>JARHVA010002572.1:0-77500 GCA_037957365.1 Torreya grandis
GTCCTTAAAACTTAGCAAAACAATGTTTGCTTAATGCATAAGCTAGAAAAAAGGGATAAAATCTTCAAGTAAAGTGGTTACAAAAAAATCAGCCTTGATAAGTGTCCTTATGACCTTTAGACTTCTCTATCTCTCTTCTCTCTCTCTCTCTCTCTCTCTCTCTCTCTCTCTCTCTCTCTCTCTCTCTCTCTCTCTCTCTCTCTCTCTCTCTCTCTCTCTCTCTCTCTCTCTCTCTCTCTCTCTCAAACTCTATAAGATTTGGCCATTTTGGAATTATATTATATGCTCCACCTGAGTATGGGTAATCCATACTAATTTGTATAAATTTTGATCAATAAAATGATTAATTTTTACCTCTTAATGACAATTTACAAGTGTGCTATACATAGATGTTGAATCTTGCCTAGTGAAGACTATGGATTCGTAGCATGTTGTCTCATTGTCTCACCTTGTTTACAGCTACAAAATATATTTTTTTAGGGCATGTGAAGTGTTTTAGGAGATGTAAAATGTTTATTGAGTTATTATTTTCATTAGTTCCATTAAATACCTCTTTTTTAGTCCTCTTATCTCTTCACATCCATCCATGGCCTCACAATGTAACATTGATGTGAGAAGATGAAGATTGAAGAAGTGTAAGTTTGGTTTGTCTTTTGGTCTTGAGTGTACGATTAAATTGGTTGAAATTCATAAAATTTATCTGGTGTATCACCTCCTTATTTTATATTTACTTTTATTTATCTCTCACCCTTTTCAACCCTCAAATTTATTAGTAGTAGTAGTAGTAGTAGTAGTAGTAGTAGTAATAGTAATAGTAGTAGTAGTAGTAGTAGTAGTAGTAGTAGTCAAGTGGTACATCAAGGGAGATATCCCTATCTAGAGACTCACCTCATTACTTAGGCTACCAAAAAACATAGAGGTGATTCTATTATACCAATTAGATGAGGAGAGCTTTGAATCTCCTCAAAGGGTACAAATCCAAGTGACAATAGTCACATGAGCTCAATTTCATGGATGAGAAATATCTTAATGCCATTAACCATTAGGAATATCATAAAAACCATATCCATTGTGGTTATAAAAAAATAAAAACAAGAGAATTTTAAATTAAATAAATAATTCTAAAATAAAATTAGTGGAACACCAACACTAACCATAAAAAAAGGCAAATTTTGAACCTAACTAGTTAGGTCCAAACATTGTCATTACCAAATATGGATCGGGTGTTTATAAAATGGATATAGAAGAAGGAGAAGAGTTTGATGAACCCATGAAAATAATTCACCTAAATTTATTCCATGCCTAAACAACTCTAGTGATACTATATATAAATTAAAAAGGAAAAAAAAAAAAGGAAAAAAGCCAAAAAAAGAGAGAGAGAGAGAGAGAGAAATAATTCATCCAAAAGTGAAAACCATTCTTATGGCTCTTTGGGAAATTACCAAGGTGAATACCATTTTTTGGGAACCATGTGTAAACTATTGTATATATACACCTTGGTTACTTTGGGGTATCCCATAACATTATCCATCTGTCCATTTGTACATATCCTTATTCATTTGTCTATATCCCATATTTTTAGTATATTATTGACATGTTAGTTTATGGTTTGATCTTCATAGTTTTTTGGATACACCTTTGCTAATGTTTCAATAAATTTTTGAATATAATCCTTAAATAAATCACTCATCCATTAAAAACACAATAATAACCATATGTAATAAAAACCCATCACTTAATCATCATTTCTTGGGTGGGTACACTTCATATAATCATCAAAACCTTACCTAATATCATAATTTTAATCTCTTACCTCATTGGGAGAACTAAATCAACCCAAGGTCCACCTAGACTATGTAGGTAGTGATTAGATACATGGGATATTTTTGATTAGATAAAATTCCATAGTCACCTAAACAACCGAATAAAAAAATTTCAAAATAATTTTAAAATCCATGAAAGATATCAAAATAAAAACTAAAAAAGGTCAGAAATCCCTTATCCTTTGTTACATACCTTAGTTACCCTTTACATGTATTATTCATTAGTTGGTCAACATTGTCAAAGATCTCAAATGAATAACGGTTTCACTCTCACTAAGACCATCTAAATATATTTTGATTACTTGTTTGTCTCTTTTCCTTGCTTTTATTATTTTTACAAAAGTGTGTGTTTCTCTTACCTACTTATACAAATTATTTGTTTACTTTTAGTGATTATTTTTCTTAAATTATTTTATTATTGAAAATGTTTTTATCTTGTTTTTAATTTTAATTTTTTAGTTTAGATCACTATGTGTATTAAAAATGGTGTTATTATGATCTTCCACATCATGATGCACTAATTTTTATACTTGTGACTCCAATAGTCCTGACACTATATAACACATTAAGATATCATAATGTTTTTATATCACTAGTGTGTATTGTTGTTAACCAAATTTTTGCCCTTCAAGCTAAAATTGGGCACCCCTATTTGAAAAATCGGATGCCTAAGTCTATACCTTTGGCTAGGTCCAATATGTAGGTTTTATTTGGAGGAAGTGTTCTATACAAATCCCACAAAAAATATACAAATCTAATTCTTTCAAAAAGTTTGGTTTTGGTATTTTACTAAGCCTTTTCATAGTAATCCTTTTAGGTCTTTTATTTTTGACTAAAGTGTTGTTTTTTAAGACTTTTCATTCAGCCAAAGTGTTGAATTATTTTAGATAATTTCTCTGAGATAAATTTCTTGAAGATGAAGACTAATTCCTTTGTGAAAATTATCTAAATAATTTCCCTATAGGACCTTTTAGGCTAAGGGATCATTTTATACTTTCCTAAAGGGCACGTTGGAAAAAATTCATCTTCAACTTTTCCAAAGGGCACTTCAACTTTTTTGAAGGGCACTTCAATTTTTTTTAAGGGAATTTGTAGGAAGGATGAAAGGTAATTTAAATTTTTTTTGAAGGGCTTATCAACTTTCCTAAAGGGGTGTTTTTAGAGATCTAAAAGGACACTTACAAAAAGTCTGAAAGATTGTTTTGTGAGAAGGTGGACCAAACAAAAGTTTTGAAAGGATACTTATCAAGTCAAATGGATCATTTAAAGGATTTAAAAAATAGTGAATTCCTCATAGAGATGGCACAAACACATTTTAAAAAAAGGAAATTTTAGAAAAAGCCCAAAATATTGTTTGAAACAAATTGTCCATGGAATTATCTAAAGGGAAAGTTTGAGGAATGAATATTTTTGGGAGAAGTTTGAGGTAAACAATAATTCTAAGGGAAACAAAAGTCCAAAGAAAATACCTAAAGGATGATGGCCCAAAAAAGTCAATCTTAAACTATGGAAAATAGTCATTGGGGTCAACAGGCTTGATGGGAACCTAATGGTGAATATAGAGGTAACAAATGGAAAAATGTATTGATCATTTGATTCAATCATAACTAATTTAATTTTAAATAATTCATTTGGTGTAAATTATAACCTATTCAATTGTAACTAACTCATTTGCTGACATGCAATAGCTCACCCACCTCTCTCCCACATGAAAATGTAACTTATTTTCTCATATAGACACATGTCCAAGTGACCTTTGGACTCCCTTTACTTGACCTCCCTCCCAAAGGCTATATATATATATATGCATTCTTTTGGCTTGTTTAGCAACCTCTATTGGTTATTGGGAAAGCTCTAGATATATTTGTACTTACAAAACTCTTGAATAAATATGCAAGTGTTGTTTCCACTCATATGCTATAATATTGAGCAATGCTTGAATCTTATTGGTCTATTCTAGTGAAATATTATCTTTTATAGCTTGTACTCTTGATGGTCTACCAATTTGCAAAAAAGATATTGTTGTAAGTCTTTGCTAGTATTATTTTCTAAGTGTAGAGATATCTTAGAAGTGATCCATTATTTTATCTCTCTTTGGAATCATTCATTCCCTTCCTAAGAGTCATATACCTTCTTGAATCTAACACATGAAACATTGATGTAATAATGAATCTTGAGTTGTGAGTCTTGTGTGAGAAACACCTTGTTTACCTTTAAGTAGTGGTTTAATTCAATTCAAAGGACATTATACATTGGTACATTACCACTTGGTTTCTTAATTGTTTTCCTTAACCCTTCTTGTAAACAATTTTTATGTTAGAGAGAGAGAGCTTTAAAGGTGCATCAAGAGGAGCTATCCCCTTATCTAGAGATTCATCTCAATGAAATTGTCACCCATAGCAAGAGAGATGTTTCTATTGTGCCACTTGGATGAGGAGAGTTGATCATATCCTCAAAGGTGTGAATCTAAGTGACAATAATTTTTGGCATGCTCGATGGGAACATTTATCTGAGTTAAAGAATTATTGGTGTGTTCTTTAACCAATCAGCCTTTAAAGGCATTTCAATCAACACCAATGGCAACTCTAAGTTGAATCAACTAGTCAAGTAGCCCTATTACATCAATAAATCATATTTGGTATGTATAATACCATTATTGAGTAGTATGGACCTTGTGTTCCTTCATATAGTTTTGATCAAGCTCATGTTGTTCATGGAATCACCTCAAGTATCTCTCCTAATTATCCTTCTTTCAGTCAATCCAAGAGTTCTATGGAGATAATGTTGGAGTTTGAAAATAAAATTTTGGAGATAGATAGGTTGAATGAGAAAAATAGACACTAGTAAGAACTAATGTATAAAGAAGAATATTTGTTTAAGTAATCTAAATCCACACAATCCATGAAAGAGAAACTAGTAAGATGTTATAATCAATCTATTCAAGGTAATCAGTCTTGTATGCCTTTTTCCATCCCAAAGTATCCTTCTTGTATTCAAAAGAAACCCTCCTTCTGTATATCAAATCCTTTCTATCAAATATCACTTCCTCACTAAAATAAAATGATCCAACCTTCTAACCCATATAATGCATTAACTACTTATGTTTTAGATTATTTGCACCTAACAATCCAACACCAAAGGACATTATAATACATTTTATGGAAACTAAATATTCCAATTCCTTAGATTGTGAACCCTATTTTTAAATAACTCATCTTATTTCCTTTGGAAAATAACACATCGATCCTCAAGAAACTCTTCCTATGCATGTGAAAAATCTTCCTAATCTCCCTCAACCTCCTCAAGTCCTTCAACATGATGTCAAGATTCCAAATTAGAGAAATGTCTATCATAAACCAACTCAAGACATTGAGAAAGATTAAGTTGCTACCTATCCTCAAGAAGAGAGTTCCAATCCTAAGATCATGAGTTGAAATGAAATAGTGGAATCATGGGGTAAGAAGGAAGAGAAGAGTATTTTTTAAGAGTGTGAAGGGGAAAATAAAGCTAGTCCTCCTCAAGTCCCTCTTACCCTTCTTCAAGAAACCTCTTCTTTTCCATGTAAAACCTATCATACTCCTCCTCATCATGATTATGCATATGATATCCAAGAAAGACTCTTCCAAGTGAATCTAGCCAATTAGATTAAAGAATTAGAGTTAATATTAAGGTTACTTATTCAAGGTGTAATGGAAAGTTTAGACCCAATAGTGATCCACATCCATTCTCAAGGATACATCTCCCCACTAAGGCAATCATCGCATGCCATGTGTCTAACTAGGAATCACCTTGGGTGCTTCATGGCTAGCCATAAAGGGATCTAGAAGAGGACCCATATCACTCCGTAGCTTTTGGTGTGACGGCCAGTCTTTTATATACCAATAAAAGATTGGCTATTGTGCCAAAATCTTTGGATGATCTGGGTCCTCTTCTAGATCCCTATATGGCCAGCCATAAAGCACCTGAGGTGATTCCTGATCAGACATGTGGCATGTGATGATAGCCTTAGTGGGGAGACATATCCCTAAGAAGAGATGTGTATCATGCCCACCATCTTCCATGGGTCTCGACCTTGAGACCTAGCTCTGATACCAATAGAAGATTGGCCATCATGCCAAAAGCTCTAGAGTGATCTGGGTTTTCTTCTAGATCCCTATATGGCTAGCCATAAAGCACTTGAGGTGATTCCTAGTTAGACACATGTCATGTGATGATCACCTCAGTGGGGAGATGTATCCCTGAGAAGGGATGTGGATAAAATAGAAGATCCCATGTCTAAACACACCCCATCTACACCCATATAAGAGAGTTATAAAGATAAATCTAATGTGAATGAAGTGTTGGTCATGTGGAAGGAAGAGAATCAATCAATTTTATCCTAAGGTTTACTTCCTCTTCCTCATGGGCTTCTCAAAGGACACCCCACTTCTCATTCCCATTCTGATTTTAAGCTCACTAGTGCTTGCCTCTTTTTAAAGTAAATTCCTAAGTCCTCTCCTTCATCCCACACTCCATTTCCACTTCCTTCACCTTACATTACCTTCAATACTCTAACTCTTGCATTTCAAACTCATGAACTTATCCATTCACCCTTCACTTCAATCCCTTTGAAAGAGGAACATATTTTGAGGGAGGGAAGTGAGTAAGAGAAAATGCATTTTTTGGCTGATCAGAGGTTATTCTGAGTGATGATGAAGATGAAATCATTATAGGCACTCCCCATGAGCATCATCATGAACATGAGGTGGAATGCATTATCATAGATGAACAATGTAGTCAAATCATATTTCAAGAGGTTGTTGTTCTAGGAGATTTTCATGTAAAAATGTTGAAGAAGTGACTCTTAAAGGTGTCATGATTCAAGGATAAGATATAATTCACACATACATGCAGATTTTATAGCAATATGAATATGATATTAATAAACTTCACTTTTTAATGTTGGATGGAGAATGTAAGCATGGTAAGCTCTCTTTACCTTTGTCTGATGATCCTTCTTGTTGGTTTTATGGAGTTAATAAGAAGGCCATGGGACTTGAGTTGAATATGGTACAATAGCATGTTTTTGAGCAACTAAATACTCTTGTTTGTGAATAAGGAGAGGGATTGCATTAGTTTGATAGAATCATTGAGGAAGGAGTTCTTGAGCAAGAAAATGATGATTTTGGCGATGAACTAGAATTTTTTGTCTCAGGTCAAACATCACACAAGCCACCATTCCTCAAGAGAACCATGATGAAGCAATAAATCAGCCTAACTAGCTTCTCAAAAGGATATAAAAGAACAAGTTGGCCCATGATGCATACCAAGAGGGCCATGAGCCAAATAAACCTTATGATGATGAGATAATAGCCGTTAATCCATTATTGTACTAAAATAGCATGATGAACCAACATGAGGCATGTCTCAAAGAGTATAATGGATAAATGAAGGTTGAGGACATGTTTGAATTTGATACATTGGAATACATGCCAATCAAAGTGGAAAATAAGAAGCATGAGTCACTAAGTTATCACTCTAACAGGCTACCTGATTACCACCATGAGGTTTCTTATCATGAAAGAGACCTAATAATCTTCCCATTTGATCCAAGAGGAGGAGAAACATATCATGTTAGATGTACATATTATTTTCCTTTCAATTGTGTCTTGTTTTCCCCCAAAGTTCTTATGCACATATGTGTGTCTTGTGAGTTTGCTTTCTTATTGTGTGTGTCCTTTCCCTTTGTGTGGTTGAGGTAGTAGCTAGTTGTCTTTATTATTAAGTTTTTAAGTCATGGTAAAGGTTTATTGTTTATTTTAGTCCTTAGATGACTCTATTCCCAATGGACTAACTAGGCTACTAGTCTGGTTAGTATAGTAGGCAAAAATTAGGCACCCATATTTGAAAACTTAGCCACCTAAGTATATACCTTTAGCTAGGTATATTATTCAAGTTTCATTTAGAGGAAGTGTTCTATACAAATCCCATAACAAATGTAGATGTCTAATTCTTTCAAAAAATTTGGTTTTGGTCTTTTGCTAAGCCTTTACATAGTAATCATTTTGGGTCTTTTGTTTTTGACTAAAGTGTTATATTTTTAGAATTTTCATTCAGCCAAAGTGTTGAATTCTTTTATACAATTTATCTGAGACAAATTTTGTGAAGGCAAAGACTAATTACTTCAAGGAAATTATCCAAACAATTTCCCTAGAGGACTTTTTCTGTCTAAGGGATCATTTTTAACTTTCTTAAATGGCACTTTGGAAAAAAGTTATCTTCAAATTTCCTAAAGGGAACTTCAATTTTTCCAAAGGGAACTTAAATTTTTTCTAAAGGGCATTTGTAGGAAGGCCAAAAGGTACTTTACGAAAGGGCACTTCAACTTTCTTGAAGGGGCATTTTCAAAGAGTTGAAAGGACACTTACAAAAAGTACAAAATATTATTTTTGTGGGAAGATAGACCAAATAGAAGTTATAAAAGGATGATTCTCAAGTAAAATAGGTAATTTATAGGATTTTTAAAAGATTAAATTCCTCAAAGAGACGGCCTAGACACAATTTTTTAAAAAGGCACTTTTAGAAAATCCCTGAAAGATTGTTTGAAATAAATTGTCCACAAAATTGTCTAAAGGAAGTGTCTGAGGAATGAATTCTTTTGAGAGAAGTTTGAGGGAAACAAAATTCCAAAGAAAATACGCAAAGGATGATGGCCTACAAAATTCAATTTCAAACTATGGAAAATAGTCATTGGTGTCAAAAGGCTCGATGGGAACCTGAAGGCAAATATAGAGGTAATAAATAATAAAATGTCTCAAGTATTTGATTCAATCATAACTGATTCAATTGTAAATAATTCATTTGGCGATATGGCATAGCTCTCCCATCACTCTCCCATAATAAAATGTAACTGATTCTCTCATATAGACACATGTCCAAGTGACCCTTGGACTCCCTTTTCTTGACCTCCCTCCTAAAGGCTATATATATGGATTCTCTTGGCTTGTTCAATAGCCTTCACTAGTTATTAGGGAAACTCTAGCCATATTTGTGCATGAAGAACTCTTGAAGAAATATACAAGTGTTGTTTCCACTCATATGCTATAATATTGAGTAATTACTTAAATCTTGTTAGTCTAGTCTAGTGAAATATTGTCTTTTCTAACTTGTACTCTTGATGGTCTACCAATTTTTAAAAAGGAGATTGTTGTAGGTCTTTACTAGTATTATTTTCTAAGTGTATAGATATCATAGAAGTGGTCCATGATTTTATCCATATTTATAATCCTTCATTCCCTTCCTAATAATCATATACCTTCTTGAATCTAGCATATGAAACATTGATGTAGTAATGAATCTTGAGTTGTGAGTCTTTTGTGAGAAACACTTTGTTTGTCTTTAAGTAGTGGATTCAATCAATTGGGAGGATTTTATACATTGGTAAATCACCAATTTGTTTCTTATTTTTTTCCTTAACCCTTTTCATACACAACTATTAAGTTAGAGAGAGAGATTTAAAGGTCCATCAAGGGGAGCTAGCCCCTTATCTAGAGATTCATCTTAGCGAAATTGTAACCCATAGTAAGAGAGATGTTTCCATTGTGCTACATGGATGAGGAAAGTTGAGAATATCCTCAAGGGTGTGAATCCTAGTGACAAATATTGAATTATAAAACATAAAAATAAAGGGTGATCAATTCATGTTAGACAATAATGTTGAATCTCTAACTAAATCATATAACAAAGTAGTAATTTAACCATGTCATACATACATTTTCACAATCATTTTATACATAAATAATAAATTTTAAAATATTAACAAGTATAAAAGTATCAAATTTATAAGAGATAATTTCATTTATGATCATATCTAATCCATCTATCCATCTCACATGTTTATCCATATTGAACCATTAATAATAGACAAAAATATAACATAATCAAATACCCAATGTGTGTGTATTTAAATGTGTCAAGCACATCAATACATTGATACATATCAAAATATTATATTTATATGTACATACACTATCCCTAGATCTCTCATTAACCATCAGTTAGGGCATCTATGGGTGATATCAGATGAGGCCACTATGGTGTAATCCTAGAAGGTCACTAAGATTTTTCCCCCATAGATCACTCAGAAGATAATGTTTGAACTATCTTAGTTGATGTATACCTCCTCATAGAATAATCTCTAAATGATGATGTTTGATACACTAGTGATAATATATAATCATATAATTTACTAAATTAAGTCACCTATTTCATAACCCTCATCACATTTGATAATGCTTATAGCTTCCCAAGAGTAGTCAATATCTCCTTTTCTCTCTCCATCTCTATTCATAGTGTCTCTCACTCTCTATTTTACCTTCAAGATAACCTTATATCAAAAAAAATCTATGTGCCCACATCATATGTCATTAATCCCTCATCTCTGATATTTATATCTATAGCCCTCCCATCTACTTCTACTTGTAATTTTTCCACTTGCCTATAATCTGCTAGTATTAGTTGATCTCATATAACCCTGCCTCTATATGACACCTCCATATCTCTATAATCCTATTATATCAATATCTTGAGTTCTAATATCCTCATTAAGACTAATAATAAAGGCCTCATTCTCTATTGATTGTATTGATCCTAAAGGCCTAGCCTCACCACCTCTCCTATATATATCTCTAGCACTATGTGCATCTTTGTATCCTTTTCATATCCTTCCTTATTACTATCAATCACTAATATTGGAGTATATCCTCCTCCTCCATCACTAATAGCCTTTCTAATCTTTGTCTCATGTCCTTGATCATATTTGGCCTCTCTTAT
The DNA here is from genome assembly GCA_037957365.1 of Torreya grandis. NCBI lineage: Eukaryota > Viridiplantae > Streptophyta > Pinopsida > Cupressales > Taxaceae > Torreya > Torreya grandis. The sequence goes on from JARHVA010002572.1 coordinate 10,635, forward strand.
CTTAGTATATTATCATTGGCCACCATCCCTGTCTCTTTTCTAACCTCTAGCATCATGTGATGGGGTAGTTATTATAGTATTATTTCATATGGCCCTCCTCCATGGATGTGTCTTGGACACATTCTACAACCTCTACTTCCATATCGTTGATGGTACATATGATTATGTTAACCTTAGTGGTATGTGTTACTCTCACCATGTTGTGTATGCATGTGTTATTCCTTTGTCTACAACATATCTCCTCAATAGAAATATAATTTTTTTTAATCTATATATAGCTATTCTATACCACACTCATTTCAATATGTGTCCCCTAGTATCATCTCTCTCACATAGCTCATACAAATACATGTGGTCCTATGTGTACATCCTATCTCACCCCAAACTATCTCCTCATTATGTTAGGCATGTATCCCATAATAATATACTCATTCATCCCTATAATGTAACAATAATTACAAATATAATCCATGTATAATATGTCCTACCTCCTTGATGAATCAGCCTCCCTATATGGCTTCCAAGTGATATCATGTGGTCCAATCTTGATGTAGCGGCATCACTCATGAGAGAAATATGTTTGAAATTTTTGTCTAAATCAAGGAATAATGTGTATAAAACATGTTTAGGATGTTTTGATAGTATGAGTTTTATATAAATGTACTTTGGATATATTTCCAAGTATTGGGATTTCCTAGGAGATTCAAAATTCAGATCTTGAGTTTTCCCACCATTTTGGCACATTCAAATTTTTGAATAATTTATCATAAAATGGTTGTCTTGGGAAGTGGTATAGTGTTCATTAAGCTATCAATTTAGTATAAGTATTAATATAATACATTTTAGGTCTAAAGACTTGATCTCAAGTCACATTTATATAAGTATTAATATATATCAACTCCCTCACACACCTTTCCAAATAAAGAGCTACATCCATAATTATCTCTATCAATCACATATATGTATTTCTAAAATTTATTATAAGATTCATTGGTGAGAAATAACATTTAGAACCTTGCACACAAGACTATGTGGTTATTTGAACCAAGAACATATTGTAAATGGAAAGCATAGTATTTTTATATGAATCTAATAATTGTATGAGATGAATAGAGGTCCTATTGATACTAAATATTATTTACAATATTTTGATCACCTCTTTAGAGTGAGAAGGAGAAATTATCACGCTCTCAAGTCCTCTCAAAGTCTAAATAATGTAACTGATTTTGTAACAAGACCAGAAAATTAATAAAAATAGAATAGAGTAAGCTAAGAACAAAACTAATGCATGGATAAGTTGTTATCAGGTGCCATTAAGCCAAAAAAATCATCACAAAACTTTGAAATCCTTCATCAAATGTGGGAATAATAAACTAGTTGCTCTCAAGTCATGTGGACCCTATAAAACTTAGAACAAGGGTTTTAATCCAAAAATGTCTTTTCCTAGAGATTGAACTAGTACATTTGTCTCAAAATTGGTAAAAAGATTGGTCTCAATGTAGAAAAAGAGATTAAAGTTTTTTTGACATGAAATAACATAATATATATGAGTTATAGACCCCTGAGCTTTTCTAGATGTAGATTCAGCTTAATTGACTATGTGTTGATATAGCCTACAAGAGTTGATAGTGACAAAGAGGAAAGTTTCTAAGAAAAAGAAAAAGTTGGTAAAGTGGGTTAGAAATGGAATGAGAGATACCAAGAGACAATAATAAGTATATAAAGCTAAAACCAAATTTATAAGATAGGTAAACAACAATGCACAACTTGATTTGTTAGTTTGTTGACCATCCTCTACATCATTTGGTATCAGAGCTAGTTTTCTCTTGGTGGTGGTTGATTTGTGATAGGTGTAAAGAAGATAAGAATTGACAAGATAAAACTAAATATTGGACATCATTTGTATAGAGGTGAATTGTAGGAAAAGGGAATAATAATAGTGTTCCATGGAGCAAAGAGTGGATAGAGGTAGCAAAGATCAAGAAGATTTGGTCAAGAATGTGGTAGACCAAGTGACATAGCTTATTGTACCCTTGGTTATTTTTGACCAAATTTGACTTCAAGGTCAAATTTGGACCCCTATAGGTAAAAAAATGGTTTTTAGATGTTTATGGGTATAATAAATTATCATAGGATATTTTATAGTACATTTTATATTATTTAATGCATTTTAGCCATATTCATGGTCTAATAAGTTTATTTGTCATTTTGGACCACTTAGTGGGCTTTTTGGGGTCATAAATGCAAGTGGAATGGTTCCTAAGGTGTACACATGTCTTGTATTACTTTCCAATGACTAAGAGTTTAGATTCCCTATAAAGAATGTTAGTTTAAAAAAATATTGTAGTTTATCTAACTGAAGATCAAGTAATCAATTGAAAAATGTGAGTTTATCACTTGTACGGCCCATAAAATAAGGTGACATATGGGAGAAAGAAATTTAATGTCTCTTCATCTTCCTAAGGTTCATTTTCATGCTTGACATGATTTAGAAGTGTCATTTTAAAGCTAAAACTATTCTACTCCTTCTTTGCCTTTTTAGACACGTAGAAGTGAATAGTAGGTTTGTGCTTAGTAAAATTAGGAAAAGAGGTTTTAGGTCAACCAATTTAGGTATGTGGTATTAAAATAATATAAATTCATTTACATAATAAGATTTCAAGGATTGGTCAACCATGATTTATGAACCATCTGTAACAAGTTGAATGTGTTTTTCCACTCACTATTTCCTACACCCTACTGGTTTTACTCCATTTTGGATAGGTTTGTAAAAAATATTTGGTGATTTTGAATCCAAAGTATTTTTTTCTCCTATCAGATTCTCTTCATGATTATTTTCATGTTTCATGATGTTTTTATGAGCAAGTTATCTCATTTTTCAAGGTGTCACCATTGTGAATTTTTAGTCAGTTTATTCCTTGTTGTAAAATTATTAGTCTTATAAAATGTCTCACATGAATGTAAACTTGTGTTACATAGGTCCCAAGACCATATTATCACCTCTTCCCATATTTAGTTTCATCACATCATTGTTTGTGTAACTTTTATTTTTTCCATTCCTCACAGTCAACTCTTTACTCAATCCCACTTGCATTCAAAAGTATGGAGTTTGTTTAGATTGTTCATGAAATGGTAATGGGTTTGTATTATATTTTTCAATTAATTTTGAGTTTATTATTTTTCATTTTTATGTTTAGGGAAGTGCAAGATTGGTTACAATATTATTCACCACACCAACTAGTCATTAGACACCCTTACCTTCTCTATTCTAGATGTTTTCAAGAGGTTTTCACATCAAAATACATGTTATGAAGCTTATCTTAGAGTATCATAAATTAAAATCATGTATTTTATATATTTTTAATGAATTTGAGTTGTTTATGAGGCCATTAATCAACATATCCTACTCCATTCCATGCTCACTACCTATATACAACCCATACACACCTATAGTAGCCTCCTTGATGATGTCATGTTGAGAGAAAAAGTTTTATATGTATTTAAATATATTAATATTACTAATAATTAATTTATATACTTGGTGAAAATATATAAGTGATTTCAAACCAACACACCTTGTATACTGTCTAGTTAACCTACTACCTATGTACGAAAATGACCACCTACAGGTGGTACCTCAGAGCCATAAAGGCACTTGTATATAAGGTTGGGTATCTTAAGGCCTCATATTTAATCATGACATGTTTATTGATAATTAAAAACTATTTTTAGATGTCAAAATGGAAAACTAAGGTGTAAACTATCTTGGAAGAAGCAAAGATTGAGTTTAGGGAAACCTTCCCAAAAGAGCGAAAATAGAGGTCTAGGGGCATTTTATAGATATTTTATAACAAGTTTGAAAAGATTTTTAAAAATATAGATAAGTAAACCTGTTATGTTATAGATTTTAAAGAAACTATGTCAAGGATAGAGGCTATAAATTTAGTTCAAGTTATAATTTTAAGACCTCAAAGTTGCCTTGAAAAACACTAAAACCTTGCATTAACATCTACATGATTTAAGGTTTGAGTCATCTTGACATCCTAAGGTTTAAAAAAAACATATTATGATGGTTGTAATGGTATTAATTATTTAATTGTGTAATAATTTACAAATAAATCATTTGTATGATTCTAATATGTTGTTTTTCAAGCTTCATAGACACCTACAGGTGTCCCTTCTCAAAGAAAATGAGTACCTACAACTAAGTATGGAAATAGTGACCTAAAATTGATGTATATTTGGTGCTTTAGGAAATTAAATTTGAATAAAAGCATAATAATATGATTTATTACCCAAATTATTTAAGGAGGTCCTCTAAACATCATGACTAAATCCAAATTATAACACATATGCACCTATATGGATCAAAAAGGCAGTGTTTCACAATCAGGGCAAGAAGAACTTAGTTTGGTGAATTCAAAGTTCATGGAAAGAGGTTAAATGGAAGTTTAAATGATTAAATTAACCTATTAACACCTTATTTAATACCATTATTATCTCCATAAACTTTTTTATGTGTGAAACAAGCCTACATAGACCTCTTCAGGCCCCGTATGCACATACAACTAAGTGTGTAGTCTTGAACATGAATTGAGGGTAAGGAGTTGAATATGCTTAGGAGGATAAATAAGGTTTGATAAAAAATTTAAATATTTAATTATATATTAATAAATTATTTTCACATACTCTGAGACCCCCTTCAAGATGATCATATACTCTCCCTACTAGCCCAAAGTTAATGGTTCGTATAGTTGCACTAGGAGACCCATGTTGCTCAATAGATAAGAATGAGGAATAAAAAGAAGAGGAGTGTTTTAAGGTGAATTAAAATATTATTTATAATGAATTTAATGTGTTATAAATTTTTAATAAACATAATAGCATTGGTTTTATGCCTTGACAAGTCATTATTAGGTGGAAGTGAAAAATGCAAGGAAAAAGTCCTTTTAGAGACCTTTTTAGACAATTTCAGTTGGTCAGGTGCCTAAATGGATGAATATAAATTATAAATTAGGAAAAATTATTAAAAATTACCTAATAAAACTCGTAAAATATTAGTTTTTCATTATGGAAGAGGGATATACCTCATAATTTTGTCTCAGAGGTCAGCTAGTCAAGAAAAAATAGGGTTTTGGCAAAATAAGCAAATGAAGCTAAGGAGGGTGAGAAACTTAATATAAATATTTGGGAACCTTAGAGAGAATATTTTTAGGTATATAAAAGGTGAATAGGTTCTATTTAATCACTAATAAAATATCAAACCTCTCAAAATGATCAAAACACTCTTGTACACATTCCAACTAGACAAGCTCCAATTAGGCCTAGTTGGTGAATGAGTGGAAGAAATGAAAAGGAGTACCTAGAAATTTTTATAATGAAATTTTGATATTTAATTAGGTATTAAAAATCATGAGAAAACATACCATCCATGAGAGATCAGTCCAAATAGTCAAAACTAGTAGGATGCATGCTAAGCCTATTAGGCCTTAAAGTGACCTAGAACCAGTTGGGGGTCCAACTTCAATTATAGCTCCTAATGAGTGTTATATATGGTTGAAACATATTTATGATATGTATTTAGACATTTATAAGCCTTTTTTATGTAGATAAAACTATTAGAAAGCTATTTTTAGCTCAGAGATTGTCCAAACATGCAAGAACTATGAAAACAAGTTTTATAGGCTAGATTTATATGCTCATATCTTCTCTAAAGATTTGTATGGAGGCCAAAGGATTTAAATTTTATTATTAGTCCTTTAAATCATGTTTTTATAATTCTTTGTAGCTCCAATGTCAAGGTTTTATGAAAAAATATTATGAGTGGAAGCTACATAAAACCCTTGTAAACCCTTAGTTAAAACCTAATGGAGGAAATGAAGTTGGAAAGATACTAAAATGGAATATTTTTTTCAAAATTATGATTGTAATTTTTATAATAATATCTCGGTATACTCCCCATTAGGATTAGGTGTATGTAACTATATAGATGGAGTGAAAAATAGGGTATTTTTGATAGTTTTATGCATTATACAGGTTGTACAATCATTAAAGAGAAGAAATAAAGTTAGGAGGAAGATATATACTTTTAATAAACCAATATATTCATTTAATTACTTTAAAAAATTCCCAAGAGTTCAAAGAAAAACTCTTAGCTCAACTAGTCAAAACTAACATAGTGAACATGATGGTGAGAAGTGTAAAAAATTCAAATGCATGTTATTTTAAGGTGTGCTTGATGACTCTAAGGAAATGGAAGGTATTTAAAAGTGTCATACACTCCCTTTTACAAATTTTCATGGAAACCATATGCTTTTTGGATTCCAAGTGTGTAAGGTGTGTGGAAGAGAAGTTTTCTTAGACTATAAATGCTGACATCTCATTTCCAAAAGTTTTTATATGACTAGGAATGAAAAAAAAACATGTGTAAGCATGTATACAACCCTTAACTTTTAATAAAATTATTATATCTATCCCTAGTTAGTTTTTGTATGTTAAAATAGGTGTGAATAATGAAAGTAGTTTTTTTGAGCCAACACAAGGAATTTCATGCCACTTTCTGAGAGTTTCATGACTTGTTTGGACACTTGTACTTCCTTAAATTGCATGGTTTTTTTCAAATATACTCATAATTCATGTGTAAAATATTTTATTACATTTAAAAGTTTCTAAGTGACCTTTGGACTTCTTTTGTCTCGCCCCTATCCAAAATTCTATAAGTAGTGACTTTTTTAGCTCTTTTGAGTAGCCCCCATTGGTTAACAAGGAAACCCTAGTCAATTTTTTATTTAAATTTATATCAAAGAAAGAAATAAGTGAATTTTACTACTTAAATGTTATAAAATTGAGTATTATTGTAATCTATTGGTCTTGTCTAGTAGAAGATGGTCTTTTGTAGCATGTTATCCTTGATTGTTCACTAAATGTTTAGAAGATTAATTATTAAAGGTCTATGTTAGTGTTCTATTTTAGTGTATAAGTGCTTTAAAAGTGTTTTATTATTGTATTATCCCAATAGATAACTCATTACCATCTTAAACATCAATATACCTCTTGAAACTAGAATATGAAACATTTATGTAACAATATGTCTTAAGTTATGAGTTTTGTGTAAAATAAGCTTTGATTTGGTCTAAGTAGTATAAGTTCAGTAAATAAGAGGAAATTAAATATAAGTGCATCACATTTTAGCTTTCTAATTTTGTATTCTTAACCCTTTTCATGCAAAGTTGATAAGTGAAAGTGTGTTTCAAATAATGCATCAAGGGAACTACCCCTTTTAGAGATTAATCACCCCAAATTGATTACCCATAGCAATTGAGATGTTTAAATTATGCCACTTAGATGAGGAGAGCTGAGAAATCTCTTAAAGGGGTGCAAATCCAAGTGACAATAGTTTTTGGCATGCATAGTGGGAATCTAAGTCCTAGAAGATTATCTAAGATTGTGTTGGTCTTGGCATATTTGTAGTCATAAGAACATCTACATTCAGTAGCTAGTGGCTCCACTAAGTTTTTAACTCTTTATTTGCTAATCAATCATTAATTTCCATGCCAAAAGTGACCATTAGGTCTACTACTAATGGTATACCTTTTGAGTTTATGTAATTGCCTTTGTATTATGTCAAAATATTTATATTTGTGAAAACTCTTCCTTATTCAAGGGATTTAATTTTTAAAAATTCCAAGTTTATTCTTAGTTTAACCCCTAATACACATATTCTACACTCCAATATGGAAAAAAACCTTCCTTTTATAGCCTTTACCAAATCATCTACTTTGAATTTTTCCTAAAATGACCAAATTCTTGGATCAACCCTTAAAAGTGTTCCATATTATAGTGGAGAAGGTCCTACTACTCCCATTGAACATAATAGAAACATGGAAAACTTCTACAACATACATAATATCACTCAAGAGAATTTGGATTTCAAGCTATTGGCATTATATTTCAAAGGGAAATATTTATATTGGTATGGAACTCTACCTCATGCTTCTATTGATTTATGGGATGAACTAGGGAATATATTATCTAAGAGGTTTGAAGAGAAGAGTGATTATCTATCACTAGATGAGGAATTTACTACTATCAAGAGGGATCTTCAAGATTTTATGCAATATATTAACTCTAGATTTCAAAATACATGGGATAGGATCCCAAACCTTTTGATACCTACTCCAAATTATGCCTTCTTATATTACCTAAAATCATTGAATAGTTATATATTCATGATGATTCAATCCATGGGTGGGAATGAAATACCTGATACCTATGAGATAGTTATTAATGCTAATAATTTTATTTTTTAAGTAGGTAATATTGATCCTAGACCATCAATTCCATTATTCCCTAATTTGTAGCTTCCTAGTAAAATTCCATTGCCTACCCTGGTTCCTTTGCCTAATAGTCAATAAAAGTCTACCCTTTCCCCTAACAATAAGATTTTGAAGTCAAGAGTTTGATTAAAAGTTTTGATAATGAATTGGCTTCTCTCAATAGATAACAAGATCAAAATTATAGGCCTTATCAATCCTACAATCAATTTGGACAATAAAGTAGGCCTCCTTTTCAAGGTAATGATCAAGGACAGGGTCAAATAAGTCAAGATAGACCTTACCTAAGTTTCAATCACAATTCACCATTATCTTATAAATTTATTATTCCCACTAAAAATAACTTTGTTCAATAACAACCATTTTATCCTTCATATGGCCAAAATCAAAGCCAAGTTGCATATGCCAATGAAATGCCTAGTCAACCCATGACAATGCAAGGTAGTCAACCACCGAAAGTTTCCAATTTTTAGGTACCAATGAAAAATGTAATGAGAAATGGAAAATAAAAATTTTATTCTACTCTTATGAATCACTTAGAATGGGAATTTTGTGTCATGAATCATTTCGGAAGTTCAAACAATGTGAATGTTAGTGTGTCCTCTAACACTAGATCTAAGAAGAGGGATATTGAAGAGACACAAGGGGTAAATCAAGGACCTATTTTGACTCATACATCACCTCCAATAGTAGGTTGGTCTAACTCAGCTCCTAAGGTGTATGAAAATTAAATATTTCAAAATTCAAGGCCAACTCCTACACATCCATCTTCACATGCTACACCATAAGGTAATAGTGATTCTAAAGAGCAATTCAAGATGAAAAATCCTTATATCAATATTTTGGCTCAAATGAATAATTTACACATGAATATTTCATTGTGGGATTCATTATAAATAATAGGATAAAAGGATATACTTCAAAAATAATTTCTTGGACTAGGTAGACAAGTTAGATCATCTAGGACTAAAAATGTTGTTTTGGTGAATGAAACTTAGCCCATTAATGGACAAGTGAAGAAAAATAATAAAACTCCTTTTTATCTATTCTTGATCATTGGTGATTTTTTAGTTCACAATTGTATTATACATAGTGGGTATAGTACTTTAGTTATGCCTAAGTCAATATTGGATAAGATAGGCCTCAAGTATGAAATAATGAATAAAGGACTTATAAAATTGTATGGATCACCAACAAAGACCTTGGGATTAGTCAAGGATTTGAATTTTATTTTACATTCTTGGCTTACTTTTTCCATCCCTTGTGATGTGATTGTTTCAGATTTAACCCCATACTTTACTCTTTGTTTGTCAAGTGAGTTTACAACCAAGATAGGTGGATACTTGGTAGATAATTGGTTATATATGTATTTTAGTACAAAGTATGGTACCAAGGTAAATATTGAATCAGAGCCTATTCATCATAATCATTTAGATCCCTCCATGCCTAAGGTTGAAAATTTCAATTATGTTATTCTTGATGAGGAGGAACTTCACATGGATCAATCCCCAACTTATTCTCTTGAAGGAGTTTATGATTTATATTTAGGTGAATGGGGAGATAAACATTATGAACATGATCCTTGAAAATTCATATAGGAACCTGGTCTTGGATTTTATTTATTTCATGAAGAAGGCTCTTTCATGCCAAATTTGATTAAGCCGAATGAGAGTGTAGATGGTTTGTGGTATCTATTATTTTATGGATCAAGAAGCAAGGTTGGATTAGGTGGTGGAGCAATATTAGTTTTTCCATCCAAGGAAAAGTATAACTCTACTTTCACATTTCACTTTATTTTTACTTGTAATGTGGTATAATATTAGTCCCTCATTCGTGGCCTCGATTGGGATAAGAAGAGAGCTGTGAAGGAGTTACATGTTTTTGGTGATAGTGAGTTAGTTGTGAATCAAGTAAGAGACCAAAATATGACTAATAAATCCTTTTTTAAGTCCTATAAGCATAGATTATGGGATCTTGTGGAATATTTACAAGCCTTTAACATTTAATCTATACCAAGAAAGGATAACAAACACATTAAGAGGTTATCAACAATTGGAGCTCAGTTTGATGTTCTAAAGGGAATAAGAGAGGATAAGAACCAACCCCATCTCAAAGTGTTTGTAAGTCCCTCTGTACCTAATAATGTCACTAATTGGAAAGTGTTTTATAGTGACCAAAATATAGCTCTTTTTCTACAATAGGAGGCTGAGTTTTCCTCAAAGAATCAGTCCAAACTACAACAATAATATAGAGAGTAGATTATACAATCGAAGACAAACAAGCTCCCTAAAGGCTTAGTCACACTTGAGAGTGTATTAAATGATGATGATCAGTTAAATAAGGAAAATTTAAGCATGTATACTAAGAAATAAAAATATGAGAGAGTGAAAATATTCATAGATAATTTGTTTGATCTTGGGAAGGTATGTACTAGAGAAGAAAGACATGCTTTCATTAAATTATGTAAGGAATTTTCTGATGTCTTTATATGGGAATATAGTGATTTAAAAGGCTTTGATCCAAACTTATCTCAACATACCATAGAGATATATGAGAATGATAAACCTATCAAAAAAATTGAAAGGCAAATTAATCCTAAGATTAAGCCTCTCATGAGAAAAAAGCTTACAAAGTCAATTGAGTCTAAGATCATTTTTCCTATTAAACACTCATCTTGGTTGAAAAACTTAGTCCCAGTAAGGAACGAGAATAGGGAAATCAGGTTATGTGTTGAATTTATATATTTAAATAGAGTTTCCTTTAAGGATAATTATCCTCTTCCTTCTATGGATCAAATTTTACAAGTTGTGGTAGGCAATGAAAGGTTCTCACTCCTTGACAGAAATTCAAGGTATAATGAGATTTTGGTGAAGGAAGTAAATAAATATAAGACATATTTTAATATAAAATAGGGTAAATATTATTATATTAAAATTAATTTTTGTTTGTCTAATGTTGGATTAAAATTTGAACATGTAATAGATAGGGTCTTTCAAGGCCTAATAAATGATATAGTGTTAATGTATCTTGATGATATCACAGTCTTCTCCAAAGATGTAAAGAATAATTTTAATTACCTTAGGAGTATTTTTGAGAGATTTATAGAGTTTTTAATTTCTCTAAATAAAAATAAATGTGTGTTTTCTGTCCATGAAGGCAAAATCTTGGAGCACATTATCTCAAAGAAAGGGCTATCCATAGATCCTAAAGGGTGAGTACAATCTTGGCATTAACTTTACCCAAACATAAGAAAGGTCTGCAAAGTTTATTTGGAAAAATGAATTTTATAAGGATTTATTTTTATAAATTATTAAAGCCTATAACCTAAATTCTAAGTAAATATGAAGTGTTTACTTGGATAAGGAGAAGGAAGGAGAGCTTTGAAGATATCAACCAAGAAATTTCTCAAGCTCTAACTCTTACATGTCCTAATTTCTCAAAATATTTCAACATTTATACCTTTTTAAATGAATAGTTAATCTATATCATACTCATTAAATCAAATTAATAAAAATTGGAGCAGCCTATTGCCTTCTTTAGTCAAGGGTTGGAAGGCTATAATGTGACATACACTTATGTAGAGAAGCAAGTACTTTTCATTGTTAAAAGTCAAAATAAGTTTAGGAACATGATGTATAAAATAAATATTCATATCTTGATATCTCATCCTAGTATCAAATACTTCCTTTTGAGTAGGTATTTTAATGAAGAAAGGGTTGGTTGGATAAAAAAAGTGATGAAGTATGATGTAGAAATCAAGACAACCAAGATAGTGAAAGTGAAGGGATTATGTGAGCACCTTTATTTAGATTTAAATAAAGAGGAAGTTATTTTATCCCTTCATCATGATCCTATGCCAATTACATCTTCATCAATGAGGATTTGGACACAAGAAATGATCCATTTTCTTCAAACTGGTGAGTGTCCATAAGGCCTCAATAGAAGGAAAAAGGTACCTTAGATTAAAATATATTCCTTAAGTACTTGTTAATGGATTATTATTTAAGTAATTATTAGGTGTAATATTGAGATGTATTAAATCAAATCAGGTTGAGAAGATATTGTTTGAGTTTCATGATGGACCAGCTAGTGGTCACTTTGTTCTAAAAACCACAGTTGCTAAGATTATTGGAGCTAGATATTTTTAGCTAGGTTTGTTTAAAGATACTCATTCTTGGGTAAAGAAATGTTAGAAACGTTCCTTTTCATTAAATATAAGTTGACTAACACATTATGTAATGGGGTCTATATTTCATAGGCTTGATCAATCGACCTTCTAGTGCTAGTCACACGTGGGTGTTGACTACCATATATTACTTTACAATATGGGTGGAGGATATTAATCTAAAGGAATAAAATAAAATTTTAGTTTTAGACTTATATGAAGGCATAGTGACAAGATTTGGGGATATTTTAACAATAATTTTAGATAATGAATTAGATTTCCTTGGAATGAAGACAAGTGAGTGGGATTTAAAACATGGTATTTATGTTATTACTTCCTCTAAATATTATCAAAAATGGAATGGACTAGATAAGCCAATTAAAAAGAATCTAATAGGGAATATCAAGAGGACAATGGAGGAAAACCAAAGAAATTAGCATTCCAAGTTGAAGACATCTCTTTGAGTTGATAGATCACCTCCAAAAGAGCTATTGAAAATTCACCATATACACTTATTTATGGGAGATAATCTAGACTACCTATTTCACTTGAGTTACTAGCCTTGGATCTCACTTACAAGCTAGAGTTGATGGAAAATGAAATCATGGAGGTCAGGTTGTGTGAGTTGATGAAACTTGAAGAAATAATGGATCAATCTATGCAAACTATGAGAGCTCACCAAGATCAAACAAAGAGATACTTTGACAAGAAATCCATGCCAAGAAGATTACAAGAGGGGTAAATATTCTAAATTGGGATAAAGATATGGATAATCTTGGAAAATACACAAAGTTTGATGCTTTGTGGATTAGACCTTATGTCATCACTTAATGCAAGAAACACAATGCTTTATAACTATCAAAGTTATATGGGGAGGATATTTATGTCCCAATCAATGGGATATATCTTAAACATTTATACTAAGTTTCTCCTCTCTCCTTATACATAGCTATTGTTATTATTATTTTTCCTAAGTGCTTATACACATGTGTGAGTCTTGTTGGTGTCTTACTTTTTTTTGTGTTTGCTTGGTCTATTGTGGTTGTTTTGTGTGTTATTTAGGCTATTATTTTATAGTTGTATTCAAGAGTTAATTTACTCCCTATCCAATAAATAGGATAATAATACTAATCTATAGTATAGTAGGCATACTACCCCTATGAATCACCAATTTGTTGACCAAATTTGACTTCAAGGTCAAATTTAGACTCTATAGGTAAAACACTTAGGGTTTTAGATGTTTAGGGGTATAATAATTTGTCATAGGATATTTTATATTTAATTTGATATTATTTAATTCCTTTTAGCATTAGTCAAGGTGAAATAGTTTTATTTATCATTTTGGGTCACTTAGTTGGATTTTAGGAGTCATAAATGCAAGTAGCATAGTTACCAAGGTGTATAGGTGTCCTATTTTCCTTTAAAACATCCAATATGTTATATTTAGTAATTTTAGTTCAATCAAAATCTTGTAGGTTATCTAACTGAATATGAAGTAATCAATTGAAGAAGGTGAGTTTGGCACTTGTACGGCCCATAAAAGAAGGTTGCACCTAAGAAAAGTCCATGAAACATCTCTTCATCTTCTTTAGTTTAATTTAAATTCTTGACATGATCTGAAAGTGCCATTTTTAATCTCAAACCTTTCTACTCCTTTGATTTTCTAGACACATAAAAGTGACCAGTAGGTTTGTGCTTAGTATGGTCAGTAGAAGAGGTTTCATGTAAAATGTTTTTTTGAGGTGGTATTAAAATAATATAAATTAATTTACATAAAAAGAGTGAAATTATTTGTTAACCATGTTTTTTTAACCATCTCTAACAAATTGATTGTGTTTTTCTACTCACTATTTCCTGCACCCTATAGAATTTGCTCCATTTTGGATAGGTATGTACAAACCAATTGGTAATATTGAATAAAAATTATTTTTTATCTCTTATTATATTTTATTCATGCTTGGTTTCATGTTTCATGGTGTTTTGAGGAGAAATTTATCTCACGTTATAGTAAGGTGTCACCATTATGAAGCCTCAGTCAATTTCTTCCTTCTTATAAAATGATTAGTCTTATACAGAGGTATCATGTGATTGAAAAATGGTGTTACATAGGTTAAAATTCCATATTATCACCTCTTCCCATGTTTGGTTTCATCACATCATGCTTTGGATAACTTTTAGTCTTGCCATTCGTCATAGTCAACTCTTTGATCAATCCCATTTACAGTCACATTTATGGAGGTTGTTTAACTTTTTCATGAAATGGTAATGAAGGTGTATTATATTTTTAAATTAATCAGGATCTAATAATTTTTAATTTGGATATTTTTTTTAAGTTCAAGTTTTGTTACAAGCTCATTCACCACACCAACTAGTCATTAGACACCCCTGCCTACTCTATTCTAGATGTTTTCAAGAGGTTTTCACATCAAAATAAATGTTATGAAGCTTATATTAGAGTATTATAAATTAAAATAGTTTATTTTATATATTTAAAATTAATTTTATTTGTTTATGAGGACATTAATCAACATATTATACTCCATTCTATGCTCACTACCTGCATACAACCCATACACACCTATAATAGCCTCCTTGATGATGTCATGCTGAGAGGAAAAGTATTATATGTGTTTAAATATATTAATATTTATAATAATTAATTTATATAATTGGTGAAAACATATAAGTGATTAAAAACCAACACACCTTGTATACTATCCAGTTGACCTACTACCTATGAATGAAAATGACCACCTATAGGTGGTACCTCAAATCCATGAAGGCACTTGTACAGAAGGTTGGGTATGGTAAGGAATAATGTTTAATAATAACATGTTGATTGATAATTAAAAAAATATTTTGAGATGTCAAAATTACAAAATAAGGTGTAAACTATCTTAGAAGAAGAAAAGACTGAGTTCAGGGAAACCTTCCCAAAAAAGTGAAAATAGAGGTCCAGGGGCATTTTGGAGATATTTTACAAGTTTGAAAAGAGTTTTAAATAATATAGATTAGTAAAAATAGTATCCTATATCATGCAAATTAACTATCCATAAAGTTATTGAAATTTAGAAGTTGATGGCCTCAAATTTGCCTTGAAAACACTAAAACCCTGCATTAACATCTACAAAATTTAAGGTTTGAATGACTTTGACATCCTAAGGTTATACATAAATCATATTATCATGGTTGGAATGGTCATAATGATTTAATTGTGTAAAAATGGACATGTAAATCATTAATATGATGCTAATATGCTATGTTTCAAGATTCATGGATAGCTATAGGTGTCCCTTCTCAAGGAAACTGAGTATGAAAATAGTGACCTAAACTTGATGTATAGGTGGTGTTTTAGGAAATTAAAGGTGAATAAAATCATAATAATATGATTTTTTACCCAAAGGATAAAATTATATCATATAAACACCTTGAACAAATCCAAATTACAACTCATATGTACCTATAAGGATAAAAAAGGTAGGGTTTCGTAGTCAAGATAGGGAGAACTCAATTTGGTGAATTTAAAATGCATGTAAATAGGTTAAATGAAAGTTTAAATGATTAAATTAACATATTAAAACATTATTAAATACCATTATTATCTCCATAATATTTTGGATGTGTGAAACAAGCCTACTAGACCTCTTAAGGCCCTGCATGCACCTACAACTGAGTGTGCAGTCTTGAGAATGAATTGAGGGTAAGGAGTTGAATATGCTTAGGAGGAGAAAAAATATTTGAAAAAACGTAAAATGGTTAATTATATATTAATAAATTAGTTTCACACAATCTAGGACCCCCTTTGAGATTATAATCTACTTTCCCTACTAGCCCAAAGATAGTAGTCCATACAATTGCACTATAAGAACCATGTTGCTCAACAGGTAGAAATGAGGAATAAAAAGAAGAGGAGTGTTTTTTGGTGAATTAAAATATTATTTATAATTAATTTAAGGTTTATTAAATGTTTAATAAACATAATATCATTGGTTTAATGCCTTCATAGGTCATTCTTAGGTGGAAGTGAAAAATGGAAGAAATAATCCTTTTAAAGGCCTTTTTTAGACAATTTGAGTTGGTTAGGTGCCTAAATGGATTAATATAGGTTATAAATTATGTAAAAATAATAATAATTAATTAATAAAAATCATAAAATATTAATTTTTCCTTGGTGGAATAGGGATGTACCTCACTATTTTGTCTCAGAAATCAGCCAGTCAAGGAAAATCAGGGTTTGACAAAACAAGCAAATGAAGCCAAGGAGGGTGAGAAACTTGATATAAATATTTGGGAACATTATGTAAAATATTTTTATGTATATAAAAGGTTAATATATTTTATTTAATAACTAATACAATATAAAACCTCTCAAAATGATCAAAACACTCTTGTACACAGTCTAACTAGACAAGCTCCAATTAGGCCTAGTTGGTGAATGAGATGAAGAAATGAAAAAGAGTTCCTAAAAAGCTATGTAATGAATTATTAATCTTTAATTAGGTATGAAAAATTAATGATACACCAGCCCATCCATGAGATATCAGTACAAATAGCCAAAACTAGTAGGATGCATGATAAGCTTATTAGGCCTTGAAGTGACCTAGAGCCAATTAGGGGTCTAGCTTCACCTGTAGCTCTTATTTAATGTTATATGTGGTTTTAACATGTTTATGAGATGGATATAGAAATTTTTGGGCTTTTTTTATGAATAAAATCCTATATTAAATCAAAATTTAGCTCAAAGATGGTTCAAGCATGTAAAAATTGTGAAAATAAGCTAGATAGGGTAGTTTTAAATGCTTATATATTCTTTAAGGATTTGCATGAAGGTAAAAGGATTTTGGAGGGGTTATTATGGGTACTCGAAATAATTTTTGTGAAACTTTTTGGAATTTCACTTGTCAAGGATTTATGAACAAATTTTAAGAGTGAAAACTGCCTTAAACCTTTGCAAACCCTTAGTGAAAACTTGAGGTAGGAAACGAAGTTGGAAATCTATTAAAATGGAATAGTTTTCCTTGAATACTTATTTCAGGTTTTATAATACTCTCTAATGATAATCCACATAAGGATTATTTTTATGAAACTATATGGATGGAGTGAAAATAGGGTATTTTTGATAGTTTTATGCATTGCACAAGTTCTAAGAACATTCAAGAGATGAAATCAAGTTTGGTAGGAATATATAGATTTAAATAAATAAATATGGTCTTTTAATGAATTTAACAAAAAAATAAGTTTTCAAAGAATAGCTCTTATCTCAGCTAGTCAAAATTGGCATAGTGGACATGATGGTGAGAAGTGTGAAAACTTCAAATGGATGTCCTTTCAAGGTGTGTTTGATGCCTCTAAGGCCATGGAGGGTATTTAAAAGTGTAATCCACTAATTTATACGAATTTTCATGTAAAATTATGTTTTATTGGAATCCAAGTGTGAAAGGTGTGTGGAAGAGGAGCTTACTTAGACTACAAATGGTGATGGATCATTTTTAGAAGTTTCCAGTTGACTAGGAATACAACCAATGTATGGGGAAGCATGTATAAAACCCTTAACTCTCATTAAAATAATTATATATATTCATAGTTGTTGGGGATCAACCAATAATGGATTACACTTGTGAAAGCAATGAATACGGAAATAAATCAGATAGATAAGTAACTGAAATGATAAATAGCACAGAACAAGATATACAAGAAAACACCCTGAAAACTTGTATTAAAAACTCTTTACAATAGGAATACAAATGAAGAACTTCATTCTTCCACACCTTTCTCAGATGCACACAAGATATCTCACTAGATCTCTATTCCTCAAGAGCTCTCTCTCAAGTACTGTCCTTCAAACATTCACAATGTTCTACTCATACTCTATTACACACACAATAGCTTAGAAGATCTCTCCTACATATAGAAATAGGAAACTTGAGCATGCTCTTACAACAAACAGTTAAGCCTCTTCAACAAGGGCTCTAAAAATAATATTGCTAACAATAGAGACACGATCTTGAGTCTACAACTCAAACTCATCATGCAAACACTCGCTTCTATCCTCAAAAATCGCTTTCTGGACACACAGGTAACCGACGTTGGTTCCTACCTGTTCGCCTGTGACCGTCGCCGGCCGACTCTACTGCCGACGTCAGTGCCTCTGCAACTGCAACTGACCGACGTCGGTCGCTCCTGACCGATGCCGGCATCTGTGTAGACCCGAACCTATTTGTGTGCTCCTTGGTGAAGCTTTTAGCTCCACACACCCAATAATCTCCCACTTGGAGATAAACCAGCTGCACCAGTACCTGTACAGCAACATCTTCTAGCTCCTCCATCTTCAACTCAATCATGAAGACCAACAGAAGTTGAATGAAGATTCAACTTCTCCTTAGTAACTGGCTTTGTTAGCATATCAACAGGATTCTTGTCTGTATGGATCTTCTCCAGCTTCAACTCACCATCTTCCAATACCTGCCGTATGAAGTGGTACCTTAGCTGTATGTGCTTGGTTCTAGAATGAAAAGCTGAGTTCTTAGCCAAATGGATTGCACTCTGACTGTCACTATGCAATCTATAACTCCCATGCTCCCTTCCAAGCTCTTCCATGAACTGTGTCATCCATATCATCTCCTTGCTAGCTTCTGTAGCTGTAATGTACTCTGCTTCTGTAGTTGACAAGGCTACAACCTTCTGCAACTTAGATATCCAACTAACTGCCATTCCACCTACAATAAAAACATAACCTGTGGGCTCCTCCTGCCATCCAAATCTCCTACCATATCTGAATCTACATAGCCATGTAGAGAAGTATCTGAACCTCCATAGCATAAGTGTCTACTGTTGGTTCCTCTCAGATATCTAAGGATCCATTGTACTGCTTTCCAATGTTCCTTTCCTGGATTGGCCATATACCTGCTTACTACTCCCACTGCTTGGGCAATATCCGGTCTAGTACACACCATTGCATACATAAAACTTCCTACCGTGGAAGAATATGGAACCTTACTCATGTACTCTACCTCATCATGTGAATTGGGACATTGTTCTTTACTTAACTTAAAATGTCCAGCCAAAGGTGTGCTTACCGGTTTCGCATCCTGCATATTGAACCGTTTCAACACCTTGTCCACATAATCTTCTTGAGACAATATCAACCTGTGATTTTCTCTGTCTCTCTTAATGCTCATGCCAAGGATTTTCTTAGCTGCTCCCAAATCCTTCATAGCAAACGTTTGAGCTAACTTCACCTTAAGCTCAGAGATATCCTGCATGTGAGACCCTGCAACCAGCATATCATCTACATAAAACAATAGAATAATATATCTACCGTTATCAAATCTCTTAAAATATACACAATGGTCGGATTGACACCTACTATAGCCATGCTCAGTCATAAACCTGTCAAATTTCAAGTACCATTGCCTAGGAGCTTGCTTGAGGCCATACAAGCTTTTCTTCAACCTGCACACTAGTTTCTCCTTACCCTTGACCTCAAAACCTTCTGGCTGTTCCATGTAAATTTCCTCATCTAAATCTCCATGAAGAAATGCTGTCTTAACATCTAGCTGCTCAAGATGCAAATCCTCAAAAGCAACCAAAGACAATACAACCCTTATAGAAGTCATCTTAACAACCAGAGAAAAAATCTCACCAAAGTCAATACCTGGCTTTTGTGCAAATCCTTTCACAACCAATCTGGCCTTATACCTCATCTGTCCATCCTCACCTTCCTTCAACCTGTAAGTCCATCTGTTCTTCAGTGTTCTCTTACCAGCTGGCAATTCAACCAAATCCCATGTTTGGTTCTCTCTTAAGGACTCTATCTCCTCAACCATGCCACGCTCCCACTTACTCCTGGACTCCACCTGTAATGCTTCTTCAAAACTTTCTGGTTCTCCACCATCGGTTAGAAATAAATAATATAAAGAAGGAGAATATCTAATTGGAGGCTTACTTACCCTTTTAGACCTCCTGATTCGTGTCTTGGACTCATTCTCAACAATCTGTCCACCCAAATTTTCTGACAGTGACTGACCTCGGCCACCTATAGACCTGTTACTGGCTGACGCCGGTTCTTCCTAGCTGACACCGATGCCTGGTCTGCCGACGTCGATCTCTGTATGACCGACATTAGTTTCTATACTGCCGACGCCAGTTCCAAACCTACCGACGTCAGTCTCTGTGTTTTCCTGTAAGTGATTATTTCTTTTTCCTGCGAGCTCATTTTGGACCATAACTTCATCTAACTCATTATTGCTCTACCCAGCTTGATCTAGCTTCCTTATCTGATCACTGTACATCACTCTTTCATTGAAAACAACATCACGGCTCCTAATTACCTTGTTAGTTCCTAGATTCCAAAATCTGAAACCAAAATCATCTGAGCCATAGCCTATAAACATGCACCTCATAGACTTAGCATCAAGCTTCTTTCTATTTTCCTTATCTATGTGCACAAAGGCTTCACAACCAAAAACTTTGAGATATGAGAGATCTACCTTTTTACCTGTCCATGCCTCTTCTGGAATTCCACCATCCAGAGCTGTAGAGGGTCCTCTGTTGATCAGGTACACTGCGGTGTCAACTGCTTCTGCCCAAAACTCTAAGGGCAACCCTGCATGCAATCTCATACATCTTGCATGCTCCATAATAGTTCTGTTCATTCTTTCAACAATACCATTCTGCTGAGGTGTCCTTGGAACCGTCCTTTGTCTTCGGATTCCATGAGTGTAACAATACCAGTTAAACTTAAGACTGTAGAACTCACCGCCATTATCAAATCTCAAGCACTTTAATCTTCTGCCTGTTTCATTCTCAACCATGGCTTTCCAAATCTTAAAAGTCTCAAAAACATCAGATTTCTTTTTAATACAGTAGATCCATACCTTTCTTATGGCATCATCTATGAATGTAACATAGTACTATGATCCGCCAATAGAGGCTACCTGAGCCGGTCCCCACACGTCTGTGTGAACAAGCTGCAACTTCTGCCTTTTCTTAGTAGACCCAGTCTTTAGAAAACTAACCCTTTTCTGTTTTCCAAATACACAATGCTCACAAAATTCTAGATCCATACTTTTCAAATCTGAAAGCATACCTTTAGACTTAAGGATTGACATCCCCTTCTCACTCATGTGGCCAAGCCTTGAGTGCCACAATTTAGCATCCACATCTGAAGTAGATAAAACTGAAGGAGATTTGTTAGTAACACAATTACACAAATAGAGAGTACCTTCTCTCTTACCTCTGGCCATAACAAGTGCACCCTTGGTCATCTTCCAAGAATCTGCTGTGAGAGTTACTGTACAACCCTCATCACCTAGCTTACCTGCAGAAATCAAATTTCTCTTCAAACTAGGAACATGCATCACATCCCTCAACACCCATATGTTGCCATTCTGCATCTTTAGCTACACTTTACCTTTGCCAATAATCTTACAAGGCTCATCATCCCCTAAGTACACTATTCTGAAATCTCCATGGACATAGTCACTGAAATATTCTCTGTTAGGGGTAGCATGGAAAGATGCACCAGAATCTAATACCCAAGATTCTATATTATTATGCAAAGAGAAAATAAGAGCATCCTGTGCAATACCTGCAACCTTTGTCTCTTCCTTTCCTTCGTGCTGATTGTCCTCCTTAGGCTTTGACCAGCAATCTCTGCTTATGTGCCCCAACTTTCCACAGTTCCAACATTGTGGCCTTCTGCCATTCCTGGATTTGGATCTGCCTCTTCCCTTAGACTTAGATCTTGATCTCCTCTTGCTCTTTTCTTTTTTCCTTCCTCTGCTCTCGAGATTTAAAGCGTTCCCAGATGTCCCAGATGTCTCTTCTGTGCTTTTCCTGCGAATTTCCTCATTCAAAATAACACTAACCACATCCTCTACTTTTAAAATATTCGAAGCAGAAGCAGTATTAGAAACTGCCATTACCAAGCCATGCCAGCTTTCAGGCAAAGAACATAATATTAAAAGAGCCTTTATTTCATCTTCAAATACAATATTGACAGAACTTAACTAATTAACAATACCATGGAAATCATTCAGGTGATTAGAAACAGATCCACCTTCTTGCATATGCAAATTAAATAGCTGCTTCATCAAATATACCTTATTTGAAGCGGAGGGTTTTTCATACAAATTTGCTAACGTGGTCATTAACTCTACCATAGTTTTTGCCTATGACAAATTAGATATCACAGTGGAGGCCAGACTCAGTCTTATAGACCCAAGAGCCTTTCTGTCAAGAACTTCCCATTCTTCATCCTCCATGTCCTTAGGCTTCTTTGCTATCCCACCTAATGGTAAGTAAAGATCCTTCTGATACAGATAGTCCTCTATCTGCATTCTCCAGTGCTAATAGTTCTTGCCATTAAACTTTTCCATTCTCAACTTACTTTCTTCTGCCATTGCTTCTCCCACTCAAATAGAAATCCCTGTGAGCAACCTGTAATCCGAATAGACTACACAGATCTGAACCACCTGTTAGTGAACCTGAGCTCTGATACCACTTGTTGGGGATCAACCAACAATGGATTGCACTTGTGAAAGCAATGAATACGGAAATAAATCAGATAGATAAGTAACTGAAATGATAAATAGCACAGAACAAGATATACAAGAAAACACCCTGAAAACTTGTATTAAAAACTCTTTACAATAGGAATACAAATGAAGAACTTCATTCTTCCACACCTCTCTCAGATGCACACAAGATCTCTCACTAGATCTCTATTCCTCAAGAGCTCTCTCTCAAGTACTATCCTTCAAACATTCACAATGTTCTACTCATACTCTATTACACACACAATAGCTTAGAAGATCTCTCCTACATATAGAAATAGGAAACTTGAGCATGCTCTTACAACAAACAGTTAAGCCTCTTCAACAAGGGCTCTAAAAATAATATTGCTAACAATAGAGACGCGAGCTTGAGTCTACAACTCAAACTCATCATGCAAACACTTGCTTCTGTCCTCGGAAATCGCTTTCTGGACACACAGGTAATCGACGTCGGTTCCTGCCTGTTCGCCTGTGACCGTCGCCGGCCGACTCTACTGCCGAGTCGGCGTCTGTGTAGACCCGAACCTATTTGTGTGCTCCTTGGTGAAGCTTTTAGCTCCACACACCTAACAATAGTTATTTTAATGATTTTTAAATAGGTGTGAATAATGAAGGAAATTTTTTTGAGCCAACATAAGGAATTTCATGCCACTTTCTAAGATTTTAATGACTTGTTTGGACATTTTTACTTATTGAAATTGCATGGTTTATTTCACATATCCTTATCATTAATATTTGACCTATTTTATAAAATTTATAACTATCCAAGTGACTTTTATACTTACCTTATCTTTCCCCTCTCGTAAATGAGATAAGTAATGCCTTTTTAAGCTCTTTTGAGTAGCCTTCATTGGTTAATGGTGAAACCCTAGCCAATTTTGTATTTTTATGTTTCTTAAAGAAATGAAAAATTAAATGTTCCTACTTAAATTTTTTTAAATTTAGTCTTGTTTGAATTTTGTTGGTTTTATCTAGTACAAGATGATCCTTTCTATCATGTTATCATTAATTGTTCACCAAGTGTGCAGAAGAGTAATTATTATAGTTATTTATTAGTGTTCTCTTTTAGTGTATAAATGTTTTATAAGTGTTTTATGACTATATTATCCTAAGGGATCATTCATTACCCTCTTAAACATCAATATACCTCTTGAACGTATCATATGAAACATTGATGTATTAATCTATCCTAAGTTATTATTTTTGTGTAAAAGAAGCTTTGATTTGCTCTGAGTGGTATAAGTTAAGTCAATATGAGGAAATTCAATATTGGTGCATCACCTTTTATATTTATAATTTTGTCTTCTTAACCCTTTTCATGAAAATTTGATAAGTGAATGAGTGTTTCAAAGAATGCATCAAGGGAACTAGCCCTTCTAGAGATTCATCTCACCAAATTGATTACCCAGAGCAAGTGAGATGTTTCCATTTTGACACTTGGATGAGGATAGCTGAGACATATCTTCAAGGGATGAAAACACAAGTGAAAATAGTTATTAGGATGGAATATATTGAATATTCCCTCAAAGAGAGAGTAAAAATAGTAGTAGTGGAAAGAGAAGAAGGTAATGGAGGACAACAAGGTGAAGAGGAACCTTTGAAAAAAAGGATAGTCAGAGAAGATATTGGAGTAGAAGTCCAAGAGCCTGTGAGGCCACAAAATCATATTGTATCAGGTCAAGATAATATGAGACCATAGTAGCATGCATATGAGGTAAGGTCATTTACAATTGATAGAGAAAGAAGTAATGATAGTTTCATAAGATAGACAAAGACCAAAATTCCAAGGATAGTGTTGGTATTTCAATAGAAAAAGACATATAGAAATATAATATCCTTGGAAAGCTAGTAGGGATGGTCAATAGAATAAAAGAGGATCACATGAAGAAAATATAAATGTGAGAAGATAATCTTTGCTCATGAGAAGAGTTTTGTTGTAGAAAAAAGGATAAGTGCAAGAACCAATTCAAAGAATAAGTTTGTTTAGGAGTAGCTATAAAGCAAAGGGAAAGTGTTGGAAAGTGGTAATTGATGGAGGAAGTATAGGTAATATTGTCTCATTAAAAATGGTACAAAATTTGGGATTGAAGAGGATGCCACATCCACATTTTTACAAGGTAACATGGGTTCAAGAAGGACATAAAATCATGGTAAGTGAGCCAAGTTTGGTTTAATTTAATATAGGTAGATATAAGGATAGAGTTTTGTGTGACATAATTCTCATAGATGTTTGCCATTTATTTCTAGGGAGGCCATGACAATTTGATAGGAGGGTTGTTCATGATGGGCAAGAAAATACTTACATGATAGAGAAAGATAGGTTGGCACATGTTATGTTACCTTTTAAAGGTGATTCAAGTAGATTGGGAAAAAGAGTGATGTTGATGAAAACCAAACAATATTTTGGTAAGGTATTTTAGAGTATCAGATTAAACAAATCCCCTAATAAGGAAGAGAAGATAAGTTTTCTTCATAAGATGAGTATGGGAAGGTATGAGTCCACAAAAGTGGATATGGAAGATGACCAACAAGAGGATAGATTTTTGGATGAGATCACTAATTTTAATCGTGAAAGTGATCTTTGTGAGAAGGCATTGGTAGACATCATGAAGTGAAATAATGAAGACTATAACAAAAGAATATGAGAAAAAATTATAGCTAAGATGTATAAGAAGTGTTTTGGTAATGATACCAAGCAAGATAAGAAGCTGGAAATTGAAGTGTCCAAGGAGGCATCACAAGAAAGATCCATGAGGGCTCTAAATTTTAAATCTAACAATGTGTTTTGTGATGTGTATATAGGTGAAACATAGGCATCCACCAAGTAAGTCATGTAAATAAGGAAGCTATAGAAATTTTAGGTAAAATAAGATAGGGTTGATCTTATATAGTCTAATATTCATAAAGGAATGAACAAGGAGGGAAAACCCTACCTAAAGGTTCAAAATGAAACAAAGAAAGAAGGTGAGAGAGGAGAAGATGTAATATGTTCTGATATGTTTATCTTGTAGCTAAAGATGAAGATTGAAAATAAGGTAAAGATAAAGGTTAAATCCTAAGAGTTGATAGAACTCCATGTGAAGAAGAAAGAAGATCAAACTTGTAACAAAGAAAATCTCAATCAACAAAAATGACAATTCAACTATGATGTGGTAGTCAAAAGGAGCATCTAAGAGCATGTTAAATGAAGAAACTCTATGTAATGTCAAGAAAATAATAAAAGGATGAATGGGATAAGGTATGTGGGACTCAAGGTAGTGTAAATATACTTAATGAATATGTATTCTTATGTGTGTAAGTGTGATTTTGAAAATGAAAAGTGGAAATAATTTAAGAGACTACATCAAAAAGGAGGGTAGCATGATGAATATCAATATAAGGCTAAGAAGATGAAAAGAGATCAAAAAAATATAGTTAAAGGACTAGACATACATATGAAATAAGAAGAGGATCATGGTACATTCATATAAGTTTATAAAATTCATGCTTTTTGTGTTAACACTTTTTCAAATGGTAGATCTATAAAATACAAAGGTAATGAGAGGAGAAATCATGATCAAGGAAAGCATTCAGGCATGAAATAATATGGTAAGAATTTTTATGTTGTTCAAGTTTCAAGTGTTGACAAGGTCATCATGCTCAAAGATGACATATGGGAGATTGATGATGGACAAACAAGGAGGATGTTTTAGGTTGATTTTACAAAACAACATCAAGACACTAGAATAAAGGCATGTGAATCATTATAATAAATATTTAGATGGATTTTAAATATGAATAATACATTGCATAGTGAGATGAGGTATGGAACTAGAGACCTTCAACCCATATACTTTGAGCTACATAAGAAAATACATTGTTTATTATTTGAATGAGCAATATCTAGTCAAGGAGATATGAATCAAGATGAATGTAGTTTGAGAAATATTATATGATGAATAAGATAATAAATACAACATATTTCAATTATTTTCAAGTACAAATGGTGGAATACTCAGCTATAATAAAAGCAAAGTAGTTGGAATATCTCAAGGAGTGGAGTATAGATCTGTATTTACAAATCAAACAAGATAATGGTCTTGTAAGCATCTTTCAAGATTAGGTACAAAAAATGAAAGGAATGAGTGATTTAAAATTTCATGTTTTAGGCATTCCCATTCCAGTGAAATCACCATTTGAAGCATTGCAAGTGATATGCAAGGTTACAACTGTTGTATAAAGGATAAGAGGAGTGATTTGGATACAAAATGAGAAAGTCCAATTAAAATAACTATCTAGATCATAGGTACAAGAAGAAAAATATAAATTTTATAAGGTAAGTGATAACATAGAAAAGTTATTCAAGTTATAGGCATGTGAATATAGGTCATCAAGTGGTCAAGAGTTGCATACATAGAATGAGGTAAGCCATTTTGACATTTTTTTTAGCTTATATTGTTTTATCTCACACTTGAAAGGCTTTTTTAAGGTTGAAAGAAGACAAATAATGAGAGAGGAAGTAGTAGTAATAGTCAATATAATGGCTTAGAAGAAGAATTATTGGAATTATAGGAAGAGTAAAAAGTAGTAACTAGATCATTTCAAGCTAGGAGTCTGAACATGAGCATTTTTAAATAAAAAAGACAATGCAAGAACTTAAAACTAGTAGCATGAAAAGTTTGAAAATCCACAGTTGATTGAAGATACTAAAAATAAGAAGAATGATGATGTCAAATTCACAAGGAACAAGATAAAAAATTTCATTTATACTATACTCTCTATAAATTTAATTTTCTTCCGCCTTGGGAGTATGATGTAGGGGCATCCCTCATGAGATCAATATGTTTCAAGTTTTTGTTTAGATCAAGGAAAAAGGAGTCTAAAATAGTTTTAGTATGTTGTGACAATATGATGTGTCTAAAAATGTTATTTGGAATGTTTTTCAAGTTCTAGGAGTGCCTAGGGAGATTTTAAATTCAAATCTTGAGTTTTCACCCCATTTTGGCACATTCAAATTTTTGAATACTTTGTCATAAAATTGTTGTCTTGGGAAGTGGTAAAATGGTCATTAAGCTTTAAAGTGAGTAGTAATGTTAATATAAGACATTTTAGATCTTGATTCTTGATCTCAAGTCACATTTTTACACAAGTATCATCTTTGGCATTTATGTCAAGGAAAAACATTCTTCCAAGTGAATTGTTAAGAACTAGTTATGGTAGTTATCATAGATTTAAAAAGGTTTTAGATTTTTTATTTTGGATTCATTTTTTGGTGTGTGGAATTAGAAGTAGAAATGGAAAAATACACAAAGAGATAAAGGGAAATCCTCATATTTTGACGATGTGAAGACCATTAGGTTTTCTATATATGTACCCTATTTTTTAAATTTTTTGAGTATTTAATAAAGTTAAAGTTGAGACAATACTATATTTTGTTGAGAATTGTTAAGTCTTATCTATGATCTTTGATTAGTTTTTTTAATTCATTTACTTACATTCATTACACTTTATAATCTAGCCTCTATAGTGTTGTAAGGTTATAAATTTTAAATAGTGAGTCAACAATATTCGATAATGAGCATGGTAATGACCTCCTAGTGAGTGTTTCATGTTTATTTGAAGTTATAAGGGTTGTTTTAATCTATTATAATTATCTATATAGATTAAAGATCATCTATGATCAAAATAAAATCTCAAAAAGGCACTTACAAGCATGTATATGACAACTCTATATACAAAGCATTGTAAAAGGATGTTGATAGAGATAATTGTGGATGTATCTCTTAATTTGTAAAGGTGTGTGATTGAGTTTATATATATATATATATATATATATATATATATATATATATATATGTATGTATGTTATGAATTAATGATGCTTTTTATTTTATTAAATTATACTTGTGTAACACTATTTACTGAATATTTTAAATGTAACATAAGACTGAATGAATCTTGTTTGGGCACAACACATATAAAGAAGTCTGTAATAAAAGGGTATTCCACCTATAGGTTGCCCATAGAAACTATTGGCTTCCACCTACAGGTTGCCCATAGCAACTACTAGCTTCCACCTATAGTTGCCCATAATAAATACTAGTTTCCACCTACAATGTGTTTGTAACAACTTCTACTTTCAACCTATAGGTTGCCCATATAAACTACTAGTTTCTACCTATAGTTTACCTACAACAACTATATATTTTCACCTACAGGAGCCTATAGCCACTAAGCAAATCAGAATTATTATTGTGATAAGATGTGATTAGATCTTAAGGACACATCCAACTATCTTAGGAACTAAGTGGATGATTAAAGAGGATCCTTCATATCTATTATACAAAATCCTCACATGAAAATAATCCTAGATGTGTTGCCAAATATGAGTAAGATAAGAACAATGGAAAGGAGACAAAAAGAAGTAAAATATAAAAATAATATATATTGTCCTTAACCCAATCAGGCCTAAAATAAGTAACTTTAGTTATTAACCACCTGAAAGTTGACTGGGGTAGTTCTAAAAGTATTTGTCCCTTTCCTAGTTTAGTATCTTTAGTTAAAGCTTATAAAAATTCCTTATGTATTTAATGATAGAAACTAGATTAGATTAAGTGTTAAATAGATAATAGCAGAGTAGTAGAATAATAGAAGTCATTGCATTTTGAATATTGTAATATTTTGTAGAAATATTTAATTGCTATAGATCTAAGGAATGAGAAGGTTGATGTTGTAATAATATTTTTTTAGTCTCTTAGACAAGGATTGGAACTCATTTCTAAATGAGGAAGGTCCCCCTCGAAAGGAGTTGTAGTGAAGATCTTAACCCTCTTTAGTTGAAGTTTGTTGTGTAAGTTGATTTCGTTATTAGTTTGATTATATAAAGTGTGATGCATGTGTGATTCATAAGTATGAACTATTTTTGTATTTATATATTTTTGTTATAATACTTTCATAGTATAACTATCTGGTGAATTTAATATAATTTTATTGTACTGCAACTAGTAAGCAAGTTAATTTATGTATCAATAATACATATATAGTGTTGAGATCCTTGAAAAGCCTACATACCTTGCATTGATAGTTAATATTAATCAAACTTAAAAATTTTGTATTAATTGAGTAATAAATTTTCACAACATTTTGGTATCATTTCTAGGGAGGGTGTCCATTATTTCTTTCTAGATCAATTATTTATTTTCAAGATTGATTAATGCACTGTCCTACCCATCTAGGTAAGTCAAGTGAGGGTACAATAGTGTATTATGTTATATGTATAAGTTCTTAGATGTATATGTTGCATATCATTTTTAATGTACAATCCTACCTAGTTGGGCAAGTTGAGTGGGGGAACTATGGTGTCTTAATCCATATGCCTAAGTTCCTAGATGTTGATGGTACACAACTTTAAATGCCTCTTTACAATCTTGTGATTTACTTAGTTAATTGTTTTTTTTAGAATTTACTTTCCTATAAGAGTGATTTACTTTCTACAAAGTGTGCCTTTCATTTTTTTCTTTCATTTCCTACTTTTTAGAGTAATTTTTCTGCTTTCATTTCCTACTTTCTAGAGTAATTTTCCTTCTTTTAGTAAATAAATTTACTACTTTATAGAAGTAAAATTTCAATTCCAATCATTTTAATTTATGCACTCCTTTATTTCTATGCAGTTTATTTTTGAGCTTATTCTAAAATAACCCCTAAGACACATGAGAAACACACTAACCTTGTGTAGGAAGGGATAGGACAACTAAAGAAGTGGCATAACATTTATGCAGAGAGAAAGAGATTCTTGAGGGAGATCCCTACTAAAAAATCTACAATTTGATACTAGTAAAGAATAATAAGTACCTAAATTAACTAAGAATCCTATTAAATAATATACCATAAGCTAGAAGGATCTCGAAGAAGGTAACACTACAAACTAAAGGAGGTAGTTTGTATAAGAAGTACTATTGGCTTTGAAAAAGTAAATAGAAGTAGGGGAATCATTATTTGAGTTGGTAATAAGAAATGAAGGAGAAGATCTACATGAACTATACACTCTAGAGAGTAACATCAAAACAACATTCCAACAAGGTTTTCTTAAGAAAATCAAAGATAACTCAGGAGAGTCTTCAGACTTGTCATCTGGTAAAAATATTGTGGATGAATAGATAAATATTTACTATCATGTCAATGAAGGAACTAACATAAAATTTGAAGATATGATATTGAGTACCTTTGGCATCCATATCATAAGAAAATTCATCATGAATGGAGGAGACTTTGTGGATGATAACAAAACTCCAGACATAGTTACTTTTGAATTTATTATTCTAGATGCAACAGGTGTAACACAAATGAAAAATATACCACCTTCAACCTCACCCAATTTTAGAGGTACATTATCAAAAGACCTAAACAAATTTTTTTTAGAATTTGATATCTTATGTAGAAGCTATGACTATAGGCTAAATGCACAAAAATTGAAATTTTTGTTAGCCACCCTCAAAGACTAAGCACTTCACTGGTTCATGGGATTAGGTAGTAAATCAGTCCACACTTAGGAGGATATGAAAAATAAATTTAAGGCTAAGTATCAGGAACATGGGTGAGAAATAAATTATAAAATAAATGACATCTTTAGGATGACTCAAGAAGGGGATGAATATTTGGAAGACTATGTTAAATGATTCATGTTCATTATACAAAAATTCAAGCAAGGTGCACAAGGAGAAGAGCGTCTAAAAATAATATTCCTAAAATGAGTCAGAGAAGATTATCTAGAAGCCTAGACCTAATGAGTCGGGGAGATATCTCCCACCTACCATTCACAGACATCAAAGATTTGAGAAAAAATTATCGTAGGTCTGCCATAAACAAAGTTAGGGGTAATAAGCTTCCATTGATATTTATAAGTGGCCTATCAAAATCTAAAGTTAGTAACCTATTACAAGATAATAAATAGGATATCATTAGTCACATGGACATCCATATAGATAGCCTAAACTCAAGGCAAAATCAAGCAACCTTGAATCAAAATTTAACCATCTATTGTTCATATTGTAAGAAGAAGAAGAAGATAGATTGTAGGTATCATGAGGTTTGGGCTAAAGTAGTTAACATCACAACCAAAGAACCAAAAATAGTAGAGATAAATGCTATATGAGGAGATGGGGACTAAGTTTACTATGTTTAATAAATAAATCCATAGGCTCAATGACTATTATATCTAGGCATGGGACAAAAAACACCTTTTACAAATTCTACCTCCTTTAATTCACAATTTGTAAATACTACTCCCAATTAAACTATTCTATGGATGAACATCCCACCTCTTAATTCCAAATGGAAGCCACCTTAGAAAATATACCCCACCATCTCTTGATAGCCTTCACAAAATCTATACCCACCTTGGATACAATCTTGGTAACCACCCCAAGGCCCACCCTTCACAAACTAGTGGCACTAGCCCTAAAGACTGAATCAGCCCTGGGGAAACCATCAAGGAGAATTCCCTCCACAACAAAAATAACCTCTTACTCTTATTCCCAATACATAAGCCACACCTAGGCCAAACCAACTCCCTTCCCAACCCATGAATAATCATATAAATATGTCAGTGAAATTGACATCCAATATTAAACCTATTTAGTACCCAGTATATGTGGTGAACATCCATAAAGTTCACCTACTCTAAGGGAAAGTTCTACCGCCCCTAGCCCCACCCATAATAATGGAGTCAAATTAAGAAACTATAGAAGATCATGCTAACCCACATTTAGCACCATAAGAACTCTTTGAACTAGCGAATAAAGTTGATGAAATAGCCCCACCATTTCTAGAATGTCTTAGCCTTCAACACCATGTAATTGAACTTGAATTTGATTTCATAGTATAGTTTAAGAACTTGTGTTAAAGTTCCTCTCTTCCAGGCCATCAAATATTTTCCTGTATATTCCAAAGTTTTAGGATACTTATGTTTACATAAACCTAAAATGAAGAAAAAGGATCACAATATAATTCATGTGATTGAACAGTCGGTAAACATTATCCTAGAAAACACCCTATCAAAGAAATAGTCAGTTCCAAGATACCTAGTAGTAACAGTCTATATCCATGACCAATAGTTATCTAGTACATTTAAAGACCTAGGGACTATAATAAATGTAATGACAATTAAAACTATGAAAAAATTACACTTGAATAATATTTTTTCCATATTTATAATGTTGTAAATGACTAATAGGTGTATAGTCAAACTAGAAGGAGTCATTGAAGCTTTGGTCATTACTATAGATTCTTAGGAGTATTCTAGAGATTTCATTATACTACAATAAAAGTCTAATTTTGGTGGATACCCTCTTATCTTAGGATGACCTTAGCTTTCCATAACCGATGCCTTCATTAGCTATATATTAGGTAACATGTTGATATCCAATAGCAACCACACTAAGAAGTTGTTCCTCTATCCTTCAACATAGCCAGCCTTGACACTAGAGCATATATTATGGGCTAAAAAAGATGAGGTAGACCAACTTCCATTGATTCCTCTATTCACCATAGAACAAGGATACACCTTGGTTGATTAGAAGGAAGATACAACTCTCTCCAATGTTCTCTAGAATAATTACAAAACTCATTCTAACCTGTAATATGTTGAGTTCCTATTTTCTAGCCTCTAGGAAGAAGAAAAATTTGGTGCATATATATAAGAAATATTCCACCAGCTACTACCACAGAGCTATAGCTAGACTAGATCCATTAGCAATATATAAATGATGAAAACACTCTCATAGTAAATTGAAATATCTCTAGGAAAAACACTACTTATTAATAGCAAGTTGAAGTTAAATGAATAAAATCACCTAGTTAGCATGTTGCATGCAAACCAACATTTTTTTTCATGGGATTATGAGGATATACAAGAAATTATCTATGAAACATGCACACATCACATCTATATCAAATAAGAGTGTCAACCAATCAAACAACCATAATGTAGGATGAATCTAGCTCTTAGAAAAATAGTCAAAGTGAAATTGGAAAAAATCCTAAGCACTGGATTTATATATCCCATCTCAGATAGTGAATGGGTTTCACCATTGGTAATTATACAAAATAAAAATAGATAATGATTTGTATTCATAGATTACATGTAACCTAATAAAACAACTAGAAAGGATCACCTTCCTTTACCCTTCATTGATCAGATGTTGGACACACTAGCAAGAAAATAATATTGTCTTTTTAGATGGCTTCAATGGTTATAACTAGATTAGAATTGCTCCTGAGGTCTACGAGAAGACCATCTTCACTTGTCCATGGGGTAATTATGCTTATGTTGTATTAACTTTTGGGTTGTGTAACACTCCTATAACATTTTTGAGGGTTTCCTAAAGTATCTTTATAGATATGGCCAATGAATGTGTATAAATCTATATGGATAACTTCAATTTTTATGGATAAACCTTTGATGAGTGTTTTAAGAACTTGGAGAAAGTGATACAACACTATCAGGAGCACCATCTATCTTTAAGTCATAAGAAATGCTACATGCTTATGATAGAAGGCATTGTCTTAGGCCACCATGTATCTACTGAAGGAATTAATATTGACCCTGAAAAAATAATCATCCTAAAAAACCTACCTATTCCTCAGAAACAAAAATATGTCACGAGTTTTTTAGGACATGCTATTTACTATAGGATATTTATCAATAATTTTAGTAAAGTAAAAACACAATTGTTCACTCTCTTAACTAAAGATGTTGAATTTATATGGACTCCTACCTATGATATAGACTTCAAACAATTGAAGGAATTATTGACCACCACACCTATTTTTCATGGTCTTCATTGGAAGCTTCCCTTTTATATTAACATAGATGCTTCAGATACTAGCCTAGGAGATGTGCAAGGCCAATAATAAGAAGCACTCAATTATGCCATATATTTTGTAAGTAAGAACCTATAGGTATCATAATTAAATTGCATGATCACTAAAAATAATTTCTTGGTAGTAGTCTATGCTATCAACAAGTTTTATCAATACATAATAGGGTATCAAGTATTTATTTATACAAATTATGTAGCCATTAGGTACCTTATAAAAAACCTAGTTGTTCTAGGTAGAGTAATAAGATGGCTAATATTATTATAATAATTTGATCTAACTATTATAGATAAACCTGGTAAGGACAATGTCATGGCTGAGTTTTTATCATGACTATAATCTTCTCAAAAATATACCATAGTGGATGAATCATTTCTAGATGAGCACCTATTCTCCCTCACCCTTACCACACTATTACTAACTATCTTTTAATAGGGTTACTTCCACAACATTTCCTCCCTAGACAAAAAAGAGCTTTGATTCAAAAAAGTGGTAGGTATTCAAGGCTATCCAAATTCCTTTTATATATTGGGCCTGACTCCATCATCATAAGATGTCTCAAAGAAGATGAAGTTCCAAATATCCTCAAAGCCTACCATGATAAACCTTGTAGAGGGCACTTTCTAGCCAAGTGTACAGTAGTAAAAATCTTAAACATAAGATATTATTGGCCCTCACTCTATAAAAATTAAATAAGGTATATTACTCATTATGATAGATTTTAGTGTATGGAGAGACCCACATGTTCAAATGAGATGCCTTTGTAGTCACGAATGGTGCTTGAACCATTTTAAAAATGGGGCTTAGACTTTGTAGGAATTTTTGATCCAAAATATAATAACAAAGAGTAAATCCTTGTATGTATTGACTATGTCACTAAATGAGTCGAAGTAAAGTCTCTAACACATGCAAGGGATGATAAGGTGGCAGGTTTCCTCTATGAATAAATATTCACAAGATATGGTGTGCCATGAGAAATAGTCACTGATCAAGGACCCCAAGTCACTCTAGTTTAATTACTACCTTGGTCCAACAATATGAGATCAGACATAAAAAATCAACTCCACATCATCCATAGTTTAATAGATAAGTGGAAGTCACAAATAGGGAGTTAGAAAATATTTTGACCAAGACTGTTAGTATGTCCCATAAACATTGGTAGGCTATACTTCTTATAGATATTTGGTATTATATAATCACATCGAAGACCACTACATGATTCACCCCATATGATTTGGTTTATGGTAATAAACCTATCTTCCCAATTGAATTTGTGGACCTTACAGACAACATTAGAACTTGGGATGGATATATTTGAAGCATAGATAGAAAGGCTTATGCAAATGAATGCCTTAGATGAATATAGATAATAAATTTTTTAAAACATATAACTTATACAATAAGAGTGGATTGGATGGCATGATAGGTATATTAAGACCAGATAATTCAATGCAAGAGATTGGGCCCTTCTTTTTATTCAAAATATAATGATCACAAGGGCAAACTCTAGACTAGATGGCATAGTCTATTTGAGATTGAGCATGTTTATGACAATGGATCAATGCAACTCCAAACCATTGACATATTAATATTCCATCTACTATTCAATGTCCATAGACTGAAGTTGTATAAAAAGCCACTCACTCAAGAGGAGTTTACCAAGTACATATGCAAGAAATTTTAAAATAGATACAATGATATACTAAATTAGCATGATGTCTCACTAGACAAAGGTAGAACCAACTAACACATAGATGAAGAAGGAGAGGAGTACATCTTGGCCCTCCTCTAAAATGAAGGATGAGACCTTTAAATGGTTCTTGACAAATCACCCTCATAGATGACTTGGAAAGGACCTAGAATAAACATTCTAATATAGGTAGTAGTTAGAGTAAAGAAAAACCAATAATGAAAACCCTTTTTTGGCATTGTTAGTAGTTTCTAGGTAGAAAACTAGTCTACTAGATATCCAAAACTATAAAATGGGCCTAAATAGAAAATTATCTTGTTGGCTTTTTAGGGGTTAAAACTAAAATGGAAAATAAACAATCATTCCAAGTAAAACTATTCATCTTCCTCTACTTTTCATGGGCTATTCTATAGCTACTATAGGCACCTTCCTCACCATTAATATAACCACCTTTGTCAATGAAGGTATTCCTTTAGTTGCTATGGGTTATTCTCTAGCTATTGTGGGCACCTTCCCCATAGTTGGGAATAACTTTGTAGTTACTAAAGGTACCACCTATAGTTGTTTTAGGTACATCATAACACCTCTCTAAGTGCATGTATGTTAGTTCTTCACAAACTCTAGGCTATGTCTTTGGATATGGGATTTTGATAAATACATGGAAGACACCAAATAAGCTATAGGAAGAGTGAAGGAGGATTAGAGTATAAAAATCAAAAAAATACTAAGGAATACACCTAAATAACAAGGTAAGAGCCATAACAAAGGCATATACTTCCAATTTCCATTTGGAGTATTACAGACTAGAATTTATGGCTATAAGGACACACATGAACCTCTTTCAGCTTTTGGTCATTTCATGTAAATGATTTCATTATGTTAAATAGTGAGATCTAGGATTTTTTGGAGCATAGATCCCAAGTTTAAAAACTTTACTAGTTGCTAAATGAAAATTTTTACTAGGCATAAAATCCATAAGGAGTAAGATGGCATAGAGACAAATCATCAATAGGTTCATGAAGAGTAAGATCACAAAGCAAAAAAATCCTCATCTACTTTATTTCATGTTCATATAACACCTAACTAAGATAACACACAGATCTATTATGACCACCTTGTGGTATGAGGGTAATAATTTATCATCCCACTACAAGACCCATGCTCCAGTTCCATGCAAGCTATCATGATTTTATGCAAGTTGTTAAGGTTATCATGGAAGAATAACATCTTTTGATATCATTAATACTCAAGGGGCCCAATTTATTCAAGGTATAACTACCAAGATAATCATTGCATTCTAACAAAAACTCACATGTAACTTTCCTCTATGTAACCCTAGACAAACCATTAAAAAGGTACAACATATCTTTTGGTCATAGAAAATCATTTTTTTCATAATATAACATGTATTATATTAAAAATCATATTTAATAATTAACAAGTCATTCATTAAGTCTTGTCTCTACTCACACTCATAACCTCATCATGACCTTGTCCTATCTCTTTCCATCCTACTCATTCCATGTCACTTAGAGACAAGTGACACCTCACATGGGAGGGGGAGAATGCTATGGGCAATAATTCCATGTACTATGATATTGTCCATACATGAAAATTTAATTCCCATTATGACACAATAAAATCAATAGGGAAAACAATTATTATTATTATTTTCACTTGTGAGTACAACCCACTCAAGCAAAGATGAAGTGCAACATAACCTGCAACCTACAACTTACAACCAAAAACTTATATTATTAAAAAAAAATTGCTTTACTATAGGCAAAAATCTAGAAACTAAACTAAGTGTGTTGATAATTATCAGTTGAAAGGGTTGTCATAAATGTAAACCTAATTAGAATGAGAGGATTAGTTATGAGAAGGGAACCTAGAAATCATAGGAAACTTCAAGGAGACCTAGCCAACTAGGTTGTCTTCAATAGATTTAGATGGACCACCTACTTTGAAAAAGTATAGCATTTCTCATAAGTTCTTGTTAGGGAATTTATAGGGTCCTGTTGATGATTTAAAATTGTGCATTGTAATAAACACTAACAATGGGAAGTTTCAAGATGTGGGACTTATGACTTGAAACAACCTCCAAATTTTAGAGAAGCTGGTTCTTCTTTATATCAAGTAAATACTAGGAAAATGGATAGGAATTTTAATCAAAAACACAAATGCAAGAAAGAAAATATAATCTATGGTGATGTGCCTGAATGTAATTTGACCTTAATCCTGAGCATAGTGAGACAATATGTAAGATTCATTTACATTTAAGAGCAAACAAGTGCATGATCAATGCAAAAGATGGAAACAATAGAAACAGAGGCTCACAACATAGACTACTTTTGCAGTGATACAAAAAATGTCAACAAAAGCATAGGGTTAAATCTTCTTATTTGAATTTTTTAGTCATATAAGAGGCACAAAAACATGCACAATTACATAAACCATCCAACTCACGAAAATGAGACAAAAGCGAATGACATTCCTAATCACAGCTCTAGAAAGTCTACAGCCTAGACTACTTTTGAAAATGACACAGAAAATACCAACAAAGGCATATGATTCAGTCTTCTCATTAATTTTCTAGTCACATAAGAGGCAAAAAAACATGCACAGTTACATAAACCTTCCAACATAAGAAGATAAAACAAAAGAAAATGATATTACTTAGTCACAGCTCTAGAAAGTCTAAACTTGTTACAATAATTCTCTCTGGTCTCTGATCATCTCCCTTCTGGTGATCTCTACACCCTTAATTATAGCCTTGGATTCACTCCAATTTGTCTACTTGTTCCCAATCTAACAGCCTAATTGAAATCTAACCGAACTAGCAGTGTCTAATAGAAGATATTTTATAGATTCTAAAATGCTTTGTCTTCTGATAGCTCATTGGCTAAAATAGATTACAGGACACTTCCTTCTCTTGAATACTAGATAAACAACTAATTTTTTGAAAATATTCCTATTACTTAGGAGACACCAAAAAATGACACTTGGCATGTTTCGCAAAACCTATTGAAGACATGAGTCACTTTCCACATAACTTATACTCTTTTTTATCTTTGCTAAAGAATGTTCCACCTTTGGCACTTATCACTGTCTATTTTCTCAAAACTTCAATAGATTAAAAGAAAATAAGACCCACAAAATTTCTTACTTGAGTAACTTTAAAAGGGACACAGGAATAGGTGTCAATCTCTGCCTCTTCATTAAAGGGCACATGGCAATCTCTACCTTAGTTATCTGGGGTTACGTGGTAGTCTCTGCTTCTTTTAGCTACCTTTTTAGAAACCTACGGAAGATAACACATGGTGGTCTCCACTTTAATCTATTTATACCATAGAAAAAAATGGGTCTCATTTCATATTTACATGGACAGCGACACCTGGCGGCTTCCACTAGCTTCAGAAATAACACTCAAGACCCACCATGTTGTTTGATATATCAGTGAAGCACGATGAAGATAATTCAAATCGTGACACATGGTGGCTTCCACTCTCTTTTGCTAGGGTACATGGCATCTTACATCAGTTTTAAAAAATCAAAATTGAGACCTTTTATGACTGCCACTTGGCACTTTCTACTTGATCTTGATACTTAGCTTGTTAAAACCTTTCGCTCAAAAGAGATGAAATGCAGGTGCCGATATGAAACCATGGATGTTGACACTTGGTGTGTTCCAATGAATCACTATGAGATATGGGGCACATTCTAACCAAATTATATAAAATATGAAAGATGCCTCAGATGATGACACTTGGTGGCTTCCACTTGATTTCAACACTTAGAGAAAAATGAATCAAAAGGAAAAAAGAGCCCACGCTCTGTTTTCAAAACTTCACTGTCTCAAACCAAATTATGCAGGAACAAAACTTTAAAGCACACAACTGAAACTCAAAATTAAATGTAGATTA
Organism: Torreya grandis; assembly: GCA_037957365.1. NCBI lineage: Eukaryota > Viridiplantae > Streptophyta > Pinopsida > Cupressales > Taxaceae > Torreya > Torreya grandis. The sequence goes on from JARHVA010002572.1 coordinate 51,158, forward strand.
TTTTTTACTCTATAGTTATTAGCAACCCCAAGTAATTTTGAGCCTACTCAAAAAGAAACCCCAACTTTTGCATGATCTGAAATTGCTAAAAAACACAGTTTTAACTAAAATGTTTCAAATAGATTACATTTACAAGAATATCTTTAGGTTCACCTTCCATCATTTCTCGTTCAAATGAATTTTGCTATTTACACACTTTAATTTTATAAGGGTGAGTCCATAATGCTTCAAACTTAGTGCGTTGACCTGGTTTGGCAGCTCTTGCATCCCATTTCAAAACAATTGAGCTTGTTTCAAAATGGGGATTTGAAGTCTTTTTATCAAAATAGTCTTTAACTATTTTCTAGTGCTTTATCAATGAATCATGTGCTACATTTCTCTTTTCTTGTTCTAGAAGTTCTACTAATCTGACCTGCATGGGGCCATTTTATTCAATTTCGATTTGTTTGATCAGCTGGAGAGTAGGAATCTCCAAGCTTAGGGGAATTACAATAGGTTTCCCATATACCAATTCATATGGGGAAATTTTGACCACCTTTTTAGGTGTAATTCTATTATCCCATAGTGCTAAACTAAGCACTTTATGCCATTCCTTGTGATGATCAATCCCTATTCTTTTGATGAGTCTAATCAGTTTCTTATTAGTTGATTCTGCCAAACCATTACCCTAAGGGTAATAATTAGAAGAAGTTTTCAGATATATTCCATGATTTAATTCAAAGTTGGATACTTTGGACCCTAAAATACTTTATCATTATCCAAAATTATGGTGTGAGGAGCCCCAAAATGAGTAGTGATACTCCCTAGAAAATCTAGGATTACATTTTATGTGGCTTCCTTGAGTGGCACTACCTCGGTCCATCTGGTGAAATAATTTGTGGCTGTTAAGATTCATTTGTGACCCATACTAGATATTAGATTTATCATTCCAATGAAGTCAAGACCCCATTGAGCAAAATATTCATCCATAATTATAGGACTAAGAGGGATTTCTGCATTCCTTCTCATTCCCACATAATATTGACAAGATTGACATTTTTTAACCAACTAATAACAATCTGTAAATAAAGTATGCCAAAAATAACTTGTTTCACTTATCTTTATAGCTATGGTTTTTTTAGAAAAATGTCTGCCTGATACTCCAAGATGCATTTCATGTAGTATTTTTTTAGCCTCATCCTTTTCTACACATCTTAACAATTTGCCATCAGAATTTCTTAAGAAAAGAACCTGTTTAATTAAAACAAAATGAATTCCTTGCATCCTATAGTATCTTCTCTTATTTTGAGGGAGTTCTCTTGGGTAAATCCCATTTTTCATAAAATGAATTTTATTTGTAACCCAAGAGTCATGATCAACTTCTTATATTCTCAATACAATTTCTTCTTTTGTTCCTGAATTTGGTTCTTCAGGTATCATTTTTTCAAGTTCTTGAGTCATATATTGACACAAACCCCTACCTCTAACTAATTTAGTGGGTTTGACTTCTACATCATATTTAAGGATCTTAGTTATTCAGTTCACTCTTTTTTTAGTAATTTCACCCTCCATGATGTATTCTCTGACACTTGGATGTGTTATAAGTATCAGAATTTTACTTCCTGATACTATATGCCTAAACTTTTTAAGAGCTTTTACCATAGCATATGCTTGTTTTTCCACAAAGTTATATCTGGTTTCATATTCTCTAAGAGTCCTTGAGAAAAATTTTATTAGATGTTTTCCCTCTTGCTTATCATCATTCTATGTTAGAATAGCAGCAATACTGAGCTCTCTTCCATATACATACATTACAAAAGGCTTAGAAAAATCTAGATTTCTAAATACTGGAGCTATTGAAATAGCTTTCTTGACCTCTTCAAAGGCTTGCCTTCCTTCTGTAGTCCACTTTAAAATTAGTTATTTTTTTAGCAAAAGTGTCACTAGTCTTACTAAGCCTACAAAGTCAGATATGAACCAACTAACAAAATTAATCTTTCCCAAAAAATATTGAATTACTTTCTTATTGACTGGAAGAGGTAAATTCATTATAGCTTCCACTCTTTCTGGGTCTATGGAAACTCCTTCTTTAGATACTATATGTCCCAATAATTTGCCTTGAGGGATAACAAAGATACATTTCTTAGGATTCAAGGATATTCCAAATTATTGACATTTTTTAAACATAGCTTCTAAATGATTAAAATGATTAGCAGCATTCTTTGAAAAAATAGTAAGATCATCAAAATAAATCAAGATGATTTTATTTATCAGTTCCCCAAATACAACATCCATAGCTCTCTAAAAAGTGGCTCCAGCATTTGATAGGCCAAATGGCATCTTATCATATGTAAATTTTCCCCTTTTGGTAGTAAAATCAGTCTTGTATTGGTCTTATTTAACCAAACAAATCTGATTGTATCCAGAGAAACCATCTAGCAAAGAAAATCTCTCTAATCCAGCCACAGTTTGTAGAATTTGTTCCATGGAGGGCAAGGGATAGTGATCCTTCAAAGATGCTTTGTTTAGATCTCTAAAATATACACAAAGTCTTATATCACCATTCTTTTTCCTAACTATTACTAGATTTGATACCCAGGTTGAGTGTTTGATTGGAAAAATTATTTTAGAATCTAAAATTTTATGCAACTTGTTTATCATTAGAGGCTCAATTCTTGGATTCACTAGCCTATGTTTTTGTCTGACAAGCTTAAATCCTTTAATCATTTTTATTGTGTGTTTAATGATGTCTCTATTATATCCATGAAGGTCTTCATAGCTCCAGGCTATGACTCTATCATATTTTTTGCATAATTTAATTAGCCTTTCCTTTTCTTCTTGAGTTGCAGAATTTCCAACTTTTAATTTTTTCCCTTCACTCACTTTTATTTCAGAATAATCTGCTTTGTTTTCTTAGAACCTTTTCTTCTCCAAGCTTACATCTTTTGGATCAAAAAGGCTTTCTAAAGTGATTAAACCTTTGGGAAGTTTATTATTCTTTAACTGTATAATTTGATCCTCATATGCCTCTTCAATATTTGGTTGCAATTGATTAGCAAATTCCCTTGATTGTTGCAAGAATGAGAGTACTTGAGAATCATTCTCAAATACTTGCCAATTCTCATCATTATCAAGAATAGCTAGCCTTACTATAACTTTTATTGACTCATTGTTAACTAATAGGCCAATTGCTAGATCAAAATGTGAACCAATTTGTGCCATCCTATCAGATTCAAAATTTTGAATCTTGGGAACTACTTCAATATTAAAAGCTTCAAAATCTTCTATTAAGTCCCAAATTTTGTGCTTATAAGATTTCATTCTGACATTCTTTGTTATTGCCTTTTCTCTAATTTGCTTTACTACTAATTCTGAATCTCCTTTTACTATTAAATTATTTATTCTCTTTTTCTTGGCTAATAGGAGCCCATGTACTAAAGATTCATACTAGCATCATTATTACTACAAGAAAATTGAAAATGAATAGCCCTTAAATTTTTTTCACCATTTGGAGCAGTAAGACAAATTCCTGCTCCAACACCATTTTTACTTCTAGCCCCATCAAAAATTAAAGTCCATATTTTTGAGTCTTTTTTAGATCCTTGAGTAGTTGGTGTCTCTTTCCTTAAAACATTTGAGATTTCATGGTCCTCATCAAAAATAACATAAGTGCCCAAACCAGTAGAGTTATAATTTTCATATGGGTCACTATGTGTCATAGCTAACAATTTTTTATTTTTATTTTCCTGATTATGCTTAGTCTAGTCACCTATCTTAGTAAAATAGAAGGAATCCAGTTTGAATTGGCTTACCTCTAATGTATTGTTCACTAACGTTGTTGTCTATAGATGAATTGTGTTTTTGAGCTTTCTTTTATCAGCAGGGCCTTTAGTATATTTAGGCATTGATTGATTTTGAAGAGCTTCTTGTAATAGTGTCCTTTGTTCAAGAATAGCTAACATGTCTCAAATTGATACTTGTGTTGGGGTCATCTTCAGTTGATCCACCACATTCATTGGTCCAAAAGTTTGAATGCTTATAAGATTAGGATATCTTGTCTTTCTTTGAACTGGTTTAGGAACTTCTTGATTCTGCACTGGCTGAAGCATTTCTTGTCTAACAACTATGTGTTGATGATTTTGAAATGAAGGATTCTCTATAACTTCATTGTTTACAACTTCAGGCTGTTCTAGCATTCTTCTCTTTGATCTAGTACAATAGTCTGATTGCACCACTAGTTTCTTGGAAACAAAAGCTTCATTCCAAAATAATGATTCTTCATCTTCAACCCATGAGAACAAAGCATATTTTGGGTCTATTTCTTCCTCTTGTTGCAAGGACATCTCTTCCATCTAAGCCACTAGGACTGAATTCTACATACCAGAAGACTGGTAGGCTTGATTATCACTAGAAATTGCAAACTGACCATCTATTCTTCTTTACTCTGCCACCTTTTGTTGTAGCTTACCCATAGGACAATCTATAGGTGTATGAGCATTATTTCAAGGGAAACACCAGGCATTAGTATTATCTACATAGTTATTTTGCCCTGGATTAATCTCCCTATTTGAATTAGGAGGAATAGTCTGTGAGGGTGCAGGGACTGCAACCAATTAGTTTGTTGGTTGATGGTTAATTAGTTTGTTGGTTGATGGCTAAGATGAAAATCTATTTCCTTGATAGCCTTGATATGGAGGCCTAGGGAAAGTATTCTGTTATCTTTTTATATTGATCAGCTCATTAGAGAATGTCCTTAGGATATTCTTGATATCATCTAGCTTAGATGACTGAGTGGGGATGATTTCTTTAGCAGATGGTTAAGGATAGGTGTACATAGACATAGGTGGGCCTTCTTGAGGTAATGGTAAGGAAATTTCTAGGAACATGGGCATGGGAGGCCTTGAGGGTAACTTTCTAGCATCTATCAAATTATTCTCAACTCTGACCACATAATCATAAGCCTCAGGCAAAGTTTGTCCTCCAAGTGACTGAATCATAATAGATATATCTAAATTCAAAGCCTTAAGATAAAATTTTATAGCCATACCTGGTAATGGTCTAGCTATAACAGGAATTCTTTCCCAAGTCTTTTGAAATCTAGAATTGAAGTCAGTCATGGCTTCTTGTGGTGCCCTTTGAATGGTAATTAATTTCTATAACAAAGAAGACTTATCACCTTTCTCTCCAAATATTTTAAAGAAAAGATCTCTGAGCTGATCCCATGTAGATAAGGTATTTGGGGTCAAAGACCGATACCATTCTAGAGCCTTTCCTTTAAAAGAAGCTGCTATTAATCTTATGGCCACATTTTGTCATGTGATAACATGTATAGCACAAACATCTAATACATTCTGAAGATGTTCCTCAAGTGCCTTAAAGTCTTGCCCACTAAATTTGGGTAGAGCTTTTAGGGCATTCACTGGGATAGGGTCCTAAGTGGCTGGTGGTATTGGGAGAACTAATGGACTACCAGTGTTCCAACTTGCATAATTTCTTGGTGATATAGGGGCTCCCATATTTTCTCTTGGTATTGGTACAAACTGGTTGACTCTTCTTCTTGGACTAGTTACCAAAGGTGGCAAAAGAATACCTAGATTTGTAGCAGATTGTGAACTGGTTACTGGTCCACAACTATGACTCCTCGTAGCTCTTTGGTTCATATGATCTTGAAATAAACTTTAATATTGGTCCCACCGGGCATGCCAAAAACTATTGATGACTTAAAATTGTGATTTGTAATAAAAACCAATAATGGGAAGTTTCAAGATGTGGGACTTGTGACTTGAAACAACCTCTAAATTTAAGAGGAGTTGGTTCTTCTTTATATCAAGTAAATATTGGGAAAAGGGATAGGAATTTTAATCAGAAACATGAATGCAAGAAAGAAAATCTAATCTATGGTGATGCGCCTGAATGTAATTCAACCTTAATCCTAAGCACAGTGAGACTATATGTAAGATTCATTTACATTTAAGAGCAAACAAGTGCATGATCAATGTAAAAGATGGAAACAATAGAAACAGAGGCTCACAACATAGACTACTTTTGCAGTGATACAAAAAATGTCAACAAAGGCATAGGGTTCAATCTTCTTATTTGAATTTTTCAATCATATAAGAGGCATAGAAACATGCAAAGTTACATAAACCTTCCAACTCAAGAAAATGAGACAAAAGCAAATGACATTCCTAATCACAGCTCTAGAAAGTCTATAGCCTAGACTACTTTTGCAAATGACACAAAAAATACCAACAAAGGCATAGGATTCAATCTTCCCATTAATTTTCCTATCACATAAGAGGCACAAAAACATGCAAAGTTACATAAACCTTCCAACTTAAGAAGATAGAACAAAATCAAATGATATTACTTAGTCACAGCTCTAGAAAGTCTAAACTTGTTACAATAATTCTCTCTGGTCTTTTATGATCTTGCTTCTAGTGATCTCTGCACCCTTATTTATAGCCTTGGATTCACTCTAGATTGTCTGCTTATTCCCAATCTAATGGCCTAGCTAAAATCTAATCGAACTGGCAGTGTCTAACAGAAGATATTTTATAGATTCTAAAATGCTTTATCTTCTAGCAGTTCATTGGTTGAAACAGATTGCAGGAGGCTCCCTTCTCTTAAATGCTGGATAACACTTAGCCAATTCTTTGAAAATCTTCTTATTATTTAGGAGACACTAAAAAATGACACTTGGCATGTTCCGCAACACCTATTGAAGACATGTGGCACTTTCCACATAACTTATACTCTTTTGTGTCTTTGCTTAAGAATGTTCCACCTTTGACACTTGTCATTATCCGCTTCCTCAAAACTTCAATAGCTTAAAATAAAATAAGACCCATAACATTTCTTACCTGAGTAACTTTAAAAGGGCCACAGGGATAGGTGTCAATCTCCACTACTTTTATTAAAGGACACATGACAATCTCCGCTTTACTTATCTGGGGTTACGTGGTGATCTCCACTACTTTTAGCTACCCTTTTAGAAACCTATAGAAGATGACACGTGGTGGTCTCCACTTTACTCTATTTATACCATATAAAAAATTAGGTCTCATTTCACATTTACATGAACAATGACACTTGGTGGCTTCTACTTGCTTAAAAAATAACACTTGGGACCCACCATAGTCTTTGCTATATCAGTGAAGCAAAATGAAGATAATTTAGATCGTGACACGTGGTGGCTTCTTTTCTCTTTTACTGGGATACATGGCATCTTCTGTCACTTTTAGAAAAGCAAAAATGAGACCTTCCACTATTGCCACTTGGTGCTTTCCGCCTGATCTCGATACTTAGCTTTTGAAAACTTATACTAAAAAAGAGATGAAATGTGGATGCCGATATGAAAACATGAATGATGACACGTGGTGTGTTATACTGAGTCACTGTGAGATACGTGGCACATTCTGACCAACTCATAGAAAAATATACAAAGTGCCTCAGATGACAACACTTGGTGTTTCCACTTGAGAAAGGATGCCTCGAAGGATGACATTTGTCATCTTCTAATTTACTTCAACACTTAGACAAAAATGAATCAAAAGGAAAACAACGCATGTGCTTTATTTCAAAACTCTACCATCTCAGACCAAAGTATGTGAAGAAAAAATTTCATGGTGCATGACTAAAAAATAGAATGAAAGATAGAGTAAATTTTTACTCTATAGTTACTGGTGACCCCAAGGACTTTTGAGCCTACTCAAAAAGAAACCACAACTCTTGCTAGATCAAAATTTCAAAATCATAGCTTCAACAATGTTGGTTGGTAGGCGGACCACTCATCATCAGATAACCCTTGCATACTCTACAATTCATTGAAGGCTAAATCAAGCTCAATAATATCCTTGTGTGAAAAATGTTGCAAAATTTGAACCATAGCCTTCAATTTGAATTCAAGTTGGGAAATAAGAACCAAGATAGCTTCTACTTCAGGGACTGATGAATCATCCCTTAGATCCTAGAAAACTATTTGATCATTTTTTTTGGCCAACAACAAAGGTTCAATTTCTTCTACCATCAACACAATGTTGTCATTAGGAAATAGAGAAGGAAAACCTAATTATAATAGATCTTCAACATGTTGTTTCATTTCATTGATTCCTTCCTTCATGACATCTAGAAGGTCTCTGCAACTGGTGGCTATGAAATTGCAACTGAGAACCTCATTTACTCACTTGGCAGCAACCATTCTATCATTTACTCTTGTTGTTGACAACATTGCATCCGTTGCATCATAAATATTTTGCAGCAATGTTTGCGAGTCCATTACTCTCCCAGAGACTATATCTAAAGTGTTTACAACTGAACTCTCCACCTTTTTGCACAATTTTTGTGTATTTAGCAAGAAGGTGAGAGATGGCCTAAGATGAATAATCTCTGAAGAGATTCTCTTCCACATGGATTCATATAGATCCTTTACTAGACTTAATACTCTGACATTTCTTGGCCTATTGGCCAATTTTAGTGTCAATTGTGTTGTTCTCTGTTGCTCTGCTTGAAATTGAGATTGTATGATTGCAGTATTATTTTTTTCAACTAGTAGCTTTTGTTTTAATTGGGTAACTTTCAATAGGTGTTCCTCATATTTTCCTTGCAACAGTGCCTTTTATGCCTGAGGGTTGTCACCACATCTTTTACCTATGTGAGCCCTAGTTTTAAGGAATCATTTTGGGCCTGAACTGCCTAGTGAGTCTGAAGAGAAATATTATTTTGCAACTATTTATTCAAATTATCTATTTCATTGTATTTTCTATGGATCTCTAAGGTCAAACTATTATAGTTTGCCTTTTCCTTGGCTAGCTCAGCTTCCATCTTTTGTAGCCTCCTTGATATCTTCAAGTAGTCTTCAATAACTACAGAAGTGGATTCAGTCAGTAGCTTAATTTTGTCTTGTGGCCTAAAGAGGGACATGTTTATGGCCACCACATTCATCATGTAATCCTCCTATTGCATATGTTCCATTGGCTTTATTACATTTGGTGATAAATGGGTCATCATCAATTACTACTAGATGGGGTCAAATTGTGACCGCATATGGGGTGTAGCCAAAGCTTTATTTTCCTTAATCTTCTTTTTCTCTCTTTAGGCTTCCCTTGCCTTCCTAGCAGCATCTGCTTGGGTGTGGAAGGTAGGAGAGGTAATGTGCCCACCCATAAAAGGATGTCCTTGTGGTAGACCATATTGAATAGCCAATTGTTGGCTATGGGTAATCTAAGGGGAAAGTTTCTTGGGAACAGAAGGGGAAAAATGAGGTAATGTTAAGGCTTGAGGTGGAAAAGATGGGGTGAAGTGAGAAATGGGAACAACAAAAGTGGCAAGAGATGTCATCTTGCTAGATGAAATCATCATGCCAACAGGAGAAGAAATAGACTGAGAAGGAGAGGAAGGAATAATACTTACCTGAGGAGCAATTACAGTACCCTGTAATTAGCACTATGAGGTGTCCGTCTCTTCTTTTAAACCAAAATGAAATTTCACCCTCTTTCATTTCTTGGGTGTCTCCTCTTTTGGCTACATCCTTTTTCCTTCCACATCTACTTCTTGTGGAGAACTGGGAATATCTTTAACCATTGTTGATGGGGAAGCTTGTGGTGGTGTAGGCATCACACTCTTTTTGTTTTTCATGATGCTAATAGATTGGGGCCAAAATGATACAGTTATTGTAGCTACAGCTTGCTCTAAGGCTTGTGACTCTTGGCTTGACCTAGCCCTAGCTTCTTGCTCTTCACCCGGTGTCAGCAACTTACTTGTTTTTGGGGTAGATATAGGGGAGAGATGGCACTCATCCCATAGTTCTTCCCATCTCTTGTCTGTGTCTACGTTCCCAAAAGAATGGGTTATTTGACAAATTTCCTACCTATATTTCCAATAGGCCTCTATCTTCTCAGTATCCCAATCTTTATTCTTTAATGTCCTCCTTAAGCCAGAAGTCATTCTGAATTTAGGATCATAATCTCTCTACTTAAAATAGAATGTTTCCCAGGGTCTATTTTGCGGAAGGGGCAAGTCCGTTAACTCAACATAAAATCAGGAGTGTCTTCCCTAGGATTTTTCCTAGTTTCCCAAAAAGGGTGGCCCTCATGTTCAATTCTGATTGTGACTCTGTTAGTTCTTATCAAGGAAGCTATGAAACCATTTAGGTCATAAACCCATTTGTCCTCTATTAAAAGGAAACCTAGAAAGGCTAGATTTTTGAGCAACACAACTTTAGCATCTCTGGTTTCCAAAATTATGTTGGTTTCCATCCATGGTAGATTATACCTTTTTCTTTTCCTCTACCCAGAGCCAAATTCATTGTCAACTATGGATACCTAGTTGGTAACCTCTAGGAATGCTAACCTAAGAGTCAAAATCTTAGGTAGCAATATTGGTTCCCCACAAAAACCATGGACTCTTATAATGGGATGGTGGGATCTAAAATAGAAATCACAAGGAATTGGGCAACTGGCCAGAAGATTTGAAACACTTGGGAATAATCTATTCATAACTGGCTCAGGACTAAGGTGGTAAAAAGTAGAGGTAAGCAAATCCAAACTAGATCCCTTCTATTTAACTTTGATAGTGGGTAAGAAAGTGTTACATAATACAATGACTGATTCAGGGGCTAATACTACAGTAATTCCCAAGCAGATAGCTGATGCTTTAGGAATTAAGTTGAACCACTCACTAAAGGAGTCATACAGCTAGATGGAAAAGTAGTACAAATGATAGGGAGAATTAAACAACTCTAATTACAATTATATGCTCATCCCAATATAATTTTAAATCAAGATGTAGTAGTGATAGATATACCTCCTATTTTTGGCTTATGTTTATCAAGAGACTTTACAGCCAAGATATGAGGATATATGTCCCTAGATTGGTCTCACCTCATTTTAAGAACTAAATATGGTTCAAAGATGAAGATATTATCTAAGCCATTATATAAGGATCATATCACCAATGAACCCACTACAAAGTTAGAGGCATCCTATGCTATGATGAATAAAGAAGAAAGGGTTTTTGTTGAGGAGCTAGGTGAATGGACTGGATATAATCAAGAAGAAAAAAATGATAATTTATTAGCTATGATGTAAAGTGACCCATATGTAAATTAGGTATCTATTGGTCTGGACACTTATGTTATACTTGATGAAGATCATAAAATCCCAAATGTTCTAGAGGAAGAAAAGTTAAAAGATACCTCTTCTATCAATCCTTGGGTCTCTCAACATGAATTCAACATTTTTAGTGAGAAGTCACAAGTGTATGCCATGTTTCATTCTATTTTTCAGTTGTGCACCACTAAATTTTTTATTTACATACTTTGGTTAGAGATGGTAGAGTTTTGAAATAGAGCACGGTCTCTGTTTTCCTTTTGATTCATTTTTATCTAAGAGTTGAAGTAAAGCGGAAGCTAACAAGTGTCATCCTCTAAGGCATCCTTTCTCAAGTGGAAATGCCAAGTGTCATCATTCAAGGCACTTTTTATATTTTCTATGAGTTGGTCAGAATGTGCCACGTATCTCACAATGACTTAGTGAAACACACCACATGTCATCATCCGTGTTTTCATATCGACACCCGCATTTCATCTCTTTTTCAGTGGAAGGTTTCAAAAGCTAAGTATCAAGATCAGGTGGAAAGCGCTAAGTGGCAATAGTGAAAGGTCTCATTTTCACTTTTCTAAAGTGATGAAAGACACCATGTATCCCATTATACGAGAATGGAAGCCACCATGTGTTGTGATTTGAATTATCTTCATTTTGCTTCACCGATATAGCAAAGACTGTGGTGGGTCCCAAGTGTTGTTTCTTAAGCAAGCGAAAGCTGCCAGGTGTCACTGTTCATGTAAATGTGAAATGAGACCCAATTGTTTCTATGGTATAAATAGAGTAAAGTGGAGACTACCATGTGTCATCTTCCATAGGTTTCTAAAAGGTAGCTAAAAGTAGCAAAGATCACCACGTAACCCTAGATAAGTAAAGCAGAGATTGCCATGTGTCCTTTAATAAAAGTAGTGGAGATTGACACATATCCCTATGGCCCTTTTAAAGTTACTTAGGTAAGAAATGTTGTGGGTCTTATTTTCTTTTAATCTGTTGAAGTTTTGAGGAAGTAGATAATGACAAGTGTCAAAGGTAGAACATTCTTCAGCAAAGACATAAAAGAGTATAAGTTATGTGGAAAGTGTTGTGTGTCTTCAATAGGTGCTGCAGAACATGCCAAGTGTCATTTTTTGGTGTCTCCTAATCAATAGGAAGATTTTAAAATAATTGGCTAAGTGATATCACGTTTAAGAGAGGGGAGCATCCTGTAATCTATTTTAGCCAATGAACTACCAGAAGACAAATCGTTTTAGAATCTATAAAATATCTTCTGTTAGACACTGCCAGTTCAGTTAGATTTCAGTTAGGCCATTAGATTGGGAACAAGTAGACAATCTGAAGTGAATCCAAGGCTATAAATAAGGGTGTAGAGATCACCAGAAGGATGATCATAAAAGACCAGAGAGAATTTTGAGAAAGAATTATTGTAACAAGTTTAGACTTTCTAGAGCTGTGACTAAGTAATATCATTTCCTTTTGTTCTATCTTCTTAAGTTGGAAGGTTTATGTAACTGTGAGTGTTTTTGTACCTCTTATGTGATTGGAAAATTAATGAGAAGATTGAATCCTATGCCTTTGTTGGTCTTTTTTGTGTCATTTGCAAAAGTAGTCTACTTTGTAGACTTTCTAGAGCTATGATTAGGAATGTCATTTGATTTTGTTTCATTTTCTTGAGTTGGAAGGTTTATGTAACTGTGCATATTTTTGTGCCTCTTATATGACTAAAAAATTCAAATAAGAAGATTGAACCCTATGCCTTTATTGAAATTTTCTGTATCACTGCAAAAGTAGCCTATGCTGTGAGCCTCTATTTCTATTGTTTCCATCTTTTACATTGATCATGCACTTGTTTGCTCTTAAATGTAAATGAATCTTACATATAGTCTCACTATGCTCAAGATTAAGGTCAAATTACATTCAGGTGCATCACCATAGATTAGATTTTCTTTCTTGCATTTGTGTTTTTGATTAAAATTCCTATCCCTTTTCTCAGTATTTACTTGATATAAAGAAGAACCAGCTTCTCTAAATTTTGGAGGTTGTTTCAAGTCACAAGTCCCACATCTTGAAACTTTCCATTGTTGGTGTTTATTAAAAAGTGCAATTTTAAATCATCAATAGTTTTTGGCACACCCAGTGGTACCAATCTTAAAGTTTCTTTCAAGATCGTATGAACCAGAGAGCTATGAGGAGTCATAGTTGTGGACTAGTAACTAGATCACAATTTGCTATAAATCCAGATATTCTTTTGCCACCTTTGGTAACTAGTCTAAGAAGAACAGTCAACCAGTTTGTACCAATACCAAGAGCAAATATGGGAGCCCCTATATCCCCAAGAAATTATGCAAGTTGGAACACTGGTAGTCCATTAGTTCTCCCAATACCACTAGCCACTTGGGACCCTATCCTAGTGAATGCCCTAAAAGCTCTACCAAAATTTAGTGGGCAAGACTTTAAAACACCTAAGGAACATCTTCAGGATATATCAAATGTCTGTGCTACACATGTTATCACATAGCAAAATGTGGCCATAAGATTATTAGCAGCTTATTTTAAAGGAAAGGCTCTATAATGGTATCGGTCTTTGACCCCAAAGACCATATCTACATGGGATCAGCTCAAATATCTTTTCTTTAAAAGATTTGAAGAGAAGGGTGATAAGTCTTCTTTGTTACCACAATTAATTACCATTCAAACGGCACCACAAGAAGCCATGACTGACTTCAATTCTAGATTTCAAAATCCTTGGAAAAGAATCCCTGATATAGTTAGACCATTACAAGGTATGGCTATAGTATTTTATCTTAAGGCTTTAAATTTAGATATATCTATTATGATTTAGTCACTTGGAGGACACACTTTGCCTGAGGCTAATGACTATGTAGTCAGAGCTGAGAATAATTTGATAGATGCTAGAAAGTTACCCTCAAGGCCTCCCATGCCCATGTTCCCAAAGATTTCCTTACCATTATCTCAAGAAGCTCCTAAATCTATAGCCCCACCTGTGTCTATGTACACCTATCCTCAACCATCTTCTAAAGAAATTGTCCGCACTCAGTCATTTGAGCTAGATGATATCAATAATATCCTAAGGAAATTTTCTAATGAGTTGATCAATATAAAAATATAGCAGAATGCTTTCCCTAAGCCTCCATATCAAGGTTATCAAGAAAACAAATTTTCATCTCAGCTAAACCAATATCAAGGTCCTCCAAGACAAACTAACCATCAGCCAGCAAACCAATTAGTTGTAGTCCCTACACCCTCGTAGACTATTCCTCCCAATTTAAATAGGGAGATTTTTCAAAGGAAAAATAGCTATGTGGATAACACTAATGCCTAGTTTTTTCCTTGCAATAATTATGATACACCTAGAGATTGTCTTATGGGTAATCTACAACAAAAGGTGGCAGAGGAAAGAAGAATGGATGGTCAGTTTGTAAGTTCTAGTGATAATCAAGCCTACCAATCTTCTGGTATGAAGAATTCAATCTTAGTGGTTTAGATGTAAGGGATGTCCTTGTGAAAAGAGGAATAAATAGTCCTAGAACATTCTTTTTTCTCATGGGTTGAAGATGAAGAATCAATTTTCTTGAACGAAGCATATACCTCCAAAGAACCAGTGGTGTAATTTGATTATTACACCAAATCAAAGAGAAGGATGGTGGAACAACTTGAGGTTATAAATAGTCAAGTCATGGATAATTATCCATTGCAAGGACAAACAAACATAGTTGTTAGACAAGAAGTGCCTTAGCTAATGCAGAATCAAGGGATTTTTGCACAAATTCAAGAAAAAATAAGATATCCTTATTTTCAAACAACTCAAACTTTGGGACCAATAAATGTGGTGGATCAATTAAATAAGACTCTAGCACAAGTATCAATATGGGATATATTGGCTATTCTTGAACATAAGACACTACTACAAGAATCTCTACAAGGCCAAACAGTGCCTAAAGGTACTATTATCAAAGAAGGACCTACTGAGAAAGAAAAGCTCAAAGATACAATTCATCTACAAAAAATAGCCATAGTAAATGATAAAACAGAGGTAAGCAAATCCAAATCAGATCCCTTCTATTTAAATTTGAAGTGGGTAAGAAACTACTACATAATGCAATGATTGATTTAGGGGCTAGTACTACAGTAATGCCCAAGCAAATATCTGATGCTTTAGGAATTAAGTATGAACCACTCACTAAAGGAGTCATATAGCTAGATGGAAAAGTAGTACAAATGATAGGGAGGATTAAACAACTCTAATTACAATTATATGCTTGTCCCAATATAATTGTAAATCAAGATGTAGTAGTGATAGATATACCTCCTATTTTTGGCTTACGTTTATCAAGAGACTTTACAACCAAGATAGGAGGATATATGTCCCTAGATTGGTATCACCTCATTTTAAGAACTAAATATGGTTCAAAGATGAAGATATTATTTGGGCCATTATATAAGGATCATATCACCAATGAACCCACTACAAAGTTAGAGGCAGCCCATGCTATGATGAATAAAGAAGAAAGGGTTTTTTTTGAGGAGCTAGGTGAATGGACTGGATATAATCAAGAAGAAGAAAATGATCATTTATTAGCTATGATGCAAAGTGACCCAGATGGAAATTATGCTTCTATTGGTCTGGGAACTTATGTTATACTTGATGAAGATCATAAAATCCCAAATGTTCTAGAGGAAGAAAAGTTAAAAGATACCTCTTCTATCAATCCTCGGGTCTCTCAACATGAATTCAACATTCTGAGTGAGAAGTCACAAGCGTATGCCTTAATATTTGATGAAGAAGAAATAATTTTTTATTTTCTTCTTACTTTGCAAGATGATGAAGAAGAGCATGGACATTTCCTTGATCATGATTTGAACGATTTGTTTGAAATCATTGGATCAGGTTATATTATTTTTCAAGGAAGCTGTGAGCCAGTTGTAGAGGAACAAGATAGCATTGAGAATCAGTTACATATGCAAAATTCTTTCACTCTTTCAAAATTATCCTTTCAAGAGGTTGGTAATTTTGAAGTCATTAATAAAGATGATCCTGAGTTTGAATTAGGAGTTAAGTCAATAAATGATATATGTAAAAAGTCTTCTGTTAATGAGCAAATAGTTGTTAATTTCTTGATAAGACATAACAATATCAAGAGCTGGCATTTGACGAGCTTCTAAGAATAAGAAGAGTCTATATATGTTGGAAGTAGGTTTGAATCAGACTCACCCAAATGTAGGTCAGACACCATGACATACAAAGAAAACAAGTCATCAGAGCTATATCGAATTGAATCACTTGTATGGCAATATAAGCTAGCTTGTTTTAGATTAAGGTAAAAATAGGTTTTGAAGGGACCCCGAAACCTAGAAACAAAGGGAGAAGGATAAAATAGTAACGACCACAGGCAAAGCCTAAAAACTACTACAAGAAGTATCAAAATCAGGTTTTACATGGACCTAAAACCACCAGATAAGAAATTCAAAAGATAGACCCCATGTTTTACAGAGACCTGTAAACTCCATAGTAAAGAGAAAACAAAATACCAAGTAACGAGACCATATATCATAACCAACATAAGGAACTAGGATCTATTCTTCTAGTTCCAAAATCATCTTCATTGCTTCCTTACCTTTCACAGTAGTGTCCTGAATGGCAATAGCCTCCAACGTAGCTTGCTCTTACATTGCTTTCTTTCTTGAGCTCTATCTAGTTCTTTTGCTAGGCCCCTCCAAGGGTTTGATTTCCTCGTTTACTCTTTTACCAATGTTTACATCAGCATCACAAATGGTAGATGTAATCTCCTCCATCTTCTTTCTACTTTCCTTGATGTGTTCCCTTAAGTTGTTCTCATAGTCTTTGAGTTTGATGGGAATATCCCTCATCTACTTTTCCATGTTATTGATTTTGTTTCAAACTACCTCTTGATTGCCTTCCATTATTTCCATTTTCCTGTTGAGTTCCATTATCTCCTTATGCATCCATAAATCAAATTGAAGGATAACATCTACTTTACAATTGGCCAGTCTCTTAGGTGAGTACCTTCCATCATTCTGCCTTTTATCACTCCAATCTTCTATGGTCTTTTTTGGACTATTTTCAGTTTCTTCAATGTGATCCTCCCTTTCCTTTCATTTATGTTCCTTAGTTTTAGCAGGGCTTTCATTTTGGTTACTAACATCCTTAACATGAGCTTCCATTTCCATTAATTGGTTGATGACCTGAGCTAGATTTTCCCTCTTGATTATCAAAATAGGGTCCTTAGAAGGATCATCCAGATCTTTATTAGTTTCCTCAAAAACTTGCTGGTTTTCCTCAGATTCATGGTTGCTATTTTCAGATTTTTCCTCTATAGTGACTCCTTTCTCAATCTTGTCTTAAACTTCTTCTTCCTCACTGGAACTTGATTACCTACTTTCTGTGCCTTCCTCTTCCTCCTCACTCTCCTCCCTAAAATTTTCATTACTTTCCCATTCTGTATCCTCATCCATAAGCTAGTTTTTGTAACTGGGGGATTTGAATTTAGATTTTTATTTCCCTTTTGCGATTTCATTCTTGTTACTCTGTAGGTCCTTGTTTTTACCCGAATGAGGATTCATTACAATGGCCTTATTCTTGTAGTAGCCTTCAATCATTAAAATTAATCCCTCATGCAATATAGGATGTGTCTCCTTTTTCTTATGAGCGAACAGGCTTTGGATGAAAGAGAAACGCAAGTAGAAAAGAAAGGAGATTCTTACCTTGTGTCTGAAGTGATTAAGAAATACAAAATGGAATTTGTGGACTCTTTTGATTCTTCCATCAAGTATGAAATACTCTCATATACAACATAGGACATCCCTCTAGATACCCTTAATCTGCTCCAATTTAAAAAAATCCCCACTCTTTTCTAGCTGCTGCTCCTCAGCATCTGTCTTTGGGAATTTGTAAAAAGCCTCATTTGAAATGCTAGTCTTTTTTGAGAATTTTATTCCCTTCATTAGAAGCCCCGTGACCTCCGCTATAAATTCCTTAGTAAGATTCACTGTGATGCCATGTAGGGTAACCCTATCATCAGTCCAATTTTTGAAAAAATGCATTGTGATGTGGGGTTTTGAACCATGAAGCCGTTCCATGTAGCTCACAACTTTCCCTCTCTGTAGGATCTTCCAGACATCTTGTTTAGCTTTCCACTCTTCACAGTTTTTGTGTTCCTACTTCCTTGGTTCTCCTTTCCTTTTGCAATCCATAGGAATATCCTTTAATGCCCGAACACTATGAGCTATACAATAAACCTAGCTATTACCAGTTTGGAACAAAACATGCCTTTTTTTTGGCACATTCAGAGTCTATTTCACATACTCTAGAGCCTTTCTTTTTAATGAGTGTAAACTTTTCTCCTTGAAGCCACTCCACCCAATCATTGGTTTCCTATTCCATGCTAATCTTTCCCTCTTTTGCATGAATTGCGTCGTGATGAATGAGCACTCTAAGATCCACATTCTTGATTAAAGTATCCTGCCACCTCACCTTGTGTCCTGTTTGAACTGCATAATTTACAATCTATTCAACAACTCCGTTTGCTTCACGGTAAGTGTGAGTAATAGTAACTTCCTCAAAAAATTTTATTAAAGTTTTCATTTCCAACACCATAGCTTCTATAGACCATGAAATAGAATTTTTATTGTTCAAAATATTTATAATATTCAAGGAGTCCCCTTCTAGCCATAGTTTAGAATACCCCGATTCAAATATAAGCTAGCTTGTTACGAAAGAGACTTTAGGAATTATTCTTTTGATCTAGGAGGGAGATAAAGATGCTTGATTAATGTAGTTAATTAGTTTCCCCTTTCTATATTACATGTTTTCCCATTTTTTGTTTTCCCTCTTTTCTTTTAAATAAGTGTTCTTTGAACACGTAGTCGATAGCTCAGAATTTTCAAAATTTTCAAAAATTCTCCAATACATTGAATGTCTCCCAAATCTTTAGAAATCCCTAAGGTACCTTGCACTACCACTTGCATAATGTGTCTATCTCACTATTCAATAGAGAATGAGTAGGATTTTCTAACGATTATCTGAGTTCAATGCCATTTTGAGACTTGATAGGTCAATAAATACCTCTTAGCAAGAGTTAAAGTTTAAAAGTTCTCAAACATTCTTACATCTACACTAAAATATCCTACTACTTGCATTTTCTATGCTTAGTAAACTTGCTTCAGTGAAAGTGTCTCTATTTTACAAAAGTTCATACAAGTTACCACAGAGAAGATATAGAGATGGAGGGGGCACAATCTTCACAACAAGGAGCTGGGATGTATGAATCCCTTGATAAGTTTATTGTAAGTTGTATGCTTTAGCTCTCACATATCCATTGAAGACCTATCCATAGACCAAGTTTCCTGAAGCTGGTTAAGCAAGTGATCTAGTGAAAATAAAAGATTATGCGGATGGCATCATGGACCCAATTCTTTAGAGAGCTAGTAGCAAAACTTTTAGAGAAGGGGCACATCAAAGGTGTCTACAAAGGGCTAGAGTAGGGCAATATAAAACATTTTACATGAGAATATGGACTTCACAATTGACACAATTCATTGTTCTAGCTTTGCATTCATGTCCTGACCTAGTCAAATTATGTGCAGACATGCTCCATGCACCCTCATGTACCATTCAATGAGGTCCATTCACAATGAAAATCACACCACAAGCTATCAGGGATATGTTAGCCCTGTATCATGATAGTATAGCTACATTCCCCACTATTGCTAAAATGTAAAGAACATGGGTAAACATCAACACTCAGTCAAAGTTCTTGAGATCTGAATTACAAATGGGTGATGATGACACTACGGTGCCCACACTCCCTACACCAAGAGCCCAATTCACGTAGGCTAGCCAAGATGCATTGTCTATGATGGCTTTCATCTTTGGCATGAAAGATGATATGGTAGTGTATGCAAAACAAATGGCTATCCTTTTCAGGCTGAAAACCATTGATAAAACCTAGGAGTATTAGCTTGACTTTTCTGAGAAAATTGCTTTCTCAATGGTAGAACAACTGGCCCATTTCAAATCAAAAGGAGTGTTTAGGTATTCTTCATATTTTTTCCACCTCATGATTTTTTATAACTATGACCTCTTCACCCAACATATATATCTTAACATGTATGACCCAGATTTTGATCTCCAAAGGACCATTCCTGTGTCTACATGGACACACATTTTGTCAAAGACTAGTGACCCATATGAGTTTTGGGAATTATTTGTTACCCCTAATTTTTGCCACCTCATCCCCAAGCCAGTTATGAATAGATTACTCCCAAGTGTTTCAAATATTTTGGCCAATTCCCTAATTCCTTGTGATTTCTATTTTGGATCCCACCATACCATTATAAGAGTCCATGGTTTTTGTGGGGAACCAATATTGCTACATAAGATTTTGAATCTTAGGTTAGCATTCCTAGAGGTTACCAGGCAGGTATCCATAGTTGACAATGAATTTGGCTCTAGGAAGAGGAAAATAAAAATGTATAATCTACCATGGATGACAACTAGCATGGTTTTAGAAACCAGAGACACTAAAGTTGTGTTGCTCAGAAAGCTAGCCTTTCTAGGTTTCCTTTTAATAGAGGAAAAATGGGTTTATGACCCAAATGATTTCATAGCTTCCTAGATAAGAACTAACAGAGTCACAATCAGAATTGCACATGAGGGCTGCCCTTTTTGGGAAACTAGGAAAAATCCTAAGGAAGACACTCCTGGGTTTTATGTTGAGTTAACAGACTTGCCCCTTCCACAAAATAGACCCTGGGAAATATTCTATGTTAAGTAGAGAGATTATGATCCTAAAGTCAGAATGACTTCTAACTTAAGGAGGACAATAAAGAATAAATATTGGGATACTGAGAAGATAGAGGCCTATTGGAAATATATGAAGGAAATTTGTCAAACAATCCATTCTTTTGGAAACATAGACACAAATGAGAGATGGGAAGAACTATGGGATGAGTGCCATCTCTCCCCTGTATCTACTCAAGAAACAAGTAATTTGCTGATATCGGGTGAAGATCAGGAAGCTAAGGTTGGGTCAATCCAAGAGTCACAAGCCTCAGAGCAAGCTGTAGCTGTAGTAACTATATCAGCTTGGCCCCAATCTTTTAGGATCATGGAAAAGCAAAAGAGTGTGGTACCTACACCAACACAAGCTTCCCCATCAACAATGGTTATAGATATTCCCAGTTATCCACAAGAAGTAGATGTGGAAGGAAAAAGGATGGAGTCAGAAGAGGAGACACCTAAGAAATGAAAGAGAGTGCAATTTCAATTTGATTCAGAAGAGGAGACAGACACCTCACAGTGCCAATTATAGGGTACAGTAATTGCTCCTCAAGTAAGTATTATTCCTCCCTCTCCTTCTCAGTCTATTTATTCTCCTATTGGCATGATGATTTCATCTAGCTAGATGACATCTCCTACCACTTCTTCTATTCCCATTTCTCACTTCACCCCATCTTTTCCACCTCAGGCCTTAACATTACCTCATTTCTCCCCTTTTATTCCCAAGAAACTTTCCCATCAGATTACCCATAGCCAAGAATTGGCTATTCAATATGGTCTACCACAAGGACATCCTTTTGTGGGTGGGCACATTGCCTCTCTTTCTACCTTCCAAATCCAAGTAGATGCTGTTAAGAAGGCAAGGGAAGATTGAAGATAGAAAAAGAAGATTAAGGAAAATAAAGCATTGGCTACACCCCATCTGCAGTCACAATTTGATCCCATCCAATAGTAATTGATGGTGACCCATTTGTTGCCAAATGTAATAAAGCCAATGGAGCAGATGCAGCTGAATGATTACACAATGAATGCAGTGGCCATCGACATGTCCCTCTTCAGGCCAAAGGACAAAATTGAGCTATTGATTGAATCCACTTCTATAGTTATTGAAGACTACTTGAAGATATCAAGGAGGCTACAAAAGGTGGAAGCCTAGCTAGGCAAGGAAAAGGCAAACTATAATAGTTTGACCTCAGAGATCAATAGAAAAGACAATGAAATAGAGAATTTAAATAAATAGTTGCAAAATACTATTTCTCTTCAGACTCACTAGGCAATTTAGGCCCAAAATGATTATTTAAAAGTAAGGCTCACACAGGTAAAATATGCGGTGACAACCCTCGGGCATGAAAAGGCAGTGTTACAAGGAAAATGTGAGGAACACCTATTACAAGTTACCCAATTGCAATAAAATTTGCTCACTGAATAGAATAATACTATGGTCATACAATCCCAATTTCAAGCAAAGCAACAAAGAACAACACAATTGACACTAGAATTGGCCAATAGGTCAAGAAATGTTAGAGTATTAAGTCTAGTAAAGGAGGTATATGAATCCATGTGGAAGAGAATCTCTTCAGAGATTATTCAGCGTAGGCCATCTCTCACCTTCCTACTAAATGCACAAAAATTGTGTAAAATGTGGAGAGTTTAGTTGTAAACACTTTGGATATAGTCTCTAGGAGAGTAATGGACTCGCAAACATTGCTACAAAAACTTTATGATGTAAT
Organism: Torreya grandis; assembly: GCA_037957365.1. NCBI lineage: Eukaryota > Viridiplantae > Streptophyta > Pinopsida > Cupressales > Taxaceae > Torreya > Torreya grandis. Next base: position 73,786 of record JARHVA010002572.1, read on the forward strand.
AGATGCAATGTTGTTAGTAGCAGGAATCAATGATAGAATGGTTGCTGCCAAGCGAGTAAATGAGGTTCTCAGTTGCAATTTCATAGCCACCAGTTGCAGAGAGCTTCTAGATGTCATGAAGGAAGGAATCAATGAAATGAAATAGCATGTTGAAGATCTAATTCAATTAGGTTTTCCTTCTCCATTTCTTGATGACAACACCATGCTGATGGTAGAAGAAATTGAACCTTTGTTGTTGGCCAAACATAATGATCAAATAGTTTTCTAGGATCTAAGGGATGATTCATCAGTCCCTAAAGTAGAAGTTGTCTTGGTTCTTGTTTCCCAGCTTGAATTCAAATTGAGGGTTACGGTTCAAATTTTGTAACATTTTTCACACAAGGATATTATTAACCTTGATTTATACTTCAATGAATTATAGAGTAAGCAAGAGTTATCTGATAATGAGTGGTCTACCTACTAGACAACATTGCTGAAGCTGTGATTTTTAAATTTTGATCTAGTGGGAGTTGTGGTTTCTTTTTGAGTAGGCTCAAAAGTCCTTGGGGTTGCCATTAACTATATATTAAAAATTTACTCTATGTTTCATTCTATTTTTCAGTCAAGTGCCATGAAATTTTGTCTTCACATACTTTGGTCTCATATGGTAGAGTTTTGAAACAAGCACAGGCTCTATTTTCCTTTTGATTCATTTTTGTCTAAGTGTTGAAGTAAAGTGGAAGCTAACAAGTGTCATCCTCTGAGGCATCCTTTCTCAAGTGGAAACGCTAAGTGTCATCATCTGAGGCACTTTTTATATTTTCTATGAGTTGGTTAGAATGTGCCACGTATCTCATAGTGACTTAGTAGAATGTGCCACATGTCATCATACATGTTTTCATATCGACACCCATGTTTTGTCTCTTTTTTAGTGGAAGGTTTCAAAAGATAAGTATCGAGATCAGGCAAAAAGTGCCAAGTGGCAATAGTAGAAGGTCTCATTTTTGCTTTTCTAAAAATGATGGCAGATGCCACATATCCCAAAAAAAGAGAATGGAAGCCACCATGTGTCATGATCTGAATTATCTTCATTTTGCTTCACCGATATAGCAAAGACTGTGGTGGGTCCCAAGTGTTGTTTCTTAAGCAAGCAGAAGCTGCCAGGTGTTATTGTTCATGTAAATGTGAAATGAGACCCAATTATTTCTATGGTATAAATAGAGTAAAGCAGAGACTACCACATGTCATCTTCTATATATTTTTAAAAGGGTAGCTAAAAGTAGTGGAGATCACCATGTAACCCTAGATAAGTAAAGTGAAGATTTCCATGTGTCCTTTAATAAAAGCAATGGAGATTGACACATGTCCCTGTGGCCCTTTTAAAGTTACTCAGGTAAGAAATGATATGGGTCTTATTTTATTTTAAGCTATTGAATTTTTGAGGAAGTAGATAATGACAAGTGGCAAAGGTAGAACATTCCTAAACAAAGACACAAAAGAGTATAAGTTATGCAAAAAGTGTCGTGTGTCTTCAATAGGTGTTGCAGAACATGCCAAGTGTCATTTTCTAGTGTCTCCTAAGTAATAAGAATATTTTCAAAGGATTGGCTAAGTGATATCTAGCATTTAAGAGAAGGGAGTGTCCTAATATTTATTTCAGCCAATGAATTGCCAGAAGACAAAGTGTTTTATAATCTATGAAATATCTTCTATTAGACATTGCCAGTTTGGTTAGATTTCAGTTGGGCCGTTAGATTGGGAACAAGTAGACAATATAGAGTGAATCCAAGTCTATAAATAATGGTGCAGAGATCACCAGAAGGATGATCATAAAAGACCAGAGAGAATTTTGAGAGAGAATTCTTGTAACAAGTTTAGACTTTCTAGAGCTGTGACTAACTAATATCATTTACTTTTGTTCTATCTTCTAAGTTAGAAGGTTTATGTAACTATGCATGTTTTTGTGCCTCTTATGTGACTAGAAAATTAATGAGAAGATTGAATTTTATGCCTTTGTTGGTATTTTCTGTGTCATTTGCAAAAGTAGTCTAGGCTATAGACTTTCTAGAGCTGTGATTAGGAATGTCATTTGATTTTGTCTCATTTTCTTGAGTTGGAAGGTTTATGTAATTGTGCATGTTTTTGTGCCTCTTATATGACTAAAAAATTTAAATTAGAAGATTGAACCCTATGCCTTTGTTGACATTTTTTGTATCACTACAAAAGTAGTCTATGCTGTGAGCCTCTGTTTCTGTTGTTTCCATCTTTTACATTGATCATGCACTTGTTTTCTCTTAAATGTAATTGAATCTTACATATAGTCTCATTGTGCTTAGGATTAAGGTCGAATTACATTCAGGTGCATCGCCATAGATTATATTTTCTTTCTTGCATTTGTGTTTTTGATTAAAGTTCTTATCCCTTTTCCCAGTATTTACTTGATATAAAGAAGAACTAGCTTCTCTAGAATCTAGAGGTTGTTTCAAGTCGCAAGTCCCACATCTTAAAACTTCCCATTGTTTGTGTTTATTAAAAAGAACAATTTTTAATCATCAATAGGTCCTTTATAGGGGACCAAGCTATTATACATGGAATTACATTTCTAGTCACTAAAGAATTGGTAAGCCATGCAACTAGGTTGCCAAGTATAGGAGAAAATGAGGATGAAAAACTAAAAGGACAATAAGCTAGATGGTAGTTCCACAAAGGAGATGAAAGGATATTGCTGAAGAAAGGTGGTGTGGAGAGACACAACCAACATATAGCTTGGAGGGAAGTATCCTTATACATAATTAGGTATATGACCTATGAAGGAAGGTACTCTCTAATTTATAATCTCTAGTTTAATTTTTTGAATCACTTTAGGCATGATAGGAAAATTAATGTTCCAAAACACTTATGGAACATTCTAAAAAAGACGTCAAAAGAATACTACATTAAAAAATAGTCTATCAAAGAAAAATCTGTCAAGGAAGAAGAAATATAGTCACCTAAGCCACCTAGATTCACTGAGTAAGACATGGATCTCCTTAAACATAGTGGGTACATAGAAGAAGAGTTGATAATTATAGATCAACCTATCAAATAATAAGAATTGATTGAATAAAAGATTATGGAATAAGAAGTAGAACAAGAGATAGTTCCTCATGACCAAGAGTTCTAAACCTTGGAATGTGCCATGAGAGAAATATATAGGTTGAGTAATGAGATAACATATTTGAAATGTAAAATAGGTCTATAAATACTTTTGGGGGTAGAAAAATTTATAAAACCATCTATGGAAAAATAAAGGTTATTGGAGGAACCTACAACAACTTCCTTGGTGGAACATGTAGCAAATTCATCTACCTTTCCCATATATAGAATTATTGTACCCGTAGAGTCACTTGTAGAAGATAATACTCTATATTTAGTACATTTATATAATATATTTTATCCTCCATTGAGCACTTAAAAAATACCTATAATAGAGGAAGTAGTTGATGTGGATCTTTCAGCTACTACACTAGTAGAAACTAATGGCGTAAATTTTCTTAAAGAAAATTTTGGTGATGATGAAATTTACCATAAGGAGTTAGTACAAATATTTAAGGTATATGTTGAAACAAGAGAGAATCAAGATGACTTAAAATAAAAACTAGAAATGGTTGAAATTGGGATCAATTATTTGAAAAAAAAGATTACTAAAATGCATGAAATCACCGAATTATTAATGGAGTGTAGATCACCTTCTAGG
>JARHVA010002572.1:82500-182500 GCA_037957365.1 Torreya grandis
TATCACATCCTATGAATACCACATGATGAATGTCTTAATATAGTATTATATGTAAACATGATCCCCACTCAAATAATAAATTGAACTAAACCATATCCATAATAATATCCAATATTCCCGAAGGAAATATTCTCCAACTCTTATTATGTAACAATATGTCACTAATAAGAGAAATCAAAATTAGGGTCAATATATCCATCTCATTTAACACCATTCCTATATCTATATCAATCCTTGATGCAAACATGGTAATTATTTCCTCTCCAAATACCCTAAATAGTGACACAACCTATAATTTATCATGTTAATAAACATTTACATGTTGTATAGGGATGTGAAGTATACTCCATACATCTCCAACATAACCATCATCTCACCTATTGGTAGGTTAAATGTGTTTATCTTTGAGTATCATCACTCTTCTAGTGCCTTTAGACCTATCATCCTATATCTTTAACATAATTGTAATGTAAGATAGACTCAATGCCTTCAAGACCCCCACCTCATTATTTTTAAACCCTATCATAAACCCTAATACTCTCAATCACCTCTCCTAAATAGCAAGTATGGATAATCTCTCTTGCACAAATCACCAAGTCATAATATTAATTTTTATATAATACATTTCATTTAATTTATTAACACATAAAACAATATTTCTATTTATAACTCATATTTTATATATATTCATCCCTTCTTTAATGAACTAACTACCCATCAAGATTAATTCATTTCCCATTAGGATAAATTCATTACCCATTAGGATGAATTCACTTCCCATTAGGATGAATTCACCACATCATTCAATGAATTCATTATTTAAAAAATTCCTTACCCATGTACAAATTCACCACAAATTTTGATTATTTGTTAAATAAATTTGAATTAGCCAATGATGATTTCACCATTTTGATTCATTTACCATGACCATAGATTAAATTTTTGTTTACCTTAGAAAAATCGCTACAAATGACTCCAAAACTACCATTTACTAAATGAAGTTTTTTTCCCATTTTTCCAAGCATTTAATTTCAAAAAATGGAAAACTTAAAATCCTAAAATGTTTCTTACCACATCCCCACTCCCCATTAACCACTATTGTGTCCCAAATTGCTCGCTATGATGCCTCTCCTCTAGTATATTATCCATTCTTTATTTGCACTCTAGAGCAAAAATAAAAATATAAGTGGCTAATATATTTTCATAAATAAATTAATTTTCTATAATGAATTTCAAATAACCACCCCACCCCTATATATTTATCCCTACCTTTCATATATTTTCCCTTAATTTATTATTTTAAATCCCATTTTGACATATTTACTTCATCATTTTTTCTACCAATCACTTAGAATGCTATAAATATTTAATATAACTTTCCATTTAATCTTGTAAAATTTTTATCAATCATTGTAAAACTAATATTTCTCATTTTTCAACCTGTAACTAAATATCAAGATATATCATTCCACATTCAATACTATGATTAGGCTTCCTGGGGAAACATCAAATCATGTGTCTCAAAATTACAAAATATTACTTTTCCTCAATCCATTCCATAACAACCATTCACTTGGGGGAAATCATTTTACACAATTTTTATATCCTAAAAGTGTTTTATTGAAGATTGGCTCTTCCATTTATTGTAATATCACCTCCATTAGTTCTCATATTATATCTTCTCTCTTTCATTTTGAATGCTCATCTATATCCATTTTCACTTCACAACCACTCCATTGGACGTCATTAATAATCACTTAAAGCCACTTTTTGAATCAACTTTATATATCCATTTCCACTCTACTTTTTTATTTATTATTTTAAAAATCATTAATTCTTCTAATCACAATACCATTTAAAAGAGGGTAAAATGTAGACACCTAAATTCTACCATATTTAATGAAATAATTAACTTTTCTTAAATTTGAGACATTACCTCAACTACCATCCCATTTCAAATTTCCCACCAACATCATTTCTCTCCACTTTTTTAACAATTGATTAATTAATAATTAATGAATTATCATGCACACATTATTATTGAAAACTAATTAAAATAAAAAAATTTACACCTCATCCATACATATTACACACTTATCTCAACCAAGTGTTAAGTCATCCAACCAACTCCTTAACTTCATCAACCATTTATTGAGTCACCATTTGAACATTTCAACTAACTATTGGCCATTTTGGCCCACATATCAAGCTTTGCCCCTATTTGGAAAGAGAAGCCTAGTAGGGTCCTAATGAATTAGAAAACCCAATGGATTAAAAATAGGTCTAGAAACACAAATAGAAGGATGCAAGAAGGATCTCATGATGTTCATGAACATGTAGGTGAATGGAGTAGTTTGACAATGTCTTGAGAGATCATCATAAGTTTGAAGGGTTGAGAAAAAGGTGAATTATGCAATCTTTAGAGACTAGACCATCACTAAGATGGCTTCCAAAAATAAATGGACTAGCCTATTCGTGTATTTAATAAATGAACCTTAAAAAGAATTATGAGCCAAAATATTATAGTTCTATGGAAATATTCATGCCAAGATTATGTCTTGTAAGTTTCTTGCTTGCATGATATCTCTATCTCAAGATCTAAGTACACAAAGATAGACCAGATAGACCATAGGATGTTCACTCAAGTGTCAAGATTGAGCTTCACAAAGTAACTATTTGGGTTCAAAAGGTCCTTAAAAGGTTTAAAGTTGAGAAAGATATAATGGTCCACATAATATTAAATTTTGACACTTGAGATCTAACTATACATGTTAGGGGTTAAACTAGTCAAAAGGTCCCTAAGTTAAATCCATTTAAATAGCTACAAGTTGGGCATGATCTAATGGTGTGGATAAATCAGATAGAAATGTAATTGTTCATGTTCACTAATAGGAAATTGGGCCCAATGAGATCTATGGATCACATTTATTCATACCAATGATTTGATGATATGTGAGAAGGTCAACATGTCAAAGGATATTCATGATATGAAATCAAGGGCCCACATTCATTCATACATCTCGATCTTATAGTCCATAGGAGTTTAAAAGGTCAAGATATGAAAATGAGGAAATATGAAGCAAATGGAAGTAAAGATAAATTGGATCAATTTAACTGGATATATCAATATTCAATGGACAAGGTCAAACCAAAGGAGCAATTTTTGACCAAAGCAAATAAGCTCTTATAGGGTCATCCCATCACCATTAGAGATAGATCAAATTCCATGATGTGGACATAGTGATGCAACCAAGGTGATCAAGAACATAAAGGGACCACCATTAAGGCTAGATATGGACCTCTAGCTCAAGGGTTTATGTCATAGAGGGATATTTATATTATTATATTTGTCATTATTAAAAAAAATGAACTATAATTTCAAAGGGTGCCATGAAGGCATACACATGGACTTCAATGGTTTCATTTTTAGGATTGGCTACATGAAAATGACCCCTTCTTTCCACTATAAAAGGCATGATAAACCTGTTAGGAGAAATTAATAATAAGATAAGATTCTAATACACTAGCCTAGTTATTATAGCTACATGGATGGTAGAACCTAGCTCAGAATAGATTAAACCCACCATTATAATAATAAGGACCATCAGTGTAACTATGCAACCACTTCATGTAACCTAGATTAATAAAAAGGGTTTAAATGACCATAATTTATGGAGGTGATTGTAACTACATTTCAAATGGATTTTATCTCATTTGATTCCCATTTGAGGTCCAAAACTCCCTCTCTCTTTCTTCCTCTCTTATATAAATATAGCCTTTTAGTTATTATTGAACATCTCTTATGCTGGTACGATGAGACTCTACCAAAAATTGTATTTTTCACCTCTTGGAGTAATGAAAAAGGCACTTTTATAGTGTTTTCTCAATATATGTTAGTATTCTTATGTTTGATTGATATTTTAAGTGGTCTAATTCTCCTTTTTCAAATTCCAAGCTCAACCTAAATGATACAAAAAATATTTTTAGGTCATATAATGTGTCTTAAAATTGGTCTATCAAGGATATAGTGGACTGCTGAATGTAAATATCTTCAACCAAACCTTACTTTCATTGCTTTCTAGTCTTAGTGCATCAAGCTAACCTCTATATGAAATATTGTTTCTTAGAAATTATAGTAGACACTACATTATCTCCTTTCATAGTCCATTAGTGTGTTAAATATTCCAAGCCTAAGAGTGGATATGACAAATTCATGGTGCATCACCATAAGCTAGATAGGTTTACTTTATGCAATTTATTTATGCGTTTCATACTAACTAGTTTTAGGTTTTATAAATAGAGGTCCAAATTATGAAATTTTAGAATCTATCCTCATTGAAAACCCTAGAGGTCTGACCCTATTATAGTATACCATAGCCTAGGGCCATTCCCATGTTAAGCTATATTTGGGTAAAGGACTTGAACAATCCCTTACACAGCTAGGGTACAATCAAGATCCTAAATAGTTTTGGCATGCATGGTAGGACCCACAAAAGAAGGAAATTGTTACATTATCTTAGAACATATTGATGGTGTGGAATAACATTTGAAGATTCCTAGAGTAGTCATCATAATATTGAAGACCAATCCATACACCAAATCTCCACTAGGTCTTCTACAAAAGGTAATCAAGTCTAGTTTGCAAAATTATCTTTAGATAGTACAAGAAGGAAGATGGTACTTTTTTCAAATCCCAAATGAGCACCCCCTAATAATCCCACTTACCCAAGATCTACAAATCTTGCTCCACTCAACCTACTAAGAGTCCACCAAGGCAAGTTCAAATTACAAGGCCTAGATTGTAAGATTTTGTTCCCTTCAATGGTTGTATCCTTCTTAACCTTAAACATCATGGTGAGATCCTTATTTCTTCCTTAAATAATTTCCCATACTTTATAGGAGAGAATTATACTAGTCCTATATAACATATAGCTGACATTGTAATTATTTTCTTAGTGCATAATATCACATAAGAGAATGTATCTATAAGGCTATTGGCCACATATTTGAAAGGCAAAGCCATGTAATGGTACAGGAGTCTGACTCCTACTTCAATCAATACCTAGGATGAGTTCATTGAATCCTTATGTAAACATTTTGAGGATAGAAGTGGCCATGTGTCCCTTATTGAGAGACTTACCTCCATCAAAAGACCTAGGATAGGATCCCTATTATCATCAAGCTCACCCCTAACTATGATTTTATTTACTATTTTAGATCTTTGAATTTAGATATTATAGTTATGATTCAATCTATGGGTGGGACAACTCTGCCTGAAACCTATGAGATATCTGCAAGGGTAGAAAAATTATTGATACAAGTAGGGAATCTCATATCAAGACCTCTCATGCCACTTTTCCCTGAGCTTTAGCTTACCCCACGTACCATTTTTCTATTTCTTACTCCAAATCACCAAGCTCAAACTAATGATAGTCAAGTGGAAAAATTTCTAGGATTGAAATCTTGCTAAAGGCACAAAATAACAATATAGTGCTTATAGAAAGGCAATAATAGGTTTCACATAGACCATACCGAGGACCATTCCAAATTTAATACCTTTCTCAATCATATAATAGACCCCCTTATCCATCATATCAATAATACCAAGTCTAAATTACCCAAGCTAGATCTAACAATGGATACAATCCTAAAGCTACAAGTAACTCAAGAACCTTAGTCCCCACACAAAATAACTTTATTCAATAAGGTCAATGGTATTCAAGGGGAATGTCTAATGATATGGTGATGGCCACTAATATAAACATGTATCAAGACATTGGTTGGTAGTACACTCATTCATTCCAAAGTCATGATATGATGCCTCCTCAACCACAAGGCCCCCAAACGAGTTAAGACAATATGTCTACCATGTCACTATTAGAATCTCAAAGCTAACAACAAGGGAACATGAGTAAATCACTAGTGTATATTACATGCATGAATTTTCAAGAATGGGAACATGTTTTTAAGCATCTAATAGCTAATATGCGAAAATATTCACAAAAGACAAACAAACTAATTATAGCTTAGATAAGGGCTAAGAAGAGGATGTTGAAGGATAATGTCGGGTAACCTAGGATTTTTTCATCATCTCCATAGGATATTAAATAACCTACTTCTTTAAATGTATTTTATAAACCTCTTAAAATTTAACAAGTGCCAAAACTTCATGGAAAGCATCAGAAGTCCCCCTTTATTCCTCATGTTACTCAAATGCCAAGTTATGCTTCTACTTCTAAGGTGCAGTCCAAAGGTACTAATCTCACCTTAAATATTTTGGATCATTTTAAACATACTAATGTAACTATTCCCATGTATGATTCTCTATATATTTTGGGGTAAAAATAAATTCTCCAACAAGAGCTCTCCAAACATTCTCATGTAGAAAAGATAGTTGATAAGGTGAACATTGTTTTCATCAATAATAGTTAGCCTAACCAAACCCTTATCCAAGTTCCTAATAAAATTAAAATAAAAATTCAATTTAAAAATGTTTTTCATCCCTAAAAAGTTGTTAAACAGCCCCATTTTATTTTTTAGTCATCATAGGGGACTATTTATTACACAATCACATGATATATTCAAGTGCTTCAACCTCAGTGATGCCTAAAGCCATAAAATATAAGCTTGAGTTCAAATATGTGCCTAATTAAAAAGTTGTTATTTAATCTCATGTATCCCCCAAAAAGACAATAAACATCTTAAAATATCTTTAGATCACGTTAGTATCCTAATCCAAATTATGTCATTACTCAAGATGTAATGGTCATATACCTACCTCCATATTTTGCCTTATCCTTATCTAGGGATTTCACTACAAATAATAGATGATATTTGTTATCTAACTGGTCATACATGGTTTTTAGAACTATAAATGGAACCAAATTCACTATAAAATATGATCCTATCACTAGGTTCCACCTAGAACCCTATATGCCTAATCTTACAAATACCAACTATGCCATATTTAAAGAGGTTAATGAAAAAGAATCCAATGATCATCTTAAAGTCATATCATATTTGTACTTGGATGAATGGGAAATTGATAATCATGGATTTTATCTTGATAAAAACATTGAAGAGGTAGATTTGGGAGTGCATTGCATGCATGAGGAAGGTGTTAATATATCTTGCTTAACTAACATTGCTTAATAAGAAGATGGTATATGTACTTTGTTCTTTGATAGATCAAGGTAAAAAAATGGAAGTGGATTTGGAGCCATGATTATTTCACCCTCAAGTCAAAAGTACCATTTAGATATAAGTTCCAATTTAGTTTTATCTCAAATACAATTTAATATGAAGCTTTGTTGCATGATTTGTAAGAAGTATGAAAGAGAGGTGTCAAGCTCTTCCAAGTCAAGGGTGATAGTGAGATTTTAGTGTGATAAATGAGAGACCTAATTTTAGTCAATAATAACCATTTTAAATCCTATAGTCACCAGGTATGGGACCTCATGAAGTATTTATTGGCATTTAATATCTAGCCCATACCAAGAAAAGCAAATTAGTATGTAGTGGCTTGTAGCCATTGGTGCCCAATATGATATTGTAGAAGGAGTCAAAGGAAACCAAAGCCAAGATAAGATCAAGGTTATATGTAGACTAGCTATACCTAAGAATAAATTTAGTTAGAAATTATTTGATAATGATGATCAAATCATATGTTTTCTAATGCAAGAGGTAAAATTCTACCATAAGAAGAAAGATAAGTTCTAAAATCAATATGATGATCAGATAGTATAACTAAGGTCAAATAAGCTACCTAAAAGGATTTTGACATTATAAATTATCTTCAATGAAGATGACCAAGTAGTAAAAGTGAAAGCATACATCTCTGCTAAGGAAGAACACTCTGAAAAGATAGATATATTTAAAGACAATTGTTAAAGCTAAGAAAGGTCAATATAATAGAGGAAAGAGATGAATTTGTTACTTTGTACCAATTATTTTTATTGGGAGTAAAAATACTTGAATGTGTTTGGCCCCAAAATTTCAAAACAAACTTAAATTACAAATCAATGTTAAGCCAGTTAGGCAAAAACAAATCCCTATCAATCGAAGAGTGGAGGACCTCATGAGAAGAGAACTCTATAACTTGATTGAATCAAAGATAATATTTATAATTAGGCATTCCTCATTTGTGGAAAACCTTGTGCCATTAAGTAAAAATAATATAGATATTTATTTATGTGTTGACTTCAGTGACCTCAATAAGGTGTCCTTAAAGGACCATTACCCACTACCCTCCATGGATCAAATTTTTGAAAAGGTGGTAGGTTCTCAAAGGTTCTCATTACATGATGGATATTTTGGCTATAATTAGATCATGGTCAAAAAATAATATAGGCATAAGACTACCTTCACTACAAAAAGGGGCACCTATGCATATGTTAAAATGCCCTTTGAACTCTCCAATGCTGGAGCCACCTTATAAAGAGCAATGAATGTTAATTTTCATGGTCTTTTGAATGACATGGTTTTAGTTTATCATGATGATATAATATTGTTTTAAAATAATCCTAATGGTCATATAACACACTTGAGAGCTATTTTTTATAGATGAAAACAATTTGGAGTTTAATTGAATCCAAATAAATGTATTTTTTAGTGTATGAAGGAAGACTTCTTGGGCATGTGGTGTCCAAATATAGTATTTCAATTGATCCATAGAGGATAGAATTAATCCTTGATATATCATTTCTTTAACACAAGAAAGGATTACAGATCTTATTAGGCAAGATCAATTTCATCAAGAGGTTCATTTTAGGCTTTCTAGAGTTGGTCAATCCCCTCACTCATATGTTGATAAAAGGAAAAGAGTTTACATGGACAAGAGAAGGGTAGAGAATATTTAAGGCCATTAAGGAGGCCATATTTCATGCCCCCACACATCTAAATCTAGATTTCAATAGGAATTCTATTTATATGCCTTATATACATTAGATGCAAATTTAGCCATGATTATGCAGTAGAATAATGAAGGTCTAGAGTATCCTATTTATTTATTTAGTCAATTTTTGGAAGTTTATGAGGAAAAATATAACTTTGTTGAAAAAAATGTAATTTTTAGTGTAAGAAGGTTGAAGAAATTCATACATCTAGTTTCAAACAATAAGATTATACTAATGGTACCTCATCCAAGTGTGAATGATTTTATCCTCAATAAAGACTTAAATGAAAAGAAATAAGTATGGGTCACTAAGTTCATGGAGTATGACATTGAATTAAAGGTTGAAAATCAAGTCTAAAGTAAAGGATTATGTGAATGTCTTGAAAAATATGTGAGATAAGAAAAATATACAATTTTGGTAATTCAAGATACTCAACATGGAGTTGATAATACTCCAACAAGTTGGACACATGATATTTATATATTTATTAAAATAGGAGAGTGTCTAATGGGTTATAATTCATCACAAAGAAGAAACTTTATGATGCAATTAGTTACATAAATTATGATTTACGGAGTGTTGTTTAAAAAGGACATTGGAGGTATGCTTGTAATATGTGTTAAAACTAGCTAATTTGATAAGCTTCTCAAACAATTTCATGATAATCCTTTTGAATAAATTTTTTAATCCAAGACCACATATAATAAAATAATTAGATATGGTCAATTTTGGCTTAATTTATTTAGATATGAACATGCATGGGTTAGGAAGTGTGTAAAGTGTGCAATGTTTGTAGGGAAACATAGACTAGTTATTAAGCCATTGAAGCCTTTTAGGTTGAACAACCTTTCATGCAATGAGGTTTATAATTCATTGGAATGATTCATCCTCCATATAGTGATTCTCATAAGTGGGTCATGATAGCTATAGATTACTTCACTAGGTGGGTGGAAGCAATTCCCTTAAAGCAAGCAAATGATAACTTTGTGCTTGAGTTTTATGAGAGTCTAGTCACCCATTTTGGAGATCCTTCCACTATAATATTTGAAAATTATTTAAAATTTATAAGTAAAAAGGTATGTGAGTGTGATATTAATAAAATTATCTATCTTAAATCTTCATAAAATTACTATCCATAGGGTATTGGACTAGCTGAGTTCACTAATAAGAACCTTATTCAAATCATCAAGAAAATAATGGAATATAATTAGAGATCTTGGCATATAAATTTTAATACTACCTTATGGGTTTATAGGATCACCACCAATAAATCCATTTTTCATTCAACCTATCTCTTAGTTTGGGGAAGATAAGCACAACTTATAATTTCATTAGAGCTTCTTTCTTTGAAGCTTACACATTAACTGAGAAAATTGGAGGAAATAAGAGATGATGCCATGCATACCATTTGGTCCAACCAGTACTAGGTAAATAAGTCATTTGATAAAATATATTCCTCAAGGATATTTTAACAATGTGATATAGTCCTCAAATGGGATGAGGACCATGTAAAACTAAGAAAATACTCCAAGTTTGATAGCCTTTGGAGTGGACCCTATGTCATAACAAGTTTCAAAGAGAGTAATGCCTTTGATCTAGCCAAATTGAATGGAAAGATCCTTCCCATCCCTATCAATGGGAGGTATCTCAAGTTTTTCAACTATATTTATATATTTCCCCTTGTATATAAGTAGATAGGACATTTTTTACTCTAGGTGCTTTTGCACTTTACTTTGTTTATTTTGTTGCTTTATTATTGTTTTCCCCCATTACTCGAAAAAGTGTTTCCAAAAGTCAAATAGAGTCTTTTTTTAAGTATCATTACATTTTTTAGTCATATTTAATAAGCTTTATCAAAGTATAGGTCCCATGACCAACAAGCTAGTCAAGCTAGCTGAGTCACCAAAAATGTTGGCCATTTTGACCCACGTACCAAGATTTTCCTATAGTTGAAAGGAGAATCCTAGAAGGGTCATAATGAATTAGAAAACCCAATAGTTTAAAACTAGGTCTAAAAATGCAAATATAGGTATCAAAGTAGGATATCATGGTGCTCATGATAATGGAAGGGCATGGATTAGATTGACAAAGTCTTGAGAGATCATCATAACTCTAAAGAGTCAAAAAAAGGGTGAATTATGCAAGCTTTAGAGACCAAACCATCACCAAGATATCTTCTAGAAATAAATGGACAAACTTGTTTGAGCATTTAATAAATGCACTTAATAAATCATCATGAGCCAAAATATTGTAATGCCATGTAAATATTCATGCCAAGATTATATATTATGATTTTCATGCTTGTGTGAGCTTTCCATCTCAAGATATAAGTGTTCGAAGATAGACCTGTAACATAGGGCATTCATGCAAGTGTCAAGCTTTAGCTTTGTAAATTAACCATTTGAGTTGAAAAGGTACTTAAAATGTTTAAATTTTATAAATATCAAATGGTATACATGAGCTAGCATTCTAACACTTGAGATAAAATGGTTCATGTTAGGGGTCAAACTAGTCAAAAGGTCCTTGAGTTAAAGCCCTTTAAAGAGTTATAAGTTGGGCATGATCTGATGGTATGGATCAATTAGATATAAATCTAATGGTACACATTTAATGATATGAAAATGGACCCAATGAGATCTATGTCTCACATTCATTCATACCAATGATCTGATGGTACATAGGAATTGACAAGAAAGTGGGTCTGAGTCTAGATCAATGGCTCACATTGCTTTGTACATCTTGATCTAATGGTGAATGCATAAGTAAACATGTCAAAATATCTTTTTGGAAAAAAATTTAGGGCCTACATTCATTTGTAAAAATTTATCCTAAGTGCACAGGAGGTCAAAAGGTCAAGATCTAACAATAAGAATCTATGAGGCTAGTGGGATCAAAGATAAGTTGGAAAAATTTTACTCACTAGAAGAATATTTGATAGACAAGGTCAAACCAAAGGATCCATTTTTGAATAAATTAAACAAGTTATTTTAGCATCATCTCATCACCATTAGAGCTTGATTTAATGCCATGAAGTTGACATAATGATGAAGTGAAGGTGATAAACAACATAAAGGGACCACAATTAAGGATAGATATGGGCCTCTGACTCGAGGGTTTATGTCATAGAAGAATATTTCTATGACTATGTTCACCATTTTTAGAGGAATTATATACCATTTTAAAGGGTTCCCTGAAGGCATACATGTGGAATATAATGGTTTCATCTCTAGGAGAAACTAATTGTAAAAGACCCATTCTCTCCACTGTGCATGCCATGAAAAACCAATTAGGAGTACTTAACAAGACAAGATTCTAACATACTATCCTAGTTGTTGTAACTACATGGATGGTAGAACCTATGTCATAATAACTTGACCCCACCATTTTAATAAAAATAAACATCAATGTAATTGTGTAACTACATAAAATAACCTAGATCAATTAAAAGGGTTTGACTAATCATAATTTGTGGAGGTAGTTGTAACTAAATTTAAAATGGATTAAATATTGTTTGATTCTCATTTAAGCACAAAAAATCCCACTCTCTTACTTATTTTATTTTATAAATATATCTTGTGATCTATCTTTGAACATCCCTAAGGATGGTATGATGAGACTTTACCAAAAATTGTATTCTACACCTTTTAGACTAATGAAAAAGGCACTTTTGCAGTGTTTTATCAATCTATGTTAGTATTATTGTGTTTTCTTGATATTTAAAGTGGTTTAATCCTCCCTTTGAAAATTCCAATCTCATCCTAAATTATATAAAATTTATTTTCAAGTTGTATAATGTGAATTAGCATTCATCTATGAATGATATAATGGACTCTTGAGTGTAAGTATCTTCAACCAAACCTTAATTTCATTGCTCTATATTCTTAGTGCATCAAACTAACCTCTATATGAACTATTTTTTCTTAGAAATTATAGTAGACACTACATAATCTCATTTTAGAGTCAATTAGTGTGTTAAAGAGTCCAATCCTAAGAGTGGATACGACAAATTCATGGTGCATCACCACAAGCTATATAGGTTTACTTTATGAATTTTCTTGACTCTTTTCATCCTAACTAGTTTTAGATTTAATAAATAGAGGTCCAAATTGTTAAATTTGAAGAGATAGCCTCATTAAAAACCCTAGAGGTCTGACCCTATTATAGGATACCCATATCCTAGGGTCATTCCCATGTTGGGCTAGACTTGGGTAAAAGACCTAAACAATCCCTTACCTAGCCAGGGTGCAATCTAGATCACCAACACTAACATGGTGATTTACTCAACTACCTTAACCCATTCATGATGATTCATTCAAACACAAACTAACTTTCCAGTTATCTCACATACACATGGGAATTAGTTATCATCTATTTAGGTGAGGACTTAAATATGGTTGTTTATTATTATCATAATTAAATAAACCTAAATTATTTTCAACTATTCATCTCACCACCTAAAGGCCTATATATTAATTTTCAATACATCAATTTAATCATTCATCTTTAGGCTATCTAATCTCTACTAATTTTTATCTACAAATCCATTGAGAATCCAACTCATTTTAACTTACATGTTATCCAAGTCATTTTTTTTGGAGATGAAGTTGAGCACCCACATCAATAAGAAAGAGAATATATATATATATATATATATATATATATATATATATATATATGCTCATAATGGGAAAGGTGATGATATTTTACATGAATTTCAAGTATTTCATTGTTTAGTTTATTTAGTTTCTTTTTCATTGTTTATTGTCTATCAGAGGTTATTTTATTTTAGAATAAGATTCACATATTACATTGTTATTACTAATTTAAATATATTTTATAATAAGCTATCATTGTTCATGTGAAATAATAATGCAAATTGATAGATGTTGATGAAATATTAGTTTGATTAAGTATTTTAGCTAGGAATTGTGACCTTATAAGTGTATTCATTATTTAACTCAGGGATACTATGGTTTTTTATAATAAAAATTAGGAGACATAGGAAATTTTATCTCAATGTGCAATTAAAATTCTAGTGGTTTTCAACATGGAGGCCTCTTGTTTGAAAAAATGAATTGAAATGTGTATTTATGGTGATAAATAATCAAATCATTTGTATTTTAATTGTTAAAATTTCAAGATGACCTATTAGGTGATTTTAATTTGAAAAATTATTTGTTATTTTGTGGGAGAACAATAGCTATGAAACTAGACACTCTTAGGGAGTGATGTTGTCCAAATAGAGAGTTATTTTCTTAGTATCACAAACATCTTATCTAAGAGTATGAACAATCTATGAATAATTTTGAGTTATTTTACATGAATAATAGTGACATTTTGGAATCATTATTTTGATTATATTAATGGTTAATTTGGGTTGAAAATAAAAAAAAGTGGTCAAAATGTTATAGAATAAGGCATGAGCTAAATGTGTAAAAAGGTTGGTCAAAAGTTCACTATTTTAGCTTAAAATCTAATTTATGTGTCTAAACTATGTTTTAATTTTTGTAAGGACATAAAATTGGGATCAAAACATGCTAAGGTATGATAAATATAAGTTCTATGGCACCTCATGTCAGGCTTAGGTCATAATAATATGTGTGTAATTAAATTAGAAATAATTTAAATAACTACAGTGTTATCCTCCACTCAAGAGAATGGGTCATGAATAATTTAAGATACAAAATGTCAAAAAAATAACTCCAATCTTCAAACATCTAGAAACAATATTGAAAAAGACAAAAAAATATTATAAATTTCTAGAATATGATTGACTAATTCATATTTTAAGTCTCATGATATCCAATAATTAATAAAAATACCTAAGTATTTGACTAAATTACTAGACATATTTTAAACACTTATAAAAAAAAATATCAAACACACCAATAGATGGAAGATAAATAAATTACCCTCTACTAGTTGAATAATATAGATGTTTTAAAGAGGCTTCATTTCTAAGATTTAATTGCCATGGTGTGTAATACTACAAAAAATTAAAATATGATGGATGAATAATGAATAAATTTTAGTTTAAATTTAATATAAAATTGGCATACATATGTAATGAAAGTACATATATTCTTTTATTTTAAATAAACACAAAGGAAAAGACATAGTGCAAGTTTAATTGCATTACGATGGCTTACAAAATTTAAAAGTGTTTAACTTCACATGATAATTACTATGAGAATCTTGAAAACATTGATGGCTCCAAAAACATTTAAAATCAAGAAATTTTTTTAAGGATCTTGAATATATAGAATTGGATAAAATGGGCATTCATGATCACATCTTCTTGTCAAAAACATTAATATTGCATACAGAGTTTTAGTGCTCAAATCCCTAAGAGGCCCAAAATTTATCTCTTTCCTATTCAATATACATTTAATTGATTTATTTAACTCTCTTGTATAATATGATTTCAAACACTCTAATATTATCCTAAAAACAAAAAGAAATCACCACATAAATAATACCTAATCTTAATATAATATATGAATGGAATAAATGGAAAATATAATCTTATGAGATACATCTCATTAAAATAATGATGTACAACTTATCTACATAATTTATATTTAATAATTATAACATTTTCATAAATCTATCTCACACACTATCATGATTGTACATATCTATATACATTCAAACATGATAATCTTCAATCTCATGTCATATTTGTATACCACAATTTCAAGTCTAAAACCCACACAAACTATATGTAAATTTTCATTCTTATATATTGATATAATCATATCACATGAAACATTAAACCCACACAAACTGTATGTAAATTTTCATTATTATATATTGATATAATCATATCACATGAAACATTAAACCCACACAAACTGTATGTAAATTTTCATTCTTATATATTGATATAATCATATCACAAACTATATGTAAATTTTCATTCTTATATATTGATATAATCATATCACAAACTGTATGTAAATTTTCATTCTTATACATTGATATAATCATATCACATGAAACATTAAATTTAAAAAGTTATAATAATAATTAATAATTTATTCTACAACTAAAAATTGATATAAACAATCGGTTAGATATGCTACATGGAATATTTAATCTATAAAAAAATATTATAAAATTGGGCACCCATAGAAAAGATTTGTTACACTTTTATATATGTTACACATGATTTTTTTTAATTACATTACAACCATATTATAGTATGAAATAATATTATTAAAAATACAACCAAGCCTATGGAATTTTTTTTCAATTAAATTTTTACATCCATATAAATAATGTTGAAAAAAAATACAAATAATTTTTAGAGAAAGAAACAAAGCTTTTAAATTGTTCTTTAAAAAAGGATTAGGATCTTATTTGTTGACTTAAGAGTATATAAACACATTAATTAAAACTTAAATACATTTGGTGTAATGAAATTTTAATTTTTTTAAGAAGGAAATAAAGAGAATTTTATGATTATGTGATCAAGATATTCCCCCTTGATATTTGATATCAAAAATAGATCCATTCTAAATATCACACCTCATTTGATAAAATGACATACTAAAACACTAAAATACCAATAAAACATATTAGGGTTATAAATATAAGGTTTATAGTGCTTTTAAAAGTAAGTCCATATATTCAAATTTACCTTGTAAGTATTCATAGTCTTTAGCATATTGGTAGAGAACATACAAGATGACATAAACAAGCTTAATGCTCTCAGTGTAATTCCCCTTGGCCCAATTATTTCTAGGCCAGACTATCCAAGAGAAAAATATCCAACCAAAATATCTACCCTTATAACACCTTTCTAATTATTTCCATGGTTCCTTTCTCCAAATCCATAAATATGGCATTTTGGAACAAAACACTTGCACCTTGCCTCATTGTAACATAAAACAATTAAAACTTTAACAACCCAAAAATATTCAACTAGATTTTTTTAAAACTTTGTGAAAAAATAAATAAAATATCACTCTATAGGAAGGTCATTGAAAATACACATGGAAAAATTAAATTAATTACATGGCCTAATGGATCCTTTGCATACCATCTATTGAATTCATATAACCATATACTCTCAACCCATATAATAAAACCTATTAGCATAAAAATATTATGGAGATAATTAAAAAGTTAGGGAAAATAACATAACATAGGGAAAAATATAATTAAAAAAAACCCATAATACTTAGATACATGAATATAATTAAAAATACCTTTGACCCTTTCATATAAGGCAAAAACTAATAATAAAACCTGAGTGATTATTTTAAATTTAATTCATAAACCATATATGGGAAGGAAAAATACATTGATAGGTGTTTCATATACATACACACATAAATACATTTATGTATGTATGTGTGTATGTATGCATGCATGCATGCATGTATGTATGTACACAAACATACACACATACATTCTTATATTCATGCTTCTGATTCCCCATAAGATATATTATAATTTATTTTGGAACAGATTTTTTCCGTAATTACTATGCATATCCCAATCTCATTTACACTAAAATTATATGAGATATGTAATAGTTATTTAGAATAAACACATAGAGTCATGTACACACATGCATGTCTGTGTTTATAGTTATATTTGTGTGTACAAACACACACATGCACACAATTATAAGTGTTGATTTAAAATAGCTAATACATATCTCGTATAATTTTAGGGAAAATGAGACCTAGATAGTAATAATAATTATGGAGATAATATGTCCCAAAATAGATTAAAATATATATTGTGGAGTGATTAGAAGGAAATTTTATAAAATTTTGCATAATTGGTCAATGGATATTTTAATAGGGTTATATATTTTCAAGACAATCAAAAGCTACTTTTATCCAAATAGTGAATACTATCCATTAAAATTACCCCTACTCCTAAGGATATGTATTATGGGCATATTATAAGATAGTAGGACTCTTTGAGAAAGGGTTTTACAACTATCCTCAATGTGGTTTTTGATGTATTATGAGTCAATAATATAAATATGATAGATGTGATCACCCATGGAATCATCATCAAAATACATGACTACGTGCCTAAACCCATAGAGTTATGGGTGATGAACCATAAAATTATTAGCATTCTAAAGGCATGTAGGGATTTATTGATAAGATGGATATAATTTTAGACCACATATGGCTAGACAACATGACAAACCACATGATGGGGGATATAATTATAAAGGAATGCATTATATGTGATAGTATCCACAACCTAAATATTAATACCCACCAATTCAAGACTGATATATGACTATAAGTGATAATATTTATAATTTCTAGATTCATTTACAGGTTGAGGGCTACCAAGAATAAAAAGTACAATGAGATAGCAAGTATGATACATTATACTACAATATCAATTTTGATAAATTAATAGGAAAATATTTGTTTTTTCTTCCTTCAATCCTATAGTGATTTGGTTTAGAAAGTGAACACTAAGAGGGTTTAGGTAGTGTTGAAATGGGTTTAGTTTGGAACCAATACATAACATGTATAGTTAGAAGGTTTCTATTGAGATTGGGAAGTTTTGTGATTAAAGTAGACTTATATTTCACTATGTTATGATCCTATGATGTAGTTATCAATATAGATTGGGGAGAAATCCATGAATAAATCATGATTTTTTTTGAGAAGCATGTGAAGTGCCTTGATGGCATTGGTTAGTTAGTATATATTTAGGGTATTGGTAGACTCATCTCTTTGAGATTCATATCATATATGAAAATTGAGTAATTTCAACATGGATGTCTAATGTTCATTGTTAATATTCTAAAGTATTTTATTATATGATCCTTAAATTATTATCCTATATTAAAATTAATCATAGACATTTTTCCTAAATAGTTGTCTATATTTACTCATAAGAGAAACATTTATTTTATATTAACTTACCAAGCCTATTTCTAAGGCCACAATAGGAACATTACACCAAACTTATTTGAGTTGTGGGTAAGACTAAAACATTTGATCAATAAATGGTTAATTTAACCTAATGTGTCACCTTAGGGGGTACCTATTATATTTTTAAATAAAAATGATGAATCCCTAATGTTTTTCATTAACTACTTTAACTGAATAAAGAGATGATCAAGAACCATTATCTATTACCAAGAATAGATTACTTATATGATCATATAAGTATCTAGTGCCTTTCCAAGATAGACTTGAGATATAGATATCACTAATTAATAACTTAGGAGAGTGATATACTAAAGACAAATTTTTGTACTTGATATGATCACTATGATTTCATAGTGGTACATTTAATCTAAGCTATGCATCTATGGTGTTTAGGAGCCTTCCAAAAAATGCATTTCATAGATATTTAGATCATTTTTTGCTCATATTCCCTAATTAAATTCATATATATTAAAAAATTAATGAGGATCATGAAGAGCATTTGAGGAAACATTTACACTATTTGAGAGAAAATGAGTTCTATGGTAACATATGTAAGAGCACATTTATCCAAATAGATGTGTAATATTTGGGCCATATAATTTTTAGAGATGGAATAATGGTGGATCTATCTATAATAAATGTGATTATGGAGTGGCCAACACCTAATAATGTTTATAAGCTAGATATTTTAAGGGCATTGGTTTGGTATTATCAAAGGCTTGTGGAGAAATTTGAATAAATCTTAGTCTAGACTAATTATCTTCATATAATATGAATAAGTTCATATAGACTAAATAATGTGAAGATATATTTTAGAAGCTTAATATGATATTAAAAACTAACCACATATTATGAGTCCCAACTATGGGTAATATTTTTTTAGTATACATATATTCATCCCTTAAGGGAATATGTAGAGCCTATAAGGAATCAAAAATGCATTATGTCTATAAATAAATCCTAATTTGAAGAGCATAGATCATACCATACACTTCCGACTGGGGATACATTTGTTAATTAGGAACATGACCAATATGGGGACTTGATACACCTAATTAGGGGATATCTTACCAAAATACACCATACATGGGAGGGTTCCAAAGCCTATAGTCCAACACAATCATGTAATAACCCTAAGGGGGTCCTTAGTTTTGATATTTTACCTAAACTAATAACAATTAAAATAAATCTAATCTAGTGCTTACCAAATCATGTGGCACAACATGAGGGGTTAGAAATAATCAAAACCTGTATAAGAGAATCTCAATTAAACTATGTATGAGTAAGACCCTAATACATGGAATATGAATAGTAATATTATTCAAATCTAGTACTTATGATACTTATATCTATTAAAGTGATGATCAAAGTTAGAGAATAATTACTTGAATGTGAACCCATCGAGACTCAATCTCTCCCTTTGCCAATGGGGTTTCATAAGAGATTGTTGTGGTTTGTAAGTATCACTAAGAAAGGCTAAATCATCTAATACTTATCCATAAGACTAGATTATCCAAGTAGAAACCCGAAGCTAAGACTCCTCAAGTAGAATGGTGGAAGAGTAGATTGTAAAGAATAACAAGTGAATAATAACTCTTGATTGTATATTGAAATAATGATTAAATGATCTTATATTTATAGGTGGATTTGAACCTAAACCTTTCTAAAAACATTAACCAATAGGGTTGACCCAATTGACCTATCATAATTTCTTATAATTATTCACTAGGTCATGATTTAGATTATCAAAAGGCCAAACTAATTCCTAAGTGAAAATAACCCAAAATTGTATAGGTTTAACCCAGTCGACCTAGCATAGACAACTAAAAAAGGGGCTTAAGGTGAGGAAAAGAGGGATAGAAAGTGGGAAAATACTATAGGAGTGTAAAGATGAGGATTAATATCCTGTTGAATGGTTCTAGGAGCTATTTAGATTAGTAATATGTGGTAATAAGGGATAACAATCCTATGAAGCACCAATGGTTTTCCCACCTATTTGCTAGTGCACCCAATAAGGCATTCACTCAGAAATATTTATTCTCATTAGGTTATTTCAAGGTGTTAAACATTAATATTTGATAAAATTTGAAAATATTATGTGTATACATATTCCTCACATAAATCTCATCACGTGTCACTAAGGTGAAATAGGGGATGGTGCTTTGAGAAAGAACATAAGAACACATAAGGTTGATGCTAAAAAAATTTGTAGTATTTTAAAGAAAAAATAACTAAAATTCAATGAATAAATAATGAAATGACTAAAAATTAAATGACTAAAAATATATATAACTAAAAAGTAAATGTCATGCATACCTTGAATTACCTCCATCGCTGGATGGTTGTGTGTTATGTTGTTATTTTTTATTATGTAGGGCATAGAGATTACTTTTGACAAACCCAAGAATATAAAACTAAAGAGCAAAAAAAACAAACACAGGAAATCCAAGATAACTAGTGCTATGAATATGGACTTACTTATAAATTTGGCAATTTGGTGTGACAAGTTCTATGTTAGACCAAATGACCAAGTCAACACAAAACTAAATTGGGTAACTGAAAATCCAAGACTACTAAAGATGGAAAAACTCAAACAAGTAAACCTAAAGTAAGAAAGGAAAACTCACTAAGTCAAACTAGGGATACATGTCAAAAAAATAATGGTAATTAAACAATGATGAAAAAGTAGAAACAAAAAGGTAAAACAACATTGATGAGTGAGAAGTAACAATCCTTATCTCACACAACAATTAAAAAAGAAATGTGCATAAAAAGGGAAAACAACATTGTCAAGTGAGAAGTAACAAGCTAACCTTAGTCAATAATGGAAAAGGTATAGACTCAGGTACCCAAAATATAAGGGTAGTATAAAACAAATGATAAATGATAAAAGGAAAGAAATCAAGTCTAGGAATGTAAATTTATGGTGTAAATAAAGTAATCCATAGTTGCTCAATAATATTATCTTTATTCTAAGGATAGATAAAATTGAAAAAAAATAGTTCTTACATGTTCTTAAGAGGTGAATAAGAAAGGAATAAAGAAATGGGTGGAGGGGAGAATGAAGGTAAAAACAAGGTAGATGAACTTTTTATCAAAGTCAAGACACTCTAATTAGGTTTGTCAAAACAAGAGTAATTTGAAGAAATTATCTTAACCACACAAGTATTAGGTCAATAAATGTAGTGTATAGATCATCCCATGAAGTCTATATACATGAATAGTAAAATGGACCTACCTTCCCACAACATGTTCCAATTCCTTAAGAACTCTTAGAGATCCATTAGTATACTATGAAGATTGGGTACTCATGTGAGAAATTAAATATCACCATAGAGTTTATTTAATTTTCCTATTCCAATCTACTGGCCTATTACACCCCAATGGGTCTCAACTCTATGTGAGGCCAACTGTGGAGTTTGAGCTTCGATTAGAGATAGGAGATGTGCTTGGAATCACATATTTTAGTATTATTTTGAATTTTTAGATTTGTATGTTGCCTTTTTATATCATTTTTATTTGTTTCAAATGATTTGTCTTTTAAATTTCTTGATGGATTTTTGTATTCCTCCTCTATACATATTTGGAAACCCAAACATGGGTGCTAAAGATGACTTTAATTTGAATAATTTGGACTTGGTTTCAAAGAGAGAATTTGAAATATCATGGGGTATAAGAGTCTCATAAATCTAGGTGAAATAAAAGTATGATCTTCACTTCAACCTTGTTTTATCAAATGTGGAGTGAAAAGAAAAGAAACCAAGAGGAATAACACATGGAACAATTTTAATTACTTCAAATCACAAAAAAATGTGACAAAGGGAAAAAATGGTATTCAATTACATAAAAGTGTGATTCCTTCTCATAATAATGAGGGAAATGGATGAAAACATTATAACATAGATTGTTATGAAAATTCCATCTACCAAAAGAAGTAAAAACTAAAGTTGAGAACAAGTATTAAACGAACATTTTTAGAAAAGGAATAACATGATGGTAATTTTATGAGGAAGGCTAGGTCAAATAAATGGTCTCGCACTATAATTAATAAAAGAAAAATCCACAAGGGTGGCACAAAGCATTGGAAAAATAAATGAGAAAAGTAAAAGATGGTATTTTGTGAGGAATTCTAGGTCTTATCCATGGTCTAACACTACAAATAGTAAAATATTAATCCAATGGATTCCAAAAAGTGTGTAAAAATAGTATAAACATAAATAAGACTATGTTACATCATGAGGAAGACTAGGTCTTATTCCCAATTTTACAATGTAACTCATAAGAGAAAGGTGAAACTAAAAGACCAAAAAGGAATGACTAAAGGTTTTTAACAAGAGAAAAAAATTGTGGATGGAGAGACCCTTGTAATTATCCTATAAAAAGTTTTAGATATATGTGGATAGAAATCATGAAAAGAAAAAAATGTTTAGGCAAAATACTTTTAGAGGAACTATGCATTGGTGGGCTCTTTAAAAACATGGCCTTTATTGGTTTGAAGATAGTAGGTACTTGGACCAATAATATGTTTTATTAAATATGGACCCCATCATTTTTTATCATATTTACCTTTTTTTTCATGGGTATAGTCTAATTTAAGAACAAGATCAATAACATTAAATGTGTAAACTTTAACACATTTTTTATTATATAGGGCAATACGAGCCTTATATTGGTTATTAAGTTACAAAGAATAAAGATGGTGTTCATCAAGAATATCAAGATAATGAAAGTGATTATTACATAATTATTCATCAATAATTATACCATGAAGAGATATATGAAAAGAGGGAAGCTCAATTTCTAATTGAAGAACTAATTTATAACTATAGACTAGATAAAACGGTGTTTCCCCATTGGTAGTATGTATGTTATTCCAATAGGCCCAAAGAGAAGGATAAATAGTAATGTTAAAATCCATGTAGGTTTCATGAATTATATTTTGGATAATTTTATTAATAATTTTTTTAGTAGCCTCAACTTGACCATTTCATTATAGATGATAAGGTGTAGAAAATTTATGATTGATCTTGAATTTAGCAAAAAGTTATTTAACACCCTTACTTTTGAAGTTATCATCTTATCAACAATGATACTATTGGGAACACAAAAGTGACAAATGATTTGACTAATAATAAATTAGGCAATGGTGTTACTAGTGACATTAACAAGGGGCATATATTCAACCCATTTGGTAAAATATTCGGTAGCGGTGATGCTAACAACATGTCCATCTTGGGAGTGATGTAATTTTTTGATGAGATCTGATCCTTATATGTAAAATGGATAAGGATATTTGATAATTTGAATCTTGACTAGAGGTACATGAATTAGATCATCATGAAATTTGTAATGAGTACACTTTTTAGTGAATTTGATTGCATATTTTTCAAGAGTAATCCAAAAGCAACTGATACATAGTAATTTGAATGTTGTAACATGTTTGGTACAATGGCCACTACAAATGACCCCATGTTTTTGTTTGAGAAGATGAGGACCTCATCTAAAATAACATAATGGAGTAAGGTACCTTCAACATTATGGTAATAAAGGAAGTTATATCAAAATATATACTTAAAAAATTGTTTATGAATGCATGTATTTTCATGAAAACATAAATTAGGAGGATAGGTTTTATGTTATATAAATTTAATGATGTATTTATACCATGGGCTTTGTTGAATGGTGATATCCACAATGTGGTAGATAAGAAAATTTGGTTGTTGTGTTGAAGATGGATATTTTATTACTTATATAATAAAATTAGGATAAAAAATAACTTGGTGGAGATGAAAGAGATAGTTGAAGAAGCTAAGGAATCAACAATGGAAATTTGATCTTGAGGGATAGGCTCAATAGTGAAAGAGATGAAATCCTTAGCGAGAGTGGTTGAAATTTGATGATAGGTAATGATATTTTCACATTTGAATTGGGAATCACCATTGAATTGATAATAAATAGGCTAAGAATAACCTAAGGCATGTAAATATTTAATGTATAAATCAATATAAACTCTCATGCCTAAGATTAGAGATCCGTATTCAACCATATTATTGGTGACATCAAAGGTGAAGTGAAAATCTAAATGTATTATTGTTCCAAGAGGACTTGTAAGAATGAAACCTAACCTACCTCTTTAAAGGCATTTAGCACCATTAAAGTGAAGGGTCCAAGTATATTCATGTTAGTCAACATTAATTTTAGGGATATCTTTGATAACTAATTTAATTTAGTAATATTAGAAGGAATAGAGGATTCATCAAGATGATTTTATTCAAGATCGGTGATAAAGTTATGAAAATAATCTTTGATATAAATATCTTGATTAACACAATCAATGTAGAGAATATTGTGATCTAGAAAACTATCTTGAATGTGATTTATAGATGACATAGGAACTGTAGTAAGTTGATCAACTATGAATGTAGAGATCAAATTACATAAGGATGACCATTCATTTTACAATTCTATCTCCTGAAAGAAAGGATTTGGAGAAGAAATCAAATTCCATAAGGATGACCATCCATTTTACAATGTCGAGATAAAATTCCATAAGGATGACAATCCATTTTACAATTCTATCTCCAGGAAGAAAGGATTTGGAGAAGTGATGAAGGGGGTCAGAATTAATGATGACATAAGTATTATTGTAAAGCATGTAGTGTTGAAACTTTTTAGCTACAAAATAGATAGCGAGGAAATCATGTTTGAATTTGGTATAACATGTTTCAAAATTTATGAGGCCTCAACTAATGTAATAAATAACATACTCTCTTCTAATATCATCTTGTTGGGAAAACATTCCCCAACTAATATAGGTGTGAAATAAGTATATCTAAGCAAGGGTTGATCATTGAAATGAATACATAGGGTAGGTGGGTTAATCAATGAATCTTTCATGTTATAAAATATTTTTGACAAGGGTCCATCCATTATAAGGCATTACCTTTATTAAGAAGAGAATTGACAAAGTGGATACAATAAGTCATTTCAAGAATAAGTCATCTAATTACCCCAAGTTTGCCTAAGTAAGTGCAAATATTAGGAATGGATCAAGGAATGGGAATGTTAATGATATCACTAATATTAGTAGGTTAAACATAAATACCATAGAGAGAGACTAAGAATTCTAACAATTTTCCAAGTGTGCCACCATAGATACATCTATAAGGATTTATCTAACTTGATATTTAATAAGATGATTAAAGATGATATGAATATTGTAGAGATGAGTTTTATGACTTTTGGATTTATAAATGATGTCATCCACATAGGTTTCAAACATTTTGTGGATAAGATCATGAAAGATGTGATTCATTGCTCATTGATAAGAGGATCTAGAATTTTTGAGGCTGAAGGGAATTTTGACATAGTAATAGGTGACCCATTCCATGGTGAAAGTGATCTTTTGTTGGTCCTTAGGGGTAATGTGAATCTAATTATAACTTGAGAAGTCATCCAATAGAGATAAAATTTTGTAACCAACTATGAAATCAATGATGGCATATATCAAAGTTAAAGGGAAGTTATACTTGGTAGAAGTAAATTTAAGATTATAGAAATTAATAGAAATACAAGTGACCATAATAACCTTTTTTGGAATGGGAAAAATGTTAGAAACCCATTCATAATAGTCCACTAGTTTGATAAATTTATCATCAAGTAATTTAATGATTTCCTTGTGACATAAGGTAGAAGCCTCAATTTAAACTTTCCGTTGATTTTGATGCATAGGTTTAGCATTAAGATAAGTAATAATGTTATGCACCATAATTCTAGGGTTAATACCAAGCATGTATTCATAAGACTAGGTAAAATCCTTGTGGTACTTATCAAAGAATAAGATAAAATTATAATTTTTGGTATGTTAGAATTCATAAGATATTGTAATTAGTTAAGGATAGGTTGGAGTACCATACTCAATATGAGTGGTTTCTTTGATAAGCATAATATTTCCATCTTGTAAATGGTATGGTGTATTAGCTAAGGAATAAATAGGATTAGTTTTAAGATCAATGCTAGTAATGAAGTTATTAAAAAAAAGGGGTTTTAGTTTTAAAATTCCCAAATTTATGATGTTGTCAAGGAAGTTGAGGTTCTCAAGCATGAAGTTTTTAAAGAATAGATTTTCCAATAGGCAAGGTGGGAAGAGGACCAAAATACTAAACATCTACTTCAATATATATAATTTTATTATCATGGTGATCATACTCAAAATGTATCTGACGAACACCAGTTGCCTTGGAATTGAGTGTAATATCAAGTATAAGAGAGGAATATGGAGTATAAACTATTTGATTTTTTTTGGTTTCAGTGATATGGAGAAGGATCAGATGTAATGATTAGATTTATAGGTGGTAGAGGAGATACAAAAATTTCCTAAAGTTTGAAAGGTATAATTTTCTCTACCACCCAAGAAGTATCAAGAAGTGGAGAATTGGCAGGATACACATAACCTTCAAGATCTAAGTCATGATCCATAAAAATGGTATGGACATCCTTATTAAAAGCATGAATTTGAGCTAAGGTTTTTTGATAATGCTAGACATCCAAGTCTCAATATTGAGCTTGAGCCATTATGTAATTATCATCATATATTGGGTAAATTATTCATGTTTGATATTCAAGGGGAGTTTTAGAAGGTGAAACCAAAATATTACTAAATGTACTAGGAGACATGATGAGAGGAACTTAAAATAATTTATTCACTCTAAAATCATTAAAAGTGAAGGCATATTTAGGTAAAGAAATCTCTTAAGCATTGCATGGAGGGGGAAAGTTAGTAATCTCCTCAATAAGAGGAATAGTATGGTCCCTATGTAATAAATAAGGAGGAATCCACTACAAAATGTATGGAGATATCTTGGTAGTATTGTAAGTATGTTACAAGTCATTAGGTTCATCAACATCAGAATCCATAAAAGTGACTTGTAAATTAGGATTCATGTTGATGAACCTGGGTAAAGGAGAACTATTGATCTTAGGAATGGTAGGAATGTGATATTGAGATTTAGGATTAGGAAGTTGAATACTCTATGTGTTGGGATTGGCTTCATACTTATATCATTTCCCATTGTGTAATAATTTAATGCATTAGCTATCAGAAGAAGTAATTTCCCTCATTTCATGAGTCTAAGGGTGACCAAGGAGTATATTATAAGATAATGGTAGATCAATGACCATAAGCTTAGTTTGAATAGTTTTAGGTCAAATAGTTAATATAATCCAAATTCAATAAAGTGGCTTTTGATTTGTCTTATAAAAACCATAGTAAGAAAGATGGGTTTGCTTGAGATGATCCTTATTACAACTGAGTTATTAGATAAGCCACAAAGATGTCATATTAATACAAGATCCTTCATCAACTAAAACTTCACAAATGAGGTTAGTATTAGTGGCTATTTTAATAAAGAGTGGTGGATCATTAACATGAAAAATAATTTCATCATTTATCATGTCCTCTTCAATAAATTCAATAAAAATCTTGGAAGGAGGACACATAATTTCAATGGTATTAACACTGGTAGGTTGAAATTAATAGAAGGTGGTTCATCTATAGAGGATGGATCTTCATTTTCTTGGAGTTGTTGCATAAGGAACTTGTGATAATAGGGAGATGTGAACCAACTCCATAAGTGGAATATTATAAGGTATGGAGTTAAGGTCTTCAAGAAAGTTATAATGAGATTTAGAAGAAGAACCAACATGAGGTTTAGGAGGTAAAGTATATTTTTAATTAATAGATGTGGTTGGAGGTTTATAAGCAAGAAGTGGTTCTTCATGGGCTTTTGAAGCTAGATTAGTAGTTATAGTGTCCTTAATAATTTGTTATTCTAAAGATGGATTCTTAGGTTTGGTAACAAGATCTTTATGAGCTGGCTTACGATGATAATTGACCTTAAAAGTGTTATAATATTGATAATTATTATAATATTGGTCATAATAGGCATCAATGGAACAAACATCCTAGGTAATTGGTTGATTATTTGAAAAATATTTTTGGTTATTGGAGGTACAAGCTTTAATAGCTTACCATTTTTTAGAAGTAGTGGTATACTCTTGATGATGAAGGTTAATCATGGATTCATGATTAAATAAATCACCAAGAATATAGGTGATAACAAATTTAGTGATATATCTACAAGATTGATGGGAGTTACCAATGTCAGTATAGGATAAATAAAATTGATTAGGATCATACCACTTACGAATATTGTTAGGATAAGTGAAAGGTCTAGAGAGTGGTAAGAGTTATTTCATTTTCTTCACAAAAAGTGGTGTATGAGAAGATGAAGGAAAGTCAACTTTGGAAACTCCTCGTTTGGTTCATGCAGTATTAATAGTGATAGCATTGGTATATGTTTGAAAATATCATTTTAAAAGTTTAGGATTAGGTCTAAATTTCTTCATGAGAAATTTTTCATGTTTAGCTTGGTCAGGAGCTTCATTAAGTGTTTAGGGAACAAAGGTTTGCATCTTATATTGAAAAGGAGTTAAAATGGTGATAAAGAGTTGAAAAATTTATCATCAGTCATGTTATGGTCAACTTTATGGACTAATAATTTCCATATTTTGATAAACTCATGAGTTGATTCAGTGAGAGATTGCTTACCATTGATGAAGTGGCTAAGACAATTTTTGGGAAGATCATTGTGTTGAAACTCTTTAACTAAAGGATTTCCTAAATCTTCAAGTTACCAAATAAAATATTGGGGTAATTGGTTGTACCATTATAATACATCACCAGTGAAGGTTTTGAATAATATTTTACTAGTGATAAAGATATTAGTTTGGATCTATTATTTATAAAGGTTTTCAAAGGCTTTGAGAAATGAGGTAAGGTATTTAGTCCCATCATACTTGATAGTTATAGATATGTTACCAATATCAATAAACATTATGAAAGGAGATAAAGTCTCATTTTGAGTAGTTTGAAGTATCTTGGTATTCATTATGGGTTGAGGAATAACATTGACTAAGGTATCTCTAATAGGTGGAGGAATTTAATTGGGATTAGCTTAAGGATGGATAGTTGGAGATTGATGAACCATATTAATCAAATGATGTTTAAGTTGAATCATTTAATTGGTGTTAGATTATTTCACTATGTTTATTTGATTGATAACTTGGGAAAGAAGTTGAGTTGTATTAGGAGGTGGGTTGGTGTTGGTAGGATCACTCCCTAAATCAATGTTAGGGGGAGGGTTATTAGAAGATGGATAATTAGTGGTATTATTAATTAAACTTGTGTCAATTATTCACACGTTAGTTTTAAGGTTTTTAAGATGAGAATCATCTTGGTAAGTGTAGAAAGGATTGGACCCATCAACTTCATCTTTATGTGTGATTTTCATCATGTTACAAGTGATGGATGAAGGATGGGAAGAGGTGACCCAAGAGTGATGATGCTCTTGGGAGAAAAAGAGAGAAAGAAATGAAAATACCATATAGTATCCAAATTGATTCAATCTATCCATGAATATTCTGATAGGAGACGTCATGATGAATTTAAAGAAATAATAAAAATGATAAGGATGATAAACAAAGAAGGCATAAAACTATACATAGTTGACTAAGTCAACATAGAATAGAGAATAGGCACTGAAAATGTTTATAAGGTTGATTGGGTCAACCTAGCACAATAAATAGAGGCTAAAAGTGTATAGGTTTGACTGGGTCGACCTAGCACAACATGCAAGGAAAAACATACAGTTTGTATTTAACAGAAATGACTATGTACTAAAACAATGATAATTTTACAAGTACTTATGAAAGTAAGAAATGAAATGAAACACACAATCAATTGAATAAATAAGGTTGATCCAATTGAGTCACACAACACAAAACCTTACAAAAATGTTGGCTAATGCAAGTTTTTACAATATAACATACAATTGACAAAGAGCAAGCAATCAACTTGGAAATTAAAATCTAAGTGGTCAGCTTGAATGTTGCTAGATTATTAGAATAAAATTTTAAATGTAATAAGAAGTTGGCTCTAAACAAGGAATTAGAAAGTAATCTAAGGATGGTTTTAGGATGTTTAGGATGAAATGGATCTATGTTTCCAATGGTATAGGCTTGGTATTGGGGCCTATCCCCTTACTTCACACACCATAGTGATAAGGGTGTCGGGTGATTAGCCAAAATATACCATTACTCACATATTTATACTTGGCTAGAAAACCAAGCTGGATTCCCCTTTGATGATGAAATATAAGTATTTAGGCCTTGGGTAGACAATATCTAAAATGATTTTTAGGATTTTGTGATTTGGTAGTGTGTGCATAAAAGATAAAATAGTGAAACTAAATAGTATATTAAAAACCACCTAATTAGACTGTGATCTATTCTAAGCATGCAATCAATAAAAAAATATAAGTGTGAGATAATTAATATTATATAAAAATTAATTATAACTTTTAAACACAAAGTATACATCCAATTCCTAACACCATTCGTGTTGAAATTGTCAATCTTGCTCAAATTGCACTCAAATGCACAATTTAGGCCAAAATACATAAAATGAGCTAAATGGTTCAATATTATCATATATAAGTGTTGATTTAGGCTAATATATTCTTAAATAGGGCAATACATTTTATGTTATTCCTAACTTTGATCAAATCATTTTTAGTCAAAATGATGATTTCACATTTTGGTGCTCTGGATCACTATTTTCTTCTAATTCATATTCACAAGTCATGTGCCTTTTTTATTTTGTGGTTGAAACATCCTAAATGGGATCAAAGTACATACATAACTAATGCCACCTAATTCCTCTTCATTCAAATTATGACCTAGTAATATGATTTTTAGAACATTTTGATTAATTGTGCACCAATTTCTAAAGAATTACACTAAAATTGATTTATCTTACTTATGAAAATTAAACCAAATTATGAGCTTAAGTAAGAATTCCTTTTAAGTCATTCAATATTTATTTACTAGAAATTGATTCTATTATTTTCATCATCAATTCAACTTGAAAAAATATGAAACAAATATCAAGATTATGGTCCTCCATGCCTCTTTATGAGGATATTTATGGATATTATTTATAATATTGAATTAATTCATAGCCACACATATTGATCTCAAGATGTATGGTCATGGTTGATCCTAATCAATTTGGAAAATATATAAATATGAGGGCCATAATCACTTTTATTAAGTTAAAAATTGTAAATTTATAATGCATAATTATCTCCACAACCTTTTATGTTGATCATTGTGTTTTATTTTCATTATTCATTTGATAGGATAGATTAGATATTTATTCTATTAATCCTAGGTTATGTATAGTGTTATTGAGGTAATGGAGGAGAAAACTAGCCATTTCTGACAAAGACAAAAGAATTAGACCAAGGGGAAAACATGCTTAGAGCCACTCTTGGATGGTGGAATCAATTTGGGGAGGTAATTGGTATTGATTTCTTTCAATTTTTTCTTCATTATCATAAGCAAACCCAACTGGAATAGGTTGGATTTGTTTGTTGAGTTATTTATTCATTTTAATGGATTTATTGATTAATGTTTTACTAAAAACCTTTGTAATCCACTCTACACATAGAACAATGTTGATTCAATTGATAGTGTATATAGAGAATACAAAATAGGGTCAATAGGATCACCTCTATACTATGGAAGGAAATTTTTTGAAAGTGAACTACATCAATATAGTCAACCTAGCTTTCTACAATCCACATAGAATACAAAGCTACATCAATAGGGTCAAACGAGCTGACTATACAAGGGTAGTTTAAAAGATTACAAACTATGAAAAATAGAACTATAATAAATGTTAGAAATGACAAAGAATGATAGAAAGGAACCTTGGTGGGTTAGAGGTTGCAAATAAGAATAAGATTACTATTAAGGAACCTTGATTTATACTTTTAAATTCTATTAATTATGTCAATTGGGTTGACCAAGTTTTTTAGAAACCTCTTATTGAGAGCCTAAAAGTATATAGGGTCAACTGGGTTGACCTAATAGTTTGAATCTGATTCTTAAAAGTGTACAGGGTCAACTAGGTCAACCTAGTAGTTTGAAATAAGATTATGGAAAACATGTATAAATAGAACATAGTCATTTTGATGTGACTGTGTGTTAAACCTATGCACAAAAGTTAGTATTAAACCAATACATTCAACCCAACATCACAAATATATGAAAAATAAAATTATAAAATGATGAATTAAGTCAAGAAAAACCTACAAGGGTTAGATTCATGTCGGGTTCACCAGAATGTATGCAATCAAAAATACAAAATATCTATAAATCAATCCTAACTTAGAGAAGATAGATCATACCATACACTTATGATTAGGGATATAGTTGTTAAGCAAGAACATGACCAATATGGGGATCCACTAGACCCAATTAAGGGATATCTTACCACAATACACCATGTTAAGGAGGGTTCCAAAGCCTCTAGTCTAACATAATTATGCAATAACCCTAAGCGGGTCCTGAGTTTTCATATTTCACCTAAATTAATAAAAAGTAAATCTAATCTAATCTAGTGCTCACCAAAGCTTATGGCACAATATGAGGGGTTAGAAACAATCAAGACATATATAGGAGAATCTCAATTAAGCTATGTATGAGTAAGACCCTAATACATGGAATATTAAGATTAATATTTTTCAAATCCAATACTTATGATACTTCTATATACTAAAGAGATGAACAAAGTTAGATAATACTTACATGAATGTGAACCCATCGGTACTCAATCTCTCACTTCGCCAATGGGGCTTTGAAAGATATTGTTTTGGTTTTAAGTATCACTAAGAAAGGCTAAAGCATACAAGACTTATCCACAAGACTATATTATCCAAGTAGAAACCCTAAGCTAATACTCCTCAAGTAGAATGGTAGAAGATAATATTATAAATAAGCATGATTTAATAACAACTCTTGATTGCATATTGAAATAATGATGAAATGATCTTGTACTTATAGGTGGATTTGACCCTAAACCCTTCCAAAAATCTTGGCCAATAAGGTCGACCTAGTTAACCTTGCATATTTTTATATAATCATTGACTAAGTCATGAGCCAGGTCAGCCAAAGGCCAAAATTATTTTTTATGTGAAAATAACTTGAAATTATATAGGGTCAACCCAATAAACCTAGCATAATCGACTGATAAAAAGGACTTAAGGTGAGGAAAAGAAGGATGGAAAGTGGGAAAAGACTGAATGAGTGTTCAAAGGAGGAGTAATAGTTTAGGGAATGGTTTTAGGATCTATCTAGATTGGTAATATGTGGAAATAAGGGACAAAAATCCTATGAAGCACCAATGGTCTACCCTCCCCTTTCTCAATACACCCCTTAGAGCATGCACACAGAGAGATCGATGAGTTCTTGTAATATGTAAAGCATTAATATTTGATAAAAGTTTAAAATATTATGTGTATATAGAGTCTTGATGCAAGAAGTAAAATTCAATGCATATAACTTATGGATATTCAAATACTATGATTTTAACTTTAAAACACATAAATTAAAGATTATTTTAGTTGTGAACATACTATATATGTAAATACATTACTTAGTTTGTCAAATATTTGAGCTTAAAAATAATTAACTAAATTTTAAATACCTCTTTACTCATCCTAATTTTAATGCTAAAGAGAGGCATTATATATATACACACATTATACTATGACTTTGAAATTTCCTACAATAAAAAAAGGAGAATAAAGTTGTTGACGCCAATCACAAGGGGCCATGATTAAGTTTCATGTTGATCATGAAGAATAACTTTTAGGGTCATATTTTAGAATGGAATACATAATATGTTTATTATTTTGAAATGTTATTATCACTTCACAATAGTTAATTATGTTCCCTACCCAAATACAAAGATTATAAATTAGATGATGATATACTCTTAATATATCAACATCATATTTTGTGTATAATAGAAGTGTTATAATATATTTGATTAATTATTAAGAATGTAATGAACCCTATTCATCCCATCATAGAGGAAATAAAATTATTTTTTAATATAAATCTATGTACTACTATCATGAAATGAAAAAGGAGGTTACTAAACATGTTGTACAATGTTTAGATCATTAATATGTGAATGTAGAGGATAGTGACCCATTCAAATTTTTATATCCCTACATTAAAAAAAGGAGAATAAAGTTGTTGACGCCAATCACAAGGGACCATGATTAAGTTTCATGTTGATCATGAAGAATAACTTTTAGGGTCATATTTTAGAATGGAATACATAGTATGTTTATTATTTTGAAATGTTATTATCACTTCACAATAGTTAATTATGTTCCCTACGCAAATACAAAGATTGTAAATTAGATGATGATATACTCTTAATATATCAACATCATATTTTGTGTATAATAGAAGTGTTATAATATATTTGATTAATTATTAAGAATGTAATTAACCCTATTCATCCCATCATAGAGGAAATAAAATTATTTTTTAATATAAATCTATGTACTACTATCATGAAATGAAAAAGGAGGTTACTAAACATGTTGTACAATGTTTAGATCATTAATATGTGAATGTAGAGGATAGTGACCCATTCAAATTTTTATATCCCTACATTAAAAAAAGGAGAATAAAGTTGTTGACTCCAATCACAATGGGCCATGATTAAGTTTCATGTTGATCATGAAGAATAACTTTTAGGGTCATATTTTAGAATGGCATACATAGTATGTTTATTATTTTGAAATGTTATTATCACTTCACAATAGTTAATTATGTTCCCTACCCAAATACAAAGATTGTAAATTAGATGATGATATACTCTTAAAATATCAACATCATATTTTGTGTATAATAGAAGTGTTATAATATATTTGATTAATTATTAAGAATGTAATGAACCCTATTCATCCCATCATAGAGGAAATAAAATTATTTTTTAATATAAATCTATGTACTACTATCATGAAATGAAAAAGGAGGTTACTAAACATGTTGTACAATGTTTAGATCATTAATATGTGAATGTAGAGGATAGTGACCCATTCAAATTTTTTATATCCCTATGACATTATTGCATGAAAGTGGGGAATGTTTTACATGGATTTCATTTTTTTATTTTTATTACTCAACATATACATGATTCAATATTTTTGGTTGTTGAAAAAATAGAAAAAACAATACTTCCAACAAAGCATAATTACAAGGATAAAGATATTTCCTTATATATGGATCAGATTGTGAGGTTTCATGACATTCCTCTTCAAAACACTTTTGGCAAGAACTCTTTATTATTTTCTCATTTTTAAAATATTTATTAAGTAGCTTTGTGTACATATATATATATTTTAGTGTAACAACTAAGAGACTGAATCAAGTACTATGGGACATGCTACAAATGTATGTGATCTATAAAAAATACCAATGGAAGAGGCATATACATTTGGTATAAATTACATATAATAACATCTATCAAAAATCCATTGACATGGAACTGTATACAACCTCATATGAATGTTATTTTAATAATCCATAGAGCTGGGACATTACTGAATACTATTATTTTTCGGTTCCCAATTTGGTCTAAAATATGGAAGATAAAGTTCTTCAAATTCAAAAATATATCAAGGGGGCACATGACTATTGGAAAATTTATGATAACTCTCACCAAAAAAATAAGAGTTTCATAGTCTGATATATATTTTTCTTACAATTTATACCTCACATTAGTGTCGTATAAATTGATCATTGACCTAAGTTCTCGTTGTAGTTTATTGGACCATTTAATATTTTGGAGGGACTAGGTCTAGTTGCTTACAAAATTGACATACCACCTAACATGTATAGGATTTATGATGTATTCCATGTATTGATAGTGAATATAAATGTATCTATATAATTACATATTATTAATTGATAATTCATATAAATTGATGAGGAAATAATCAATTTTAAGACTAAAACTATTATTCATTGGTGTTTACTTCAAATTCTATGACACATAGTTGAATAAGTGAAGGTATAGTGGGATAAATGTATCCTAAGATTTATTACTTTGGAAACCAATTCAGATATTTAGAATTTATATCTTAACCTCTTCATTCAAAAAAATAGGGATGGAATTTATTGAAGTGGGGAAATATGTAGTGCCCTAAAATAGGGAACCTATTTTATAGATGTGGGTGGATCACTCTCAAACTATTATGATGTTATTTTTCTTCATTAACGTGATTATTTTGATACCACAAGGTGGTACAATGACTTATTATGTTTTGAGTGTATTTGAACATGTATATTTATGTATTAAACATGATCAATTATTTATAATACCTTGTGTATAATATTATCTATATTGATATTTATGTTAAATTTATTAGATGTAATGAATTTTGATTATCCATGGGAATGATGACCAAAAATATTACTAGAATTTAGATGCACATATTTATTATATTATTCATGTTATATAAGTATCATGATGTACATGGTCTATGTGTATTTTATATGACCTATATCAAGGATGAGATGAGTTGATAAGCCTATTGCACATTTCCATATGGGGAAACTAATTCAACCTACCAAATAGGTAGCTCCATGACATAAATATATGGCCAACACAATGTTCAATAATTAACTTCTTCATAAAAGGTTATTTACATTGGTATTAGACATTTCACACTTCAAGAGTAATGCATCCCCTATAAATATTAGCTGGTATATTATTGGCATAATAATCACA
This sequence comes from Torreya grandis, assembly GCA_037957365.1. Taxonomy (NCBI): domain Eukaryota; kingdom Viridiplantae; phylum Streptophyta; class Pinopsida; order Cupressales; family Taxaceae; genus Torreya; species Torreya grandis. The sequence continues at coordinate 120,036 of JARHVA010002572.1, forward strand.
AAGTTGCAAAGAAGTGTTTAACCTAGATTGTATTAAATATTTAAAAGATAAAGATGAAATTAAGATAATGAGGGTAATAGATACAAATAAAAAATATTGTACATTAAAATAAGAGGTATTGAAAAATCTAAATTTAAGAGATAAATTACATATTTCAAAAATAAGATTAAAAAATAATAAAAATGAGGTTGTTAGGATTTTATGATGGAAAGTAGGGCTTCTATACTTTGACTAACTCAAATAAGTCCATAATAAAACCATGCAATCATGGTATCTAAGAATAAATTTTCACATATAGAATAAAATGAACAACTGTGCTTTAAATAATGACATTTTATTTAACTTTTTATGGAATTTACATAAACATAGTGGCAAACCATTTAAGAGACACAACACTGTTGAAAGTGGAAGTACTATGAAGTCAGGGAGAGCTAATATTCATCTAATTTTTGAGGAGATATCAACTAATCCTAATCACTTCAATTTCACACATGGAAGGTATTTTGTGTGAGGCTTCCTCTTATTTTTTTGATGTCTGATGGATGATTGCCTTAATTTTAATATTTTATATCCCAACTTTGTTTAAGCATGAGCTAAACACTTGTATTATTATGGTATCTTTAATAAAGTAATTTGATATATAGTTTTGTATATTAGTTGATATCTATTTAATGATTGCTAATTATTGTTATTTTTGATGTATATGATAAATTTTTAGTTATATCGATATATGTATATGATGATTACATAGTTTTCATGTTATGATTATCATTATTACATGATACATGTATTTTTGATATATTTTTCATGGTTATTGGTATTATTTAAGAATGATCTAAACCAGTGGATGGAAGAGTTACATAAATTAGTATCCAACAATGTTATATAAGTATAGATGGTAAGATAGAGTTTGGTTTTTACATGTTTCCAATATTACTTTTAGTATTGAGTGCATGATATTAAAAATCCATATTGTGTGTAAGTTGATATTTTTATCTTTATTGTTTGTCATTATCATAATAAAATTATGCACTTGTTCTTTACTTATGTTGAGTTTGATGGTGTTCTTCTTTGGAATTTTTAGTCATTGACTAAAGTCATATATCTATATCTTAATCAATTTGTACCTTGATGAACTTTAGTCTTTATTATGCTTTCAATGTTTTGAGTCAATTTGGGGTTTTGGTTTTGTTTTGTTTGAAAATTAAAATTAAAATTATCATTATGTTTGATATGATAAAAACTTTAGAATTGGGTCTAAATTCATGTAAATAATCATTTTAATGACCTAGCCAAGGTTAGGGCAATGTTTTTATTTTAATGATTAGGATTTTTAAACCTTAGCAAAGGTTAAATGGTTCAATCATTTGTTTCTTGGGAATTTTGAACCCTATTTTGGTCTTATGGACATTGATTAATTTTATGTCTTTTTCCTTGGAATTATTTTTAAAAATAACCTCTTGTGGAGGTAATGATGAGTTTATAGGGTTTTAAGGACTTTTTGGTAATTTTTTTTGAGGAAAATTTGTAATATTATATAGTTTCATTCAATTTTTTTAATGATACTTGATGAACTCCTTGTTGGAGGTGTTCATGATGCATGCATTGATGATATACCTTGTAAGAGTATGGTTTTGGGGTTTAAGGGGCTTCTTGTGAAAAAAAAAAAAAAACTTCAAAACAAATTAAGAAATAATGAATAAAAATAAGAGGAAGGTATAAAAAAGGAAGGGAACATGAACCCATTTTGGGTCTTTAGTTTTTTTTGTTGTATTGGGATTTTTTTTTATTAAAGTTAGTAATAGAATGAAGGCCATGTAAAACCTTGGTTTTCCATAACCCCCATTCATGTAATTATTATTGGTTATTTGGTGTATTGTTTGAATAAAAATGAATGTTATGGAGGATATACTTTTTATGTTTAGTACATTGAAACCCTAATTGTTGCATTGAGAATGAGGAATATACAACACATTTTCTAAATATTTGTTATCTATATTCTTGATGGTTTTATTAAGGTGTTTTTTTCTTTGTTTGGTTGATGCACTTTACAGATTTGGTAAAAACCCTAATTTTTTGTATAGTTTAAAAAATGCATTTTATGGAAAATTTAATGGTTGGATTTTATTAAAATGGGTCTTATTATTTTTATGAGTTCATGTAACTTATGACAAGTTCTTATTGTTTTTTATTATTAAAGGTGTATTTGTGGTGGTTTGATAAATGTACATTTATTATCTTTAAGTAGGGAAATCAGGGAATACATATATATTATAGCCTTTCTATTGGTATGTATTTAGTATTATCGGGTTTACATTAAAATAAAAAATATTTTATTATACATATATTTTCTTTTTTTTAATTATTGTGTTAACCATAACTATCAGTAGTACCAAAACCCTTTTGTATACTTATTAGTTATACTTTTATAATATTGAGATATTTGTATGAATAACTCTTGTTCCCTCATCACTAATGTATAGGGTGGAATGGGAGATCGATGGTTGGCCTCATTTTTACTATTTATAAAATTTGGTGAGCAATTACTTGGAGTTACTGAATGGGTTGTTGTTTGTGAAAGATTTTATGGAATAATTTTTATTTCATGCATCCAAATTATCAATATTTTATGTGTCATGCTTTATGTAGTATTATCTTAAGTTCTATTCTATTCTTGATAATTTATTTTACTCACTAGGAATATATGAAATTATTTTTTCATTAACTTATAATTACAAGAAAACATGAATTGTGATTATTGTCAAGAAAGAATTTGCAATTGTTTTATGTAACCTTTATAATGCTTAGCATATATGATGGAAATTATGTAAAACATTATGTTTGAAAATTTTTTGGTTAAATTTTATGGACTTAGTAAATAATTTTTAAATTAAATTGGGTCAATTATGGTAATATTATTTATTCAAATTTATAAGTGCTTGTTTTGGTTTATATACATTCCACATGACTTTCACCTTGTGATTTTGAAATTGATGTTTTAGTGTTTAAACATAAAATTTGTAATAAGTATAAACTCATTACGTATAAACATATCTAAATATAATAACATTGATTTAATTATTATATGTCCTCCATGGTTACTAGTTACACTTTGTTTGTTAAATTCAATATTCTATGTCTCATAGAAACTAAATAAGACAACGAAGAAGGTAGTTTCATTATATAGGTTAATTTTTAAAAAAGTTGGAACTCTTTCTTTATTTATTTTTAGTAAAATTTATATGATTTTAGTGTATCATATTTGTTCCTAACCAAATTTGGATAAATATTATATTAATATTTTTTTCATATACTTGATAAAATGGGTGGTTGTTAAATCCTAAGCATGTATAGTTTGAAAGTCCTTTATACAAAAATATTTTTCCATAAACAAATAGAAATAATAGTAGTTTTGGCTATAAGTAAATTCTTGGTCTATGTGTTAATTTTTGTTGACTTTTTTTAATGAAAATATGAGTGTTAAATTATCATACGAATAACCTTAAGTAAGTTAATTATTTATTTATTAAAGAGTATTTAATGTTTGATGTTTATAATAAAGGGTTAATATATATTAAATTGATCATTTTTGAACAAAATAAATAGGTTATGTTGATTTATTTGGGATATAAATAAATGACATAGTTGTATATTTGTGAATTCTTGTAAAGTATTTCTTAAATTTTCTATAATTAATTTGGACTATTTTTACCAACATAGTAAATCAACTAAAATGAATTATTTTTGTTTAAAAAAATACTATAATTTTAGGGTATGCAATATGCACTCTGTGATTGAAATTTTCTCAATAAATTAGGGTTAAAGGATTAAAGAAATGTCTTTACCATTTGAAACAATATTTTATTTAAATATTTGGACTTGGTTGAGTTAACTAATTAATACTATTTATTTGTGAATTTTAAATGTTGGAAGGTATTTGAATCATTCTCATAATCACTAATTAAAGTCAAAATGTGGAATTAGTAATATACAATCAATTAACTTCTTATGAGTACATGTAAATTTAAATTCATTATATAGATTGTTTTGGGTTAGAATATATATATATATATATGAATGTTTAATTAGGGGTTATTATTATTTGAAACAAGGCTTGAAATTTGGATTTATATTGCACTAAATGATATAGTACTATATTTAATCAAGTTTATTTTTTGGCATAAAATTAGTCTCAAATTAATTATTTAACAGTTCTTTACTTGATGTAAGGTAAGTGAGCATTATTTATCTATGATAAATGGGTCATATCTAGTTGACAATCTACTTTTAAGAAGTATTACCAAAATTTTATGATTTGATACAAGATAAATATTCTACTAGAGTCTATGGTTTTCTTAGTTCAATTAATATGGTTTCACTAACACACATCTGAGCAAGTTAAAAATATAGGTTATTAAAATTTATTTTGAGTAAGTTATTTTTTTAATATGCGATTTTGTAGCATGAACAAATGAATTGTGTGTTAAATGTGGATAAGTGTTATTTTTTATAAATTATTGTGTCTTAATATTATAATATTTAACATGAATTACAGTGTTTGACTCTCTAAAAATTTAGGTACCCAGTCGATAATGTAGTGTTGGTTGGTATTGGTAATTGTAGAGCTACTCACAGGAAGGTAATAACATACTAATATAAGACATCCATGTTTAAATTGGATATGTTATTTTGAAGAATAATTTTATTTTATTTTATTAAGCATTATAATTTATTTTATTATTTTTATTTTACCCTATAGTGGGTAGTAAAACTTCTTGATCTAGTTGTATTAAAATCTTAGGTATCCCCCTATGGAATTTGAATGAAGAAGTAGGTGAATGAATGGAGGAACTTTATGGATTAAATTTGATGTTGGGTTTTTTTAACCTTGACCAGCATGATACCACAACATAATAGGGAGCATATCTTGGTTGATGAGGTCCATGATAGTGACTAGAAGGATAATATTCCCTTGAGTGTTAAATTTGGTTCTCATCTAAAAAACAAGGCCTCCTACCCCACCCCAAAAGATTATTTAGGCCCAATAAGTATTCCCAAAAAACATGAAGATTTGGTAACAAATTACCCAAGCCCATAACCCCACCCTTTTATAGATTCCAAGTCCCCTCTTTTACATAGAACCACTTTATTATCTCTAGAGGGTGTTGTGATGGGGTTTCCTAGTCAAACAGTAGTTAAGGGGTTGTGTGAAATGAAAAATAGGACATCACTCTCAGTTAGGAAAAAAGAAGGGTGAAAATAGGGATCAATCTTTGTCTAAAATTGTGGGTATGAAAAAATCCAAAAAATTTGTTGGGGAAGTGAAGCAAGGAAAATTGAATGTGGAAAAAGAATAATCAGATCACCAGGAGCAAGGGGAAGAGAATGTTCATATAGATTTTGGATTTTAGAACAAGGAAAGAACTGGTAAAAGGTATAAAATTAGAATATTGATAATATTGGTGGAGGTAAGACCCCTATTTTTAACATTGTTGACTACTCCTCAGCTTCTAACCTTGAGGAAGGTGTTGAAATCTTAAAGGTCAATTCTACTCCTGATCATCAGGGAGAAAAGGAGGGCACTCATTTCTTTGAGGAATTAAACAACTCATACTATGTATCTAATAAGGAGGTCATGAAATACCTGGATGATCCTACTAAATATGCCACCAATGTCAAAATTTATGACAATTATTCTCAGACCAGAAAGGAATTAGAAGAGGTCAAGAAGGGACAACATTTTCTCAAGAACAAAATGAAAGTTTTAACCACTTTATGCATTAAATTTGTTCACCATTATGATACAACCTTGTATATTCTAAAGGCTAATTCAGGTAAAGATATGAACATAAAAGGAAAGGTTGCCGATAAGGAATAAATTATTACTTTCCTCAAGGAAGACTAGGAAGATATTTTTAACTAGTTCTATTTTTTTTGTCTTCGGGCTTTGGTTTTTATGTTATATTTTTAGGGGGTAGTTTTTTGGATGTTTTTTTAATTTATGGCCTTTAGCCTAGTTCATTTCCCCTATGTATTTTTTTACTTGGGTTATACCCCTTTAAATCAGATTATTGATATCAAAAATAAAATAGAGAACATGCTAAAAACCATGAGATGTCATATGAATTCATTTAATGGCTTCCCTGACATTTAGTGTGGTTGGTGTGGGATATTACACTAACCCACATATGAAAATAAACAATAATAAGAAAGGTAATAATGTAACTTTATAATTTATGAATGAATATTCAATGATGTTATGATTTATTAATATCTAATTTGCTGAAAGGATGCTACACTAAGTTATGATTATAAGTGATATTTTAACTATATTAAAAAATTATGACTTGTAATATATTTGGATGTCTAGATTATGGAATTTTTCAAAAGGAAGAAGGATTTTTTAGACTTCTCAATGTGAGTAACCCTTACAAAATATAAAAGTGTTGTTGAATTCTACTCCCATCCTTGTATTTATAGGTCCTAATGGATACTTTGAAATTTGGGTTTATACCTATGGTGTTAGAATTGGGGTTGTTTTGACCCAAGATGGCAAATTTGTGGTGTTAAAATCCTTGAGTAGAAATATCTAACCCATGATATTTCATTTGAAGTTATTATTTATGCTCTCAATCAATGGAAGAAAGTTAATCTTGGTAAGTACTTTATGATAAAATTTGATCATTGTATCATTGTGCATTTATTTACATTGAATGAGTTAAATGAAAGTCAATGAATGTGGCTAGATTTCATTGGAAACTTTGATACTAACATTGATTATGTCTAAGGAAAGGAAAATAGGTTTGATGATGTCCCTAGTAGAAAGACTTATTTGGTTTCACTTTCTATTTTTTAATAAAATTTAAGGATTTTTGTGATAAAATAAAAATTACATGATTATGTCTATATATAAATCTATGCATAATTAAACTAAGGTATGGTTATCAGGGCCTTTTCATAATATTTTGTTAAATTATATGGTATTTTGATGTTTTAAAACAAAAATTTGTACCAAAATATGGAAAATTAAGATAGAAACTATTGAAATAAGTGCATATAAAACATCAATTTTCTCACCCATGTGTCATAAAGATGACATGTTAACTAAAGGTTTTATTTTTGGCCTAATATGAATATGTAGTTATTTTTTTACTAAGGGCATAGAATGTTAAAGTGTTAAGGCTAAAAATTTCCATCTTGGAAGAGTTATGAAAAATAAGTGGGTTTTTTGTTTCTATGGATTTCATTTTAGGGCTACCAAAGTCAAGAGGTAGGCATGCCATGATTTTATTTATCATAGATATAACCACAAAAGTTACACATTTTATTGTAGGAAAATTTTTAAATAATTATTATCCCACATTTTATAATTTTTTTGTGAAGGAGGCTATTCACCTTCATGAGGTGCCTAAAGTGATCATCTCTAATAGGGGTAAATTGTTCACATAATTTTTTTTAACAAACCTTAAATGCTACTTTTAGGAGAAAAAAATTAGTTTAACCTATCATCTATAAATAGACGGCAAACAAAAAGGCTGAATTAGATTATTTAATAACTTCTTAGAATGTATGTCATAGATCAACAATAAAAGTGAGAAGATTATCTTCACTTGGTGGAATTTTCTTATAATAACACTTATCATTTCATGTTAAAAATGGAACATTTTAAAGATTTGTAAGTATGGAAATTTCATACCCCTATTGGTCAAGATAAAATGGAAAATAGAGTCTTAGTTAGACATAAACTATTGAAAGAGTATGGTTTATTAATGTGTCATATTTAGTAAAGGATGAAATTTACCTTAGATCAGTACAAGATATATGTTGGATCAAAAATAACACCTAAAGAATTTTCACTCTTGGATAAATTATTTCAGAGAGTAGGTTACATTAAATTTCCATTAAGTTTGGAAATACATCCAAATTATCCCCATGATTTATCAATCAATTTGACATCGTGGAAAATATTAGCCCTATTTCCTATCATCTAGATATTCTTCCTTATCTATCTAAAATTCATAATGTATTTCATATTTATTTATTAATAAAGTATGTTCATGATCCTCTCATATTCTATATTTAACTAATCTCTAGGTGGTGAAAGAGGAAATGATCCAACTATAACCAATCCACATTTTTGAACATCATAGTGTTAAAATATGAAATAGAGGAATTCAATAAGTGATAGTCTAATGGGATAACTTGAGTTCAAGGAGTGATACATGAGAGTTGAAAATATTTTTAGGAATCATTATCCTCTCATATTTATATAGGACATAATATGGTTCCTTTTCTTGGGGGTGGATGTCATATCCTACCTTTGTTTATGCATGAACTAAGAACTTATAGTATTATGTTAGATTTAATAAATGAATTTGATTTAAACTTATACATATTAGCTAATATCTATTCGATGATAGCCTATTGTTGTGATTTTTTATGTATATGATATAATTTTTATGTGTATAGATGTATAAGATAATTATTTATTTGTGATGTTATTGTTATCATTATTATTATGATATAAGTATTATTTATGTCATTTTCATGGTTTTAGATACTATTAAATAATGGTATAGACATGTGGAATGAATATTTATGAAAACTAATACCAAACAATGTTATTTAGGTATAGATGGTAGGAAAAAATTTAGGTTTTACATGGTTATACCACTATTTTCAATTATGTGTGTGTGTGTGTGTGTGTGTGTGTGTGTGTGTGTGTGTGTGTGTGTGTGTGTGTGTGTGTGTGTGTGTGTGTGTGTGTGTGTGTGTGTGTGTGTGTGTGTGTGTGTGTGTGTGTGTGTGTGAAACTGATATCATCCATGATTTGATATGTTTAACTTAAGTGGTCATCATTGACATTATAAAATTGTGTATATTATTCTTTATTTATGTAAGTTCGATGGTGTTCTTGTTTTGAATTTGTATTAATTGACTAAAGTCATATATATATTAATATTATTTGGTTTACACCTTGCTGAAATTTAGTTTTTATTATGTTTACAAAGTTTCAAGTTGCCCATGGGATTTTGGTTTGAAAATTTAATTTCAAATAACCATTTAGTTTGATGTATTATGAAATTTAGATCTATGCCTAAATTAATGTATGAAATAATTTTAATGACCTTGTCAAGGTAATGAAAATTATTTTGTTTGAATTATTAAGTATGAGAAAGCTTGACAAATGTCAAATGATTTAATCATTTATTAATTGGTAATTTTAAACCATAATTTGGTATTATGGCTATCGATTGATTTTTGGTCTTTTTGTTTGAAATTTTTTAAAATGTTGACCTATTTTTGGATATAATGGCAAGTTGATAGGGTTTTGGGGGCATCATTTCTATTTTACTTGAACAAGTTTTTGAGAAATATGGATTTCCTTTTGAGTTTTGTTGAGAAAACTTGATGAAATCCTTATTTGAGACATCCATGATGTTTGTATTAATAATACACCTAGTTGAAGGAAATGGTTTGTTTTTTAATGAATTTCTTGAGAAAAAAATATTATAGGAAAAAATAAACTAGGAATCTAGGCAAAAAAATAAGAATAAGGAAAAAAAGGGAAATAACACAAACTAGTTTTGGGGCATTCTCTGTTGCTTGGTATAAAGTAAGTAATAATCTCCCTATGTATATTATTCATAGTTTTTTGTAATTAAATTACTTAATTAATCAATAAAGGATAATAAAAACAATAGATTGCAATTTAACTAGAATATAGTAGAATATATGAATAAAATATAAGCTACTTCGAATGATAACCTCCACAAGCTTCGATAAGAACAAAATTCTCGTTATGATGATAAACAACTACCCAATACCTCCTCTATATATAGTCTACATATGACATGGTTACTCCATAAACTAACCTAATAATCCAACAAAAAGAATATAAAAATTTGATATAATATCAAAAGTGGATAAGTAATCCATAATTTATCTATTCATATCCTTATACATGTGATAGGTTAGGGGCATAACATGAAATTCCCATTCAAACCAACATTGTCCTCAATGTTGAACCACTTTGGATGCTATTCAATAAAATATTCACCATCCCAAGTTTCATCCTCATGACTCAAGTTATTCCACTTGATCAGTTATTCCTTAATCTCTCTAGTTCTCAACCTCCTTATACATGTTTGTAGCATCCTCTTTGGTTCCAAAATTACTCATCCTTCTTCATCTAGTTCTGGTAGCTATTTCTAGGCTAAAAATTTCTATCCAATGACCTTATTCAAGTAAGAAACATGAAATATTGGGTGTATGTGAGATGAATGAGACAACTCTAACTCGTATACCACACATCCTTTTTTATAAAATATAATAAGGGAGATAATACTTAGGAGGAAGTTTGTTGTCTTTTTTTGTTACTTTAAGGACATATTCTTATAAGTATACAAATGTATAAAGAACCTATCACCCACATAAAAATGTTAGTCATTATGGTGTTGATCTACTTATTACTTCACCTTATTTTTTGCCAATTCCAAATTCTCTCTCAAACCAGCCAAAACCTATTGTTGATGTTAAATGTGCTCTTCCACATATCAAACCTTGGTTTTCACCTTTAAGGAAGAAGTGATGGAAGGTGGATGGTAACCATATAGTTCTATAAATGGGTAAATTTTATAAGTGGTATATAAATGTGTTATACCACTATTCTATAAGTGGTATCCATTTAACCCAATGTTCTTGATTATATGATACAAATTAATGTAGATACCCATCTAAAAATTTGTTGGCCACTTATGTTTCTCCATCAGATTGGGGGCGATAAGATGAGCTATGAACTAGATAAGTACCTAAATTGAAAAATAGTTCACTCCAAAAATTACTAGTGAAAATAAGATCATGATCACTTTCAATTATTATTGTGGTTCCATGTAATTTTAGAACTACCTCTAAAAAAATAGCCACAACTATACTTTATGTAAATGGGTGTGATATGGCACAAAAATGGGCATATATTATAGGATTATCCACAATTACCAAGACAACCTTATTTTCTTTATAAAAAATCAACCTTGTGATGAAATCAATGGAATCCTCCTCCCACCTTTGACTAGGAATTGCTAAAGGTTGTAACATACCTAGGGTCTTATCTATCTCATCTTTATTTTTTTGGTATATAAATAACTATACCATAAATAGTTATACATATCTCTTGAGTCATTCCTAAAATACTTCTCACTTAATTCTATGATAAGTTTTCTAGAACCCAGAGTGTCCCCCAATTAGAGATACATGTAATTATATGATGATCTTATGCTTCAACTCTAAATCTTTAAACAAGTATAACATACCCTTATAATTTAGGGAATTACCTTTCCATTATAATTTGTTATAGGTTATAAAACCTTGCTATATATTCTAAATAAAAACCTATTTATCCTTATCTTGACCCTAATCTAACACAGCTTCATCTACCTATACCATAGACATTGCATAAAGTAATGCTTCTATGGTTGTATCCCATATGGATAGTGCATAAATTAATACATTATATGTACCCTTATTGTATATGATTTCAAAATCATAACCAAACATTTTTGTTACCCAATTTTTTTGGTCCTCAACTGATAATGTTTGCTCTGAAAATTATTTGAGACTATCACATTCTATTTTCACCTTAAAATGTCTACCCATCATATTAGTCCTCCATTGTTTTACGACATGATTAATAAAGATAATTTCTTTCTAATAGATAGGTTTTTTTGGATTATTACCTTTTAATTGATAACTCTCAAATGCAAGGGGTCTTCCTTTTTTAATTAGTAATACTCCCAACCTTGACTCAAAAACATCACATTCAACAATAAATATCTTTGAGAAATCTATAGTAGACAAACCTAAGGTCATGCACATAGCTAATTTTAGTTGTTTAAATGCTTTAGTGGATACATCATTTTAGTAAAAGACATAATTATTTAACAATGTAGTGAGTGGATCTACTATGATGTCATAACCTTTCAAAAATATTCAATAGTAACCTATTAGTCCTAGGAACCCTCAGAGGTTTTTGAGAGTTTTTGTCATTGGCCAATCCACCATAATTTTAATCTTACTAGGATCAGATTTTACATCTTCATGGGATACAATGTGACCCAAGTAATCTGCATCATGTACTATAAAAGCACATTTTAAAGGCTTCACATAAATTTGATGTTGTTCCAAAAATATCAACACCTATTTCATATGTTGTAAGTTTTCTTCCCATGTATTATTGTAAATCAATATGTTGTTAAAGAAAACCAACACAAACTTCATTAAAAAAGGCCTAAAAATAATGTTCATAAAACATTGAAAAGTAGATAGTGAATTTGTAATACTAAAGGTCATTACCAAAAACTTATAATGACCCTCATGAGTTCTAAAAGTAGTTTTATGATCATATTCATCTCATATTCTAATATGATGGTAGCCCTAAATGAAGATCTAATTTCATGAAATAAACAACACTATGAAATTCATCATGTATATAATAAACTATTAGAATAGGAAACTTATCATTTATGGTGTAATTATATAGATCCCTATAATTTAAGCACATCCTCCATATGTAATCCTTCCTATGCAGCATGACCATTGGCAATGAATATGCACTCTGACTGTGCCTAGTGATCCTTACCTCCAACATCTCATGGACCATATTTGTATTTCACTCTTTTGTACATATGGATATATCTATGGTTTGATAATTAGTGGTTGACTCCCTATAATTAGTTGAATGGCATAATCATGTTCCTTTTTTTGTGGTAGTCCTTTTGGCATGGACTCAAAAATAGATGGGTGGTCATCAAGAATCATCGATAGATGAGGATGTGGTGATGAATTTATGAGTTTAAATTATATGGAACATAATCATTCTATAAATCCTTATGCCCCATTTTTAGCATTTTTTTCATTTGATGTCAACTAACCAAGTATGAAGATTTTTCCTATAATCCTTGTAGTTCAATTTTTTTACCTTCAAAATGAAAGTGCATGAATAGTTATTATAAGTTCATCTCAATTGTACCCAAGGTTGTGAGCCATTGGACTCCCAAAATAGTGTTTGTAACACCCATGGGAATAGGAAACAAAGGAGAATCAAGATTAGAATCACCCATAGAAAGCTTAATACTATGTCATTTCCTTGAATAATTGATTGTGCCACCATCTATAATCATGACATAAAATTCTAGTGTTGGGTATATGAAATAATTAAATAAAATGGCCAATTTATGATTGATGAAATTATGTGTGCTCCTTGAGATAATCAACATTTTCACCTTCTATTTCTTTAGGAAACCCACCACCTTAAGTTCTTCAAGAGTGATAATACTTGAAATTACATGAAAAAAGATTATAGGTTTGGAATATTTAAGTACCTTCTCTATCTCTTCCTCATCATCATTCGAGTCATCATCCTCTTCATTGGATACCTCAATATATAATAACTTATTATTAGCGCATCTATGTCCTTTGCTCCATTTTCTATCATAGCCAAAACATAATCCTTGTGTATGATTTTTTATAATTCGTTGAGGGGTCAATATGGTAGGTGGAGGAAATGATGTTGTTTATATGCTACAATATCTAAAGTGAGTGAATGGCTACTTATTATTGGCTATGAATTTTTACTGAGCCCTACATGCCATGGTAATAGAGTTAAAAACATTAAGTGGATTAAACATGTATACCTCACGTTGAATGTGGTCCTTGAGGCCTCCCAAAAACAAGTCATTGAAGTTCTCATCATAAATTATCTCCACACATAAAGATAGGTTCTAAAAATTATGAATATAATCCTTGACTGAATTAGTCTATTGTAATTTTTCTAGTTGGTTGAAGTAATTCTCTATCACACTATTATTGTATTCTAATGATAGCTCCTTTATAAAAATTGACCAAATGACACTAAGAGTCATCTTTTTCTTTTGAGCACACAACCATTGATACCAAATGAATTATTCATGTTTTGGATATGAGGATTCCATAGTAACCTTCTATCCACATGGGATCTAATGTAGATTAAAAAATTATCCATTTGGTTGATCTAATGGAGTGGATCCTTTCCATTAAATTTATACATATCTACCTTTGGTATCAGGTTCCATTATGGCAAGGTACTTGGATTTGGATTAGGATGGTTAAGAGACCCACCTTGGTGGGGTTATGCAATAGTGATAACTAGCTAATTTGACTGATTATTTTGTAAATCCATCATGATATTTAATAAACTATATTATACAAATTTTATATCAGATTGTATGCCTTGCATCTCACTTTGAATGCCATCCACATTATAGTCAAGTTGGCTCACTTTATGATCTATCTCATAGAACCCTCATATAAAGGATCTATTAATTCCCCAATCTAACTCCATATCTTCCTTATGAGGATTTTTACCTAAGGTTTTGTCACCCTTACCTCAAACCTTAGTTTATGGTCCTACCATAAAAGGGCTTGATAATGTTGATCCTAATTCACACTTTTGACCTAACTTTTACTAAGTGATTTTGTATTTATATCATAATAGAATCATAAAATACAAAGAACATACCCCATATATATTTTTATAATATTTCAAAAAATGTAAAAAAATCTAAAAATTTCCTTTAATTGTGTACTATATATCAAATTTATTAAAAACCATAAAATGATAACTTTTGGAAACCAAATAATATTGACGTAAAATTACAATTGCATCTTACTTGAATTATTTGTCACACCTGGTAAAAAAATTTAGATACATTCTCAAATATTTGTGAGATATATCTAAATTATAATATCTAGGGTTTTAAACCTAATTATGGCCTAAATCGATGCTCTGATACCAATTGTAATGAAATTACTTCAATAATAAATGATAATAAAATCAATTTATCATAATGTAATTAAAATATAGTATAATATATGAATAAAATATAATCCACTTCTAGGGAGCAACCTCCACAAGCTTCAATAAGAGCATAATTCTCAATATGATGATAAAAAACTACCCACTACCTCCTATATATAGTCTACCTAGACCATGGTTACTCCATAGGCTGACCTACTAACCTAATGAAAACATAGAGAATGTGATATAACTTCAAATAGGGATAAGTAAGCCACAAGTTAGCTATTCCTATCTTGATACATGTGATAAGTTAGGGGCATAACATTTTTATTGTATTATCTTGGGGAATTATTGATAAAATTTTAAAATGGAATGAGGGCCATGAAAATACCTATTTTTTCAATACCCACATTATAAAACTTAATTTAGGTTAGTAGGTGTATTTTATAGAGAAAAATAAATATTTTGGGGTGACTTTATTTTTGTGTTTGGTACATGTAAACCCTAACTATTGGGTTGATTTTGAGGAACATGTAGCACATTTTTACATTTTTTTTTAATCTTTATGCTTATTGGTTTGCTTAAGATTATTTTAGCTTTATTTTATTGATGTACAAATAGACTTAAAAAATTCAAGTGTCTTTAATGTTTAAATTCTATAATAAAAGGTTCATAAGAATTAAGTTGATCATTTATGAATAAAATAAATAGGTTTTATTGACTTATTTGGGTTAAAAATAAATAACATAGGTTATTTTTTGTCAATTATCTTAAATTATTTATTGAATTTTCTATTATCGTTTAGATTATCCTTACCAAAATTGTAAATAAACTTAAATTAATTGTTGTTATTTCAAAAAAAAGGTTATATCTTTAAGTTATGAAATATGCACTCTTTGATTTACATTTTAAAAACCAATTAGAGTTACATTATTAAAGAAAGGTCTTTACTCTTTGAAAAAATGTTTGATTTCTATATTTCAACCTAGTTGAGTTAACTACTTAACAATTATGTATTTGTGTATTTCTAATATTAACAACTATTTGAATCATTTTCATAGTCATTACTTAAAGTCAAAACATGGAATGAGGAAGTTGAATTCATTCTCATATCACGTATAATTAACTTAGTATGAATACATATAAATTTAAATACATTCTATATATTATTTTTGGGTTATTAGATGAATGTTAAAAGAAGGGTTCTTATTCTCAAAATCAAGGCTTGAATTGATAAATTGTCTTCTTAGCATGTGAATAGTTATAGACACATGAATAATTGATGCAAAAGTATCTTGAGTTAAGCATATGTGTAACTTGATAATATATTTATAAAATGAATAAATAATAATTCTATTAGAATATTTTTTATTCTAAATGGAACCATTGTTGATGTTATACTTAATCATAAGAGGAGTCATTTTATTAAATTATTAATACATAATTATTATTTTGATATAAGTGTTTAAATTATATAAATAAGTTTTGATTAATTAAAAATAATATGATTTATCAAATTGGGATTGATAAAAATAATCTAAGTTCCATAAGGATTCATTAAAGTTAGTCAAGAAAAAATTGTACTATCAATGAAAAGAAATTTCATTAGCACATTAATATTCAACATGTTTGAGAATGCATGATATATATAAGTGGACACCCAAGGTAATAATACTATTTAAATCCATACTAAGATAAATGGATGGTAATGATATAATTATTATGGAAATAAATGGTGGCATTATTTTAGGAATACATATGGACTCTTTTTGTATCATTACATTTTAATTAAAATTGTATTCTTGAATTTTAATTTTTATTCATGAATTAAAAAATGGATATAAATGGTGGCATTCTTTCAGGAATCCATATGGTAATGATATAATAATTATGGAAATAAATTGTGGCCTTATTCCATTTTAATTGTTATTCTTGAATTTGTGATATAATGTTTTTAGTAACCTTGAACTAAAACATAATTATCTATTTTAATTTTTTACTTATGAAGTTCAAATTCATATCTATCCAAAACCTATGATAATGATGGTTTAATTGATCAAATTTAAAATTGTCTTGCACTGCTAGAATGAAATCAAGAACCCCTTATTATTTTAAAAAAATTTAATCTAAATTGATGGATAAGACTCCCTACATGTAGTGGATTCTTTTGCTATCAAAATATACCTTAATTATGATTTTAATAAAGTTGCATAATATTTGAGGGGTGAAAGTAAGGTATCAAAGATAGAAGAAGTCTAGTTTCAAAAATCTATATTAAGATGGTTTATGAGGGAGCATTCTTCCTTGAAGGATTAGGTCAGAACCACTTCCAAGGAGAACAAGGAATTTAAGGATAACATTAAATTTTTTATGTGAGTGAGAAAAACCTCAATGAAAGATAGCATTTTAGTTTTACTATCATTTATAACACTTTTGGTAGAATTAAACCAAGGTGAAGAGACAAACAAGAAATTAAAATGTATCAAATGTGGCAAGGAGGTTGAGAAACCAACTTAGATGCATCAAATATTGAATGTAGAGATGAAAATAATGGCCACCAACTAGGAGGATGTCTCATATGGCTAGAAATTCTAGTTGTTTCTATGTTTTTTTTGTGTTGTATTTTAGTTGTTTTATGGTTGTTTTGTAATATTTTTCTTCTGGGCAGACTTTAAAGATTAATTAGGCCCAAAGTAAATTATCTATAATTTTTCATATAGGGTCAAGTCCCTAGTTCAAAAAATCCTTTTTTAACCATAGTAAAAAAATAGTTTGTAATTTAAAAAGGTTCAAATAATTTAGTTCAAATTTTGTAGCAATGATAGAAAATTTGTTATATTGTATTTTATTTAGATTTATTCTCTTTGCAAATGTATCATCCTATATTGGAATACTTTGGGTGGGAAGTGATAAGAATGAGATTTACCAAGTGCAATTTCTAAGTAATATATGAGTAAAGTTAAGCTATTTAATAATGATTCCCCCTCCACGTATTATGTGATATAGATAAACTATTTATGACACTTCTTGGTATTAGTCTTGTGAGCTGGTTAAGGCATAAAAATAACCCCTTAATATTAATAAGCTTAACTTTTATTAGGTAAATCACTGGGAAGGTTTAAGACATGTTTTAATCCCTTGATAAATTCTATTATTATTGGGTATATATAGGGGACTAACTATATTATGACCTTTTTGGTGGATGTGAAATTTGATTTTCTAATGAATTATTTTCATATGTGAAATTTTAAACTTTCACTCCATTTTATGAATCTTATTTGTGACAATATTTATTTGTAAATTTTTGAGTATTTATTTAGTGGGAGACCTATTATGGTTGTTACCTATTTACTTATCAATGTATCTCCTTTCTAAGGTGAAGTCCTTATTTACATATACCCTCTACATGTGAAAATTTTTACTTAGTTTAATGGAATATGATAATTGGAAAAGTAATTATTGAGTGTAGAACATGGATACCAAAATCATAGAGTATATATAATAGACACATGTAATTTACACTATTTTTTTATATTATAATCTTTTTGTATGTATTCAACTTATGTAAGCATAGTAATAGACATCATAATGTGAAGAGTCGCTCTTTTTTAACATAAAAAGGGCTGGAATTTGAAGAGAAGTCACTTTGTAAAACCCTATATAGTGCTCAATTGTATTTAGATATGGTTCTGATGTGATAGAGATTAATACATATTATTTGGAAATGGTTTTCCTATGTATATTTTATCTTTGTTTTATGAATAGTGAGTATTTTTTATTTAATCTATTAATCATATGAGTTTGTATCAACTATTTGGATTCTAATAATACTATTTTTATTTACACATCTATTTGTTTTGTTTGTTAATGAATATATTTAGTTTGAATTTCCTTGACATGTTTAATTTTGATCCTTCATGATTAAGTTATCCCTATAATATCATGTTTTAGAGGGTTTTCCAAGAAACTCTACTAATAATGGTGCCATGAGCATGGAATTTTTCTAAAAACATGTTGAGATGGTTTATATGGCAAAGATTATATATAGATGGCTCGAGAAAAGAATTTAAAATTTTGTAATATAAGAAGCAATAAGAATAGGTAAGTATATAAAGTAAATTATTAAGGAGCATATCTACAAATAAATCTATGAAATATTTTAGTACAAATTTCTTGAGTTATTAGGTGCATGGTTATCTATATTGGATTATTATTATTTTAAAAAAATAAGGATATAATTCATAACCTAGTCAGAGAAAAATCTAGAAAGCATGTGAAACCTAGATATTGATTGGACCCATGTAGTAGAATACTAGACCATGACTACCATTGATGGATATATCACCTAATTTGTTGTTAAACATTATTTAAATTATTAAGTTACATAATACTTATTTTTTAAAGTAATATATGAAAAAAATCTCTAGAGATTACCTACTTTGATTAAGATGTTGGTTGTGGAAAAGGCCATGGTGCCTGCTCTAGCCAATGTGGAGTATTAAATTCAAGCATTATGGGGATGTGTAATGTAGGATTTAATGATGTATATATAAATATAGGAAATTGAACCTAGACATATAATATGGATGATGAAAATATATAGAGTGAAAAGAAGATTATAGGATTGGAAAGAGAACTACAACAATAAAGAAGATGGAACAAATTGAATAATTTATACTTAACTATGATTATGAGTAATAGAATATTATGAAGAAAAGGAAGCCTAGAGAAATGATTCATAATATTATATAAGTAGATAAGGTAGTAATAAAAAATTTTAGCAACCCATATAATTCAAAACTTTTCATAATACTGTTATGAGCCTCTTTAGTGTTAAATTTTCGTGTCAAATTTTGTATTGTTTCCTAAAAGGGAGAGTTTTGATAATTTTATGATAAAATTAGAGTACATAAAACCACATAAATAATCAAAAATACCTTTAAATACTTTCATTTTAATGTCATTAGCTTTACTGTAAATGCCATGCATTGAAAATACATTTTCATGTAAGTTTAAGCTTGAAAAGTCCTCCAAAAGACTCACGCATGAAAATTTGGCCAAATAAAGATGAAAAAATCTTATTTATTGTTATGAAATGTCCTTTGAATCATTTTCTCTCTCATTCCATAAATTGGTGGTTTAAGACTTGAAATATGAAGACAATGCAAAGAAAGGCTATTTTAAAGTGTTTTCATACAAGTGTACAGACTTATACAACTCATTCTATATAATATAGGCATGAAGTATTAATATGAATACATGTAATGGCTTATATAATAATTTTAATGCAAAAGGATTAATTATAGGCCCAAAACTAGTTCCCTCTAGTGATCTAACTTCTTTGTAAATAGTGAGAACCCTTGAGGTTTGAAAGTGGTATGATCATGAGAGAAAACCAAGGTATAAAATTTTGGCCAGAGAAAGTAGTCTTGGATATATTTAAGATATGGTAATTTTTTCTCAATTTTTTCCTCTATCCTTCATTGAACATCCCATTGAATTCAAGGTACTCACTAGCTCTCCTTCATCCAAGTAGGCAGTCAATTTTTTGTGTTTTCTCTTTATAAGGGCATCATGGCAAAAAAAATCAAGATTGTGGAGTTTCTAAATAACATAATTAACATTTACATGGAATTAATAAGTTATTTTTCACACATTTTAGGGTCATATGGATATCATGAACACATAATAGTGTAAATCTATAATGTAAAAGCATGTAAAGGGAGTTTTTATGGTCTAAGAGAGAGAAAGAGTTTCAAGAATTATTGGATTCTTGTTTTTAGGGGTATCCTTCATGTTATATCTACATCATTAAATAATATTAAATTTTTATCCAACTATTCATAACAAAGAAGCCATTAATGGCTATCTACAACTCTCAAGGAGTCACTTTTTAGCAAACTTTAAGGTTTCTTAGAACTGGTTAAGAATCTTAGTAGACTCCTACATTTCATTTTAGAATCATATACCTCCATAATAGGTATAAAAATTGATATATATTGTATATGGTATGCTTAATCCTACTTAAGACCCTCAATATGGTGCCAACATACATTTTTCATGCTAGAATCATCTCCATCCTTTTTGCTTTTATCTCATTATTTTCCATAATTGCATAGGCTTCACGTCCATTCATGTTTTCCCATATTAAATTAACATAATATCACTTTTCAATCACATATATCCAATGATCCATTACCAAGAGGAGTCAAGGATTGTGGAAGCATCATGGTCATTCAAGGATAATATGCAGACCATGAAACCCTACTAAAGAAAGAGAAAACCTCCACCTATAACCAAGACAGGTTCCTTTAAGGATGTGATCCATGAAATAACATTTTTTAAAAAACTACAGGAATATATATCTCAATGATAAATTATCAATCATCTCTCTTAGTTACTTTCAAGGAAGGGAAATGGTTCATCAACAATCTTTATGACTTTGCCAAGGTCTATGCATACCATAATATTTATAGTAGAGGCCTAAAGTATGAATATGAATACATGGTAGGGGTTAAAAAATAATTTAAAGGAAAAAATATTAATTAAATTATCAAAACTGGTTCCCTCCAATTATCTAGCTTCTTTGCACATAGTGATATCCCTTCAAGTTTACAAGTGGTACAGTCATGAGAGAGAAAACCAAAGGCTAAAATTTGGGCAAGAGAAATTAGTCTAAAATGGATTCCATATATGGAAATTTTTTCTCAATTTTTTTTACCTCATTCATGAAACATCCCTTTTAATTCAGGTCACTTACTATCTCTCCTTCATCCAAGTAGGCAGTCAATTTTCTATGTTTTCTCTTAATTAGGACATCATGGTAGAAAAATTCAAGATTAGGGATCTTCTCAAGAAAAAAATTCACATTTATATAGTATTAATTATTTTTTTCACATGTTTCAGGGTAATATAGATATCATTAAGGAATAAAATTTCAAATCTATCGTATGCAAGCATGTAAAGGGAGTTTGTGTGTTCTACGAGAGAGAAAGAGTTTTATGAATTGTTGGATTCTTGATTATAGGGGTATCCTTCATGCTAAATCTAAATCATTTAATATTATAAAACATTTCTCAAAATATTAATAACAATTAATCCATTAATGGATCTCAAGAGTGCTCAATCAGTCATTATTTAACAAACTTTAACATTTCTTAACATTGGTTAAGGATCTTAGCAGATTCCTAGGTTTCATCTTAGCATCATATACCTCATTCATAGGTATCCAAATTGATATATATTTTAGAGGGTATGCTTATGTTTGATTAATACCCTCAATATGGTTCCAACATACACTTATCATGGTAGAATCACCTCCATCTTTTTAACTTCTATCTCACGATCTTCTCACTATTTTCTATCATTACATAGGCTTCATTTTCAGCTTCATTTATGGTTTCCCATATTCCATTCACATCATATTATTTTTCACTCACCTCCATCTCTTGATAGATTAACAATAGGATTCAAGTATTTTGGAATAATAATGTTCATTCAAGGATAGTATGCAAACCTTGAAACCTTGAAAAAGAGAGAGAAAACATCCACCTACAACCAATACAAGATCATTCAATGATGTGCTTCATGAAAGAACTATTTTGGAATGACTAGAAGAATAAATATCTAATTAAAAAAGGTAAAATCATATCTCTTAGTTTTTTTTCAAGGAATGGAAATGGTTCATCAAAAATATTTATGACTTTTTCAAGGTCTATACATGCCATAGTCCATACAAGCATACAATCAATATCCACCTACAACAGTCAACATGAAAATTCTTAAAGGAGGTCATCTTAAATAAGGTTATTATGCAAGTAATATAAAGGTTAAATTTAAAATATTTAAAATAAAGTGTGAGGTAATATGTCTATAATATTCACTTTACACACTTCAACCTATATGTCACAACTCGTACAAGCTTGAGTTGATGCACAATCAACTATATTATAGGGAAAGGTTTGTTCTCAAGAAGATGGAATGAGGTGTAAGAAGGAGATATTATTTCAAGTTAATAACTATGAGTTATCCATAAAATTTAAATAATTACTAAGATTCAAACTCAAATAAGACATGTTTTCATGTAAATATAAGCACCTACAATAGTCTTATAAAGTTCTACAACTATGCTAACCCACCACCAACATCAATATTGTGGAGAATTTTGTCATATATTTAGGATTTAATGAATTTTTATGCCTAAAGTTTGAGATTAATATGGAATATTTTGAGGATTTCTATCAATATGAGGTTAATTTTCAAAGGAGACTCAGTCAATAACCTCAATCAATAATCATTTATATCCAAAATAACACATGCCTACCTATAAACATTAAGAGTATTCAAGTAGAGTGGCCTATGGGAGATTATCATGATCATATGAAATATTAATAGGAATAATGAAGAGGTTAATGGGGTTAGATAATAAATAAGAGTGCTCTAATCTTATCTATATTCAAGTTCAAACTATAACACCCACCTACAACATTATAGACAGGCCTATCTCCAAATTTAGAGACAGGATGAGATTAACATAGTATATGATTGAGTTCCATAATGAAATGGAGGTTTTATGAAAAATATGAAGTTTTAATAAGGTAAATACAATAAATATGGTTTCCAAATCAATTCTATAGTCAAATTAAATCTTGAAATAGCCACACTCAGCCAATATAAATGACAATTATATTGATATTTCCACTTACCCTCTAAAGGTGTAGTTCAAAATTAATTTTAGTCAAGGAGGGTATTATTATCAAGACACATAGTTCATAAAGGGAAAAATTACATCATAAAACCCTCATTAATATCATGAGCTATAATATAAGTACTACCAATTTAGAAAATTTTGTACGTAGGCTTGTTTACAGTTTAATATTATGTAAGAACCTAAAAATAGTGTTTGAAGAGAAAAATTATAAAAATATTGATGAGAGGAAGGTTCCAAGTGATATGAGAGGTCATAAATGTTTTAATTCATGGTTTACTATATCTCAATCACCTCTGTTTCCTCCAATGGACACCTACAATAGTGTTGGTAGGGTGTAATCTTTGAGAGCCTATGAAGAGGAATGATGTTGTTATGGGGAACATGATCCAAAAGTAACTAGTGAAACATAAGATGGATTGAAATAATAATTTTATATCATAATAAAATACTTATAAATAATTACTGGGTATACAAACATCAAACATAGTCCTTTGCACATCAAATATGCATCTACATAGTCAAGTACAAAATAATCAATGCGTAGATGCCTATCTTAGAGGAAATGGTGAATTTGAAGCATATATAGGTCAAATAAAACCTCAAAATTTGGTAAAAATAATATTTATAACTTTATAAATCCTCTTATACCATCATAAATATCATACCAAATGTGTAAGTGATCATTGTTTTAACATAATCAATTTCTTGTCTCATGATAGCTAATGTGGAACTACGAGACATTTTTTTAGGTTTATAGGTTTGGTAGGGCATTTGAATCACATGTGAGTGTTTTTTAAGATTAATAAGATAAAAATAAGTCATTATACACATTTTTAGAATTGTCACATTCATAATTCAATGTAAATCATGCCCTTGAGGGCTATCTATGTAAGAAAAACCAAAATAGGCTTTTGTGCTCTTAAGACTTTTGCTTATTTTGAGACTTGTTAAAGATGTATAAACATTGTAGATAGTTTTTTAATGTATTTTAAATTTTTAAAGATTTTTATAATCTCATTTTAGATGAGGTGATAGGAAATATTAGTTCATCAGGGTTTGACAAGTTATGACTGCTTGAAACCCTAGGCTAGTGGAATCAAGGAATATAGAGAATGCATGAATCTTAGACTTTGAAAAAATAATGGTAATAAATCTAATAAAATATTTATTAAGTTTAAATATCCTTTAAAATTTCTCATGTAATATAAAACACTTTTATAACTTTACCTAATGTAAACACAAATCATTCCTATAGGTAGTCTTATGAAGCATGGAGATAAAGTGAATCTTAAGAAGTAAAAGGAGGTCACAGAGGGTGGAATTAGATGGTATATATTGTTTTAAAACCCACATATCATCCTAAAAGTGTCTAAAGACCTCCAATACTTAGATTAGGCCAATTAGGCCTATAAATTAGTTTTAGGCCTAGAAGGCCTATAACACCTTATGACACTTTCAAACATTTCTAAGTAAGATGACACCATGAAAATGTTAAAGGAAATATTATAGATCCAATATGAATATTTAAATTAGGTGATAATAAATGAAAGGTCAATTTCACTCTCAAAGAGCTAATTTTAACTCTTTAGTCAATATACCCATTCAAACCACCTATTGAATTTATCATATCTTTTACCGCAAGGGGATTTTGGATAAATGATATTAGAATGATTTTAGGGGAAAAAATCACTTATATTCCATGAATTATTTAGGTTAGTTGAGGGTCTAACGTTTATGAACCATTGGTAAGAGTATGAGTGTGTCAAAAATTTAAACAAAACCCTACACTCAAACTTCTTTACGTATGCACTTTTACACACCTTTTGCATGAGAATGAAATATTCTAAATAAATTTTAGGGTGTATATGTTATAAATATTAATCAAAAGAAGTTATAGGTTGGAGATATATACCTTATTAACCATTGTTAAGAAGGTTCACCTCTAAAACCCTCCTATAGACTAGTTTTTAGAAAAGTTAAATTTATTGCAATAAAAACCCCATGAATCATCCTAAAAGATCTTGAAACATGAAATACACTCAGAGAGGGTCCTATAAATGGTATTTTTATGTATAGAACTATACAAATAACACATAAAATAGATATTTTTAAATAAAAATTATAGAAACGAGAGGTAAAAGGTAGTTAAATGGATTCCAATCCATGGAGAGTGAAGTTTGACATTTTTTATTCTTCCTCAAGCCATAAAATGATAAAATCCATGCCTATAAATTCGCGAGTTGGTATCTTTAAAATATATAGTTTGTATAAATTCATGGCAGTTTGACCTAACCACCTACTTTGACTAAGTTTTAGGTGTTTCTTCTTCAAAATGACCTATTTCATGATATGAGGAGTTTTTCTAGGCCTAAATATCATTATATTTTTAGGTTATAATTGTTTAATTTAGGTTATTAGAGTTATAAAGTATAATAATTTAGGCTACTAGGCCTATTTGGCCTAGTAAGCCTATTTGGTCAATCAAGTAAAGGTGAAATTGGTGTTAAAGGGATATCAAATGATTTTATGTGGATTTATCAAACCACATATCTAGTATTCAAGTGTAAATCACATGTATATCTAGTCCTCAAGTTATAATTAATGAAAATGAAGTCTAAGTAAGGAGTCAACTAATTTTAAGTGCTAATCATGAGTTAACTAATCCTTGACTAGTAATCAATGGATAATCTATAGTCTTCATGAAAAAAGCACAATACCATAGCTTGACCTCATTTCAAGTGGATATATTTAGCAAATATTGGCATAACATGCTTCAAAAAGAGTTTAAACAAGTCAAAAGGGACCACCATCTTTTTTTGAATGCCAAAAGGAGCTCATGCAAGGCATCAAGCATGAAGAGATATGTTATGGACTATTTATACTAGTTATAATTAAAATTTATACTTGAGTTTAGGATCAGACGCCTCTTCTCCTCTCCTCTACACTACATTGGCTATATATCTTCTCATTTTTCTATATATTGAGGCCTTTAGGCCATTTTTTGGGATCCCTCTCTTTGGCATGATGAAACTCTACCAAGATTGAGAATTTTAAACCTTTTGAATCAATATAATGGACTGTTGTATCATCTTTATATTTGAATTATAATGTGTATATGTTTTTTTAGATGTATAAAATTCAATGAATCTTCCCTTAAACATGTCCTTGCCACACCTATCTATTAATGAATTATCTTTTACATGTTACATGAATTTTGAAACATTGGTAATCATATTTGAAGTGTAACAATGTTGAAAGTGTCTTAAATCAGACCTCTTTCTCTACCTCCAAACTATTATCATCCATCAAGACCTCCATGTGAAGTAGTATTTCATAAGAATCATTAATGTTTGTCTTTTAGTATATTTTACATTCATTAGTTTGTAAGAGTTAAAATAGAGTGGATGAACTAGAAATACATGTGTATCACCATTAGTAGAACATGATTTACCTTTCAGTCTTATTCTAACCCTTTTCAACCTAAAATCATAGTAGATTTTAGGAAAATAATCAATGTAGATATATAAAAGGAGATAAACTCAAAGTATAGATGTTTGGTCTAAGATATAGGTGTCCCATATCCTTAAACCATTCCAATGTTAGTTCAAGTTTGAAGGAGATCAATCTTATTTAGCAAGGTGTAACTTGGGTTGCTAACAATTTTTGGCATGTCTGATGGGATGTTGATTCATCCATTGGATTACTCATCTATAGCATGTTGGTCTTTAGAATAAATTTAAATAAATCATATGGCCCTCATCTTAGAGGTAAGTGGCAGATCTTGTTTATCAATTCATTGATTTTCATGTGTTTTATAGGCTATGACAACTTATAGAGTAGATTTTGGTCATTCATCTCATTATCAACATCTATATGATCCATCTCAATTAAAATATGATCTACCCACTTCATCATCACCTTTATTAGTACTAACATGATTTATATAAGCCTTATGATGAGCCTCACCAACCATATATAAAATGTTATTAGTAATATGGTGACTCATATCGATCTTATGATAACCCTAATGAACCTTGTTATCTTCCTAATTATTTCAATCAAGTTCTAAGACAATCCATATCAAGCTTCAAGCAAAACTTTTTTGGCTATGAGAAAAAAATGTTGAGCATAAAAATCAAAAGAGTTATGGACATGGGGTCTCTAAGCATGAAGTTGAGAACAAGAGAGAATCATTACACCAAGCTAAAGAAATGTGTTAATCTTTCATAAGAAAAATCCATTTAAAATTTAGTGGTGATATCCTTGACATAGGTGGTCTAATTGTAAGCATTGAAGAGAAGTTGGTAGTTCATGGGAAACATCAATTCCCCATTGAGCTTCCCTTTTGTCTTCATAAATATCAAACAAATGTATATCACAACCATCAATATTCCTCTTAAGGCTTTCCAATATTTCCTACTTGGAAGCATATCCAAGAGAGACCTTAGAAGAAGAAGTGTGTTTTGAGGAGGTTAATTTTCATGTTTCACAATAGATCATACATGAACCTTCATCTTTAGGTTTGTAGGGAGAGATATCCAATGAGGTAGTTCATGACTTTGATTCTAACCACACCAAAAAAATTATCTCACAAATCATCATCTTTAGAAATCAATCACAGAATATCAATAGTATGTTCATTTATTTTTATGGCTGCAATAAGTGCAAAAGAGGAAGATCCTAAACCCAAGTTCATGACTTGGAAACAAATTCAGTAGTCCAGGGAGAAAGAACATAAGTCAAGCATAATTTAAGATGTTAAATTCAAGAGCAAGCCTTAAATCATTCAACCTCCACTCCTTTGTCCTCAAGAACCCAAATCCTTTCCTTTATAGAAAATTGTTGAAGATAACTTGTGGTAGAGAAAGGAGGTGATGGTTGTCTAAGATGAGTAACTTCACGAGCATAATGAAGCATCTATGGTAACATATTTGGACTTTTCTCATCTTCTTCAATATTTTTAGGGGTTTACCATGCCTTTTTTTCAGAAAGAGCCTTTCCTTTGTGAGTAACATTAATAAAGATAAGATGAGATGAATGAAGATGAGAGTGTCTTGAATGAGAAAGAGAAGGAAATCACCATTAAGACATGTGTTAAGAGAGATAGCCATGACTTAGTCTTTCATAATGCCAAAGAAAATGATTTTCAAGATGAGCTTTAGATGAAAGATAAAACACAAGATTAAGAGGTTTTACTTGAGTAAAAAAAGGTTTTTTCTCAAGAGCTTCTTGATCACATAGCAACTATTCTTCATCAAGGTTTTCCTCAAGAACTTGTAATGGTTACCATTGATAACTACATCCCAACCAAAGAATATAAGTGTTAAGGTAATGATGATGACCTTTTGAATCAATATATGAAATTTTGAAATGAATGCCAATATATTTAAAGTCTCACACTTCATACTGAGGATGTTAAAGATGAATTAGATACTGAACCTATCAAGTTTTTCCCACATGAAGAAGAGGTACATGATAATGTAAGGAATGAAGAAGTGTTTACTAAACTACTATCTTAAATCATTGATCTTAAAGATAAACTAGATGAATAAATATTACCATTTATCATGCCTAAAGAGATAAAAGATGTCAGTCATGAAGGTCATGACAAATCACCATTCCATGTGGAGTAGAGTGAAGGTATTAACCAAGACATATCAAATCATTGGTAGCCACTTAATGAGACTAAATTATCATTATTCTTGTAAAGTAGAGGAATATGGAAAGAATATGATTGGTCTTGGATCAACATGTACAATCCATGCACCTCATAATATAAGTAGAAGGCCTAGTTACTTATTCAATTAGCCATGAACATCTAAATGATTCTATCTTCAAGAAGAAACTATTAAGATATGGAAATCATGCTTAAAGGTTCCATGGTGGACAATAAAGTGTTTTATTTGACCCTGGAGGATAGCTTTTGATCTCAAGTTAGTTGTTTTAGTTTTTTTTATCTCATTTCAATAGGTTAATATCATAAGTAGTAGTCTATTGCCTTGTTTTTGTTATTTTTTGTCTTATTTTCCTATTTCCCTAGGTTAGTTGTGTTTGATTCATAGTTTAATTTTGTTTCCTTATTATTTATTTTGTATCTTGTTATTTTTTTTAATCAATAGAGGTGTTATAGAGTGAAAAAGTATATATGGTAGTCAAGAGAGTCATCAAACCATGTTGTTGTGTTTCATAGTATCATTGTCATATGAAAAAATTAGTGAGTTCTCTTATCTATTAGGTTGGTCAAAACCTATGAATCACCAAAAAAAATTGGCAATTTTTCCATTCAATGTCAAAAAATAACCCATAAAACTTTTTATAGTACTATTATGAGCCTCTTTAGTGTTAAATCTCCTTCTAAAATTGTGTATTTTTACTTGGAAGGGAAATTTTTAGTCCTTTTAAATGATAAAATTGGAGTGAAAAAACCACATAAAGCATCCAAAATACCTTTTAATACTTTAATTTTATTTTCATTAGCTTTATTAAAAGTTTCAAGACTTGAAAATACATTTTCATGCAAGTTTAAGCTGGAAAAGGCCTCTAAAAGACTCACACATGCCAAATTTGTCAAACAAATATTCCTAAAATATTATTTATTTTTATAAAATGTCATTTAACTATTTTTATATCTCTCATTACCTAAATTGGTTGTTCAAGATTTGAAATATGAATATAATACAAAGAAAGGTTATTTCAATGTGTTTTTCATGCAAGTGTACATACTTGTACAGATCATTCCATATAGTTGAGGCCTAAAGTATGAATATGAACACATATTAGGTGTTCTATAATAATTTTAAGGAAAATATATTCATTACAGGCCCAAAATATGTTCCCTCCAGTCATCTAGCTTATTTTCACATAGGGAGAGTCCTTTAGGTGTACAAGTGGTATGACCCTAAAAAGGAAAACTAAGGTCTACAATTTTGGCTAGAGAAAGTAGTTTGAGGGATTCCAATTATGGAATGTGGTTATACAATTGTTCCTCTCTCCTTCATAAAAAAACCCCTTTGAATTTAAGTCACTCATTATCTCTCCATCTAATCAGGCAGTTCATTTTTTGTGTTTCCTCTTCATCATGGCATCATGGTAGAAAATTTCTATATTGTAGAACTTATAAAAAACATAATTCACCTTTCCATGGTAGTGACCACTTATTTTTCACATTTTTTAGGGTTATATGGATCTCTTGAAGTCATAACAGTGAAAATCTATAGTATTTTAAGCATGCAAAGGGAGTTTGTATAGTCTGAGAGAGAGAGAGAGAGAGAGAGAGAGAGAGAGAGAGAGGAGAGAGAGATGAGAGAGAGAGAGAGAGAGAGAGAGAGAGAGAGAGAGAGAGAGAGAGAGAGAGAGAGAGAGAGAGAGAGAGAGGATTATTAGATTCTTATTTTTTAGTGGTCTCCTTCATGTTATATTTAACCTATTCAATATTATCAATGGTTTTTTCAAAGATTAAAAATAATTAATCCATTAATTTATCTTAATATTTATTAAGGAGTCACTATTTAACAAACTTTAAGGTCTCTTAGCATTTGTTAAGGGATCTTGGTAGACTCGTAGGTTTTGTTTTAGCATCATATACCTCCTTCATAGGTCTCTAAATTTATATATATTTTAGAGGGTATGCCTATGCCTAATTAAGACCCTCAATATGGTACCAACATACACTTATCATTCTAGAATCACCTCAATCTTGTTCACTTCCATTTCACTATTTTCCATTATTACATAGGATTCATTTTCACCTCCATTCATGCTTTGTCACCTTCTATTCACATCATATCATTTCTCACTCACATCCATATCATTATACATTACCAAGAGGATTCAAGGATTATGGAAGCATCATGGGCATTAAAATATTATATGTAGACTATGAAACCTTATTAAATAGAGAGAAAACATCCATATACAACCAAGATAGGTTCATTCAAGGATGTGCTTCATGAAAAAACTATTTTAGAAAGACTAGAAGCATATCTCAATTAAAAAGGTTCAATAAGATATATTATTTCTTTTTGAGGAAGGTAAATGGTTCATCAACACTATTTATGACTTTATCAAGGTCTATACATGCCATAATCCATATAATCAAATAGTCAATATCCACCTATAGCAATCAACATGAAAATTCTTCAAGGAGGTCATCTTCAATAAGGTTATTATGCAAAAAATATAAAGGTTAAAGGTCAAATATTTAAAATGAAAGAGTGAGGTCATATTTTTTTAAAATTTCACTTTACACTCTTCAACCTACATGTCAAAGTCTATACAAGCCTGAGTTAATGCATAGTTAATTATATGATAGGGAAAGGTTTGCTCTCAAGAAGATGGAATGAGGTGTAATGAAGAGATAGTGTGAGAAGGAAATAAATATTATTTTTCCATATAAGGCAAATAATTACTAAGATTCATTCTCAAATAAGACATGTTTTCATGTAAAGATAAGCACCTACAATAGGCTTATAAAGTTCTAGAACTATGCCAACCCTTCACTAAAATCAATACAATAGATAAATTTGTCATAGCCTTAGGATTTAATGTGTTTTTATACCTTAAATTTGAGATTAATATGGAATATTTTGAGGAGTTATATCAGGATGAGGCTCATTTCCAAAGGATACTTAGTCAATAGTCATCTATATCCAAAAGAACATAAGCCTACCTCTAAGCATGAAGAGTATTCAAGCAAAGTAGCCTATAGGATACTCTCATAATCATATGAAATATTCATAAAATAATGAAGAGTTAAATAGGGTTAAAGGATTAATAATATTTCTCAACATTTATCTATAGTCAAGGTTAAACTTTAACACCCACCTACAACCTTCTAAATAAGCATATCTCTAAGTTTAGAGGGAGGATGAGATCATCACAATATATGATAGAGTTACATGATGAATTGGAGGTTTCATGATAAATATTAATTATGAATAAATTAAATATATTATATATTTTTTCCCAATCAATTCTATAATCAAATTCAGCCTTAAAATGGCCACACTCAGCCAGTACAAATTATAGTTATATTGATATATCCACTTACCCTCTAAAGGTGTAGTTAAAGATTCCTTTCAAGAAAGGAGGTTAATATTTTAAATCAACATAAGTTATAAATAAAATAAATAAATCATAAAACCATCATAAATATCATGATATCCAATATAAGTACTAACCAGTTATCAAAGTAAGTACACATGCCTATGTATGGCTTAATACTATACAAGAACCTAAAAATAGTGTTTGAAGAGAAAAATTCTAAATATATTGGTTAGAATAAGGTTAAAACTGATATTATATATCTTTAAGGTGATAATTAATGGTGTAATATATCTAAATCACCTCTATTTCCTCTAATGGATGCCTATAATAGTGTTGGCAAGGTGTAAGCTTTGATAGCCTTTGAAGAGGAATGATGTGATAGGGAACATGATATAGAATTGACTAATGAAATATAAGAAGGATTTTATAGCCTCATAAAATAATTATCATGTATTATTAGGTCTAAAAAAATCAAACACATTCCTTTACACATTAAACATGCATATACATAGACAAATACAAAACAATCAATGCCTAGTTACCAATCTCAGAGGAAATGGTGAATTTGAAGCATTTACAGGTCAAAACAAACCTCCAAATTTTTTAACAATAATAATTATAAACTTATAAATACTATCATCCCATCATGAATATTATACAAATTTTTTAAGTGCTCATTTTTTTAACATAGTCATTTGCTTGTCTCATGATAGTCAATATGGATCTAGGAGACCTTTTTTGAGGTTTACAGGTTTGGTAAGGGGTTGAATATTATGGGAGTGTTTTTGAAGGTTAATAAAATAATACTCAGTATTTATATCCTTTTTATTAATTTTAATATTCATAATTTAATATAAATCATGCCATCGAGGGCTATCTAAGCAAGAAAGACCAAAATAGGCCTATGTGCTCTTAAGACTTTTGCTTATTTTTAGAATTATTGAAGATGTATATACATTATGGAGAGGTTTCAAGGAATTTTAAATTCACCATGATTTTTAGAAACTAAATTTAGATGAGATGATAATCAAACTTAGTCCATCAGGGTTTAACAATTTATGACTGCTTCAAACCCTAGGCTAGTGGAATCAAGGCATATAAAGCATTTCATGACTTTGAGACTTTGAAAAAAGAATGTTAATCAGTATAAGAAAATATTTTATAAGTTTTAATATATTTTAAATCTATTCATGAAATATAAAATAATTTTATACCTCTACCTAATGTAAACACACAATCATTCCTATAGGCAATCCTAAGAAGCATGGAGATAAAGTGAATCTTAGGCATAAAAAGGAGGTCATAGGTGGTGGAATTAGATGGGAAACAATGGTTTTTAAGCTCCCATATCATCATATAGGTGTAAAAATACCTCTAATAATCATATTATGCTAATTATTCCTAAAAATTAATTTTAGGCCTAGAAGGCCTATATCACCTTATGACACTTCCAAACCTTTCTAGGCAAGCTGACACCATGTAAATGTTTAAGTGTATGTTATAAGTCTGGATTATATATTAAAATTAGGTGATAAAAAATTAAAGGTAAATTTCACTCTCAAGGAGATAATTTATACTTTATATTCAAGACACCCATTTGAAGTACCTATTGAAGCGCTCATATCTTTTACCACAAGGGGAGTTTGGCCAAATGATCTTATCATGATTTCAAGACCCCTAAAAAATTATAATACATGAAATATTTAGGTTGGTTGAAGGATTGAGGATTATGAACCATTTATAAGAGTATGAAAATGTATATAATGTAAGAAAAATCCCACATGCAAACTTCTTTACGAAAGTATATTTGCACACATTTTGCATGGGAACCCAATATTATCAAAAATTTGAGGGGGTATATGTACTAAGGATTCATGGCAATAAGTTTTGGTTTAGAGGTTTGTAATTTATGAACCATAATTAGGAAGGTTCACCTCCAAAACCCTCCTATATATTTTTTTTATAAAAGTCAAATTTTTTACAATCAAAACCCCATGAATCATCATAAAATATCTTGAAACAAGAAATACACTTAGAGAAGGTCCTGAAAATGGTACCGTGATGTACATAACTTTATGGACATGGTAGAAAATAATTTTTTTTAATAAAAAGTGTATAAAGGAGGTGTATAAGGCAATTTAATAGATTACAATACATAGAGAGTGATTTTTACAAATTTTAGTACTCCTAAAGCCATCATACGCTCAAATCCATCCCTTGAAATGCCCTTGTTGGTCTCTTCAATACAACCAGTTTACAAAAATTTAAGGTAGTTTAACCTAGTTAACAAATTTAACTATGTTTTAGGTGTTTCTTCATAAAAAGGAACTATTTCATGATATGAGTGGTTATTATGGTTTCATTTAGGTTATTATGGCTATCAAATATAATACATTAGGTTACTAAGCCTATTTGGCCTAGTAGTCCTATTTGATCAATCAAGTGAAGGTGAAATTAGCATTAAAGGGATACCAAATGAGTTTATGTCAATTTATCATAACAAATATATAGTATTAATGTGTATATTACATGCATATCTAGTCTTAAAGTGTTAATTCATGCAAAGTAAGGATAAATAAGTAGTTAACTAATTTTAAGTGCCAATTATGACTGAACTAATCCTTGACTAGAATGAATGGATAATCTATATTTTTCATGCCAAAAGGACATTAACTTAACTTAACCTTATTTAAAGTGGATACATTTGGCAAATATTTGTGTAAAATTATTTCTAAAGAGTTTCAACAAGTCAAAAAGGGCCCACCACCTTGTTTTCAATACCAAAAGGATCTCATGCAAGGCATCAAGCATGAAGAGATATCTTAAGGATTATTTGTAGTACTTGTAACTAAAAATTGTACTTGAGTAAGGATTAGATATCCTCTTCTTCTCTCATCTATGCCACATTGGCTATATCTCTTCTCATTTTGCTATATATTAAGGCCTTTAGGCCATTTTTTGGGATCCCCCTCTTGGGCGTGATGAAACTCTACCAAGATTGAGCTTTATAAACCTCTTGAATCAATATAATGGACTATTGTAACATCTTTATGTTTGAACTATAGTGTGTATATGTTTTTTTTATATTTTTAAAAGTAGATTAATATTATATTAAACATATCTTTTCCAAACATATATATTAATGAATTATCTTTGCAAGTTACATGAAGTTTCAAAGGTTGTTAATCAGATTTATAGTGTAACAAGGTTGAAAGTGTCTCAAATCAGACCTCTCTCTCTATGTCAAAACTATTTTCATCCATCAAGACCTCCGTGTGAATCACTAGTACATAATAATCATTAGATTTAGTCTTTCGATATATTTTCAATTCATTAGTGTTGTAAGAGTTCAAATAGAGTGGATGAACCAAAAATAGAAGTGTATCACCATTAGTAGAATAGGATTTAACTTTTAGTTTTTTTTTAATGATTTTCAACCCAAAATCATAGTGTATTTTAGGAAACTATGTAAATTAGATACATTAGAGGAGTTAGCCTCACAATCTAGAGGTCTAGTCTCAGATACAAGTGTCCCACATCCTTAGACCATTACCATGTTAGTCTAGGTTTGAAGGAGATCTAAATAATATTCTTAAATAGAGTGAAAATTGGGTTGTTAACATTATTTATATAAGGAAAGATAATTTCCCAAAGAGGATGAATATAGAGTTGAGGCTATCGATAATATGGATTAGAGTGAATAGGAAGATGAATAAGAAAGTAGGGTAATAATGGATTGGTTAAAGGATAGGAGTATATTATAATTAAGAGGAAAATTATTTGAAATAGTGAAAGAATATATGTGAGAAGAGGTTATGCAAATTCATATAATTATCATAGGTTTAATATCATAGATAAAATCATTTCAAGGAAAAGATCATTCATTTAAAGAGTATGCATCCACCATCCCAATTTATCATTAGTAAAATCAAAAAGTGCAAAGGAAGGAATGGGTATAATTTATTTTGATTTATTTATAGATAAATTTGGAAAATTTAGTTTAGAGATTAAGAAGTCCATAGATAATAAGAGGCTATTAGAGGTTGGGTTTGATTTTATGACTAGTTAAAAGATGCCTATAAAAAATAATGTGTATAAGTTGGTATTAATAGTGACCCATGCACATTAGCCTATAATCATAGTCACTAATCCATAATAGTTGTTTTAGGTTATTTAAAATGTGCTAAATATGTCATGAAATCCATGCATGTTTATTGTGTTGACATAATATCATGGGTCTATAGACCTTGAGTAGCATTTGTTAACTTGAGACATGAAATATAGGTTAAGGGAATAACTTATGATGAACTAAATAAAGGTGATATCATAGGATATTTATCAATTCATGATTTTTAATTAATTTTAAAGCGAGAGGTTAATTCCCTAGATCTTTAGTGGGTTAAATCACAACTAGTTACATAATTTAAAATGAAAAAGTGTGCAAGTCAGACTATTCAAAACCAGAAGGAGATTCAATAGTGGAGTGGAGAATATTTATGAGCTAATGATAAAAAATTATTATATGTGATGAATAATATTTATTTTATCATGGAGGATAAGGATAAATCTACCTAGTTTGTAGAAGGGTTGAGATCAAGAATTAGATTTGCCATTATGTAGTCTAAATTCCTAACTAAGGATGATGCATGAGTAGTTTCCATGTGAGTGGAATAAATTGAATAATATGGAGATGCTCTATTGGTTAGCTCAAAAGTGGAATCAAAAATAGATTCTTTCATAGAATGGATAGATGAGATGCACAAAAATGATAAACCTAAACTAGGTTTATAGTGTATACAGTGTGGTCAAGAAGGGAATCATAGGAATAATTATCTTAAACTCAAGACACAATTCTATGAACTGAACACAACCTCAAAATGCCATATATTACAATAGTGAATTCAAAAATCTCAAAGTTTTTACTATAATTTTTGTAAATTAATCAATCATGATGAAAAGAGGTGTCAATATTTGTATGAATTAAAGGAATATATCATCAAAAATGTCTTCACAATCATAACATAGTCATTTCATTATGAAACAAGGAATTTGAAGCTAATGGTTATAAATGTCTAGTGTAACATAAATAGTCTTGGATGGATTCTTTCATCACCTCAATATCAATATTGAATCCCTAGTCTAGGTAGCTAAACACAATCATTATCACAATATCAATATCGATCCCCATAGACTAATGTGAGTCCTCAACAAAAATAATAAAATTAGGCTTCAACATCACCTACTCATTACTATGGTGGGTACAATGCATAAAAATGCAATAATGAGAATTAGTTGGGTAGTAGTTTCATGATTGGGATTTTCATAAAAATAGAGGAAGATATAAAGGAGGATACTAAGGTGGATATCAAGGTGGTCACAATAATGAAAATAAAAAGTATCACCAAGTCATCCAATTTTATATATGTTGTGAGTATAATCATTTTAAGTAAAACTGACCCACTAATCCTTAGAGATAAACATATTGCATGTATTGTAGATTTGAAAGACAACATAAAATATAAGATTTCCTAGTATTAGAAAATCAAAGAAAATAAAATCTCATTTATAATGTGAACATTATTAATGAATAACCTAAGGAAATTGTATTTATGCAAAAAGTTACTAGTTCTCAAACCAAGGATTACCTCAATTATAAATGTTACAAGATAATGGAATTAGGAAGGTGAAATGGGAAAAATATCTTGATCTTAAAAAAGATTAGAGTTTTATGTATAAAAATACACATGTCCTTTATATAATAATAGATTCCATCAGAAGGAGATACCATAGCTATTGAAACACAAATGTATGTGCAAATTGTGAAGATTATGAGAAAGGAAGGTGTTGTGACTGCACTAACAGATTTGTTAAAGTTACTTAGCTTTATGTGTAATGAATATATCTCCCATAATATTATGAATCTTTTTAATAATATTTTAGAATGTGTATGGTGAAGATAAAAACATATCAATAAGGTGGTATGGTATGTTAAAACTAAGAAACTATGAGATGTTGACTCATAAGTGGACATTGAGCTCACAGGATATGAAATCCTTAATTTAGTGTTTGAGTTTAAAATCACGACCAATATGATTCATAGATATACTTGGGAGGCTATTGATAGACACACTTGAGATATAGTCTTATCACTCTTAGTATTATATATTATGGGAGGGTAGAACCTATAGGTCACCTTGAAGATGTGGATATTAGAGTTATTAAGTTGAGTCTACGAGGTGATTTTGAGGTCATTGACATTAAAATAGGGAGACCCATTGTCCTAGATTGATTGGTAATAAATGGGATTATGATGGTAAAATTACTATTAATATTGTGTGAAATTAATTATAAACTCATCAAGGAGATAAGATAGTTGGCATATCATTGAATAAATCAGAGTAGAAGCCCAATATGATTTTAAAAGAGAAATAGTCACCTTTTGCCTATGGTGATAATATATTGCTCAAATTTAACACAAATATAAATAAAAATGTTGTGTGAGATAAGAAACATTAGTTTTTGAAATCAAAAGTAGAATAAAGAATACAAACACACAATAAAGCAACTAATTTACATGAAAGTAATAACAAAATTTCCAGCTCCCCATTTTAGAATTGAAAGATGTACCTCTCTATTTATATGATCTCCAACTAAGTTAAAGGTATATTTAGTAATTAATAAAAGTATAATAATAATGAATTATACACAACCTACTCTATAGGTTGTCTTACCTTGGGAAATAACATATTCAATAAGTGGTGACTCAGACATCCATATGTTTAATTGGGCTAGGGGAGATTATGAGATACAACTTTTACACATGTTGCTCATCAAAAAATTAAAATTACCTCAATATTTTGTGAAATAGAATATTAATTCATTTATATTGAGGTGGAAAAACCATGTAGCATATCTAGATTAAAGAGTCACAACACTCATCTATGCTTTGACAGTAACTATTATGACTTGGTGGATAATGCATATAAAATAAGAGATACAATGAGATTAAGCATGTGATTTTTTATGGTCGAGGTTTCAATTACCACTCACTATGAGAACATATTGCTCATTTTTTCAAGAAGGCTAATGTCCTAAGATACACATTCATATATTTTTAGATACATGGTATGCTCAAGGAGTTGAGCCAAGATATTGGGTGCACATTTTAAGTCACACACTAACACCACTCGTAGTTTCCTAGTATATGCATCAAGAGAACATGAAGGAAAATAAACATTGGGAACAAGTGTAGAGATAATTTATTCAAACATATGTGTTTGAAGATGATAATTTAGTGATGCATAATCCATTGTAAAAATTTAATACTTTTCTATGTTGCGATTGAGAAGAAGATATGGGAGCTATGATAGAGTCATCATCATAATAAGAGGTAGATCAAGATTTGAATCTAGAAATTAATAATTACAAGGAAATTAAATAATATCAATATATTATTAAAACATATAATATAATTATATTCAGCTGATATAATCCATTAATAGTGATGGAGATATGGATTTAGAAGTTTTTTTTGATCTATAATGAGAAGCCAAGACAAAAAGTTTCCAAACTGTAGAACAAGTTGAAGAGGAAAGACTGTGTAACATAAACATTCTAGAATGGAAAGCGGGAAAAATTATGAGAGAGTATCTACCCATTAGACTAAATAAATTAATCAATAATCACAAAAGAATATTGAATAAAATATTAGAACATAGTTTATGCCTAAACTTACAACTATGGGAGACTAATGGGAGTAGAATGGTATTTTAGAAGCATTAAAACTACTAATATATTATGAAGGCATATTTCTAGTTTATATGATTGAATGTTTATATACATCATTGGGGGAGATGCACATTGAATTATATAGTGCGCTAGACCCATTAAAAAGTTCCCATGTAAATTAAATCACAAAATGATTATGAAAGTAAAGGTTGAGATGTATCTCATGTAGGAAGCAAGTATCATTTGTCTAGTTGAAAAGATATTTTATGTTAGTCCTATGGTTGTGTATTAAAATAAGTCCATTTACATTTAATTTTATGTGGAATATAGCACACTAAATAATGCCTACATTAATCATCCATTTCTAATATCATTTATATATTAAGTCCTTGAGTCAGTAATAAGTCATGTAGTGTACTCATTCATAGATGGATTCAGTGGATACCATCAAATTTTTATCACATAAGAAGACCAATATAAAATAACCATTGCAATAAAATGGTGTTAATTACAATATAAGGTAATGCCCTTTGGTATCAATAATGCTAAAAAAAAATTCTCTAGGTTATGGTAACTACATTTAAATATTTCATTCAAGATTTCTTAGAAGTTTATTTACATGATTGGGATGTCTTCTATTTATTTAAAGAACATATATCAAAGTTAAATTTAATGTTATAATGGTGTCAATCCATACACATTGAGTTAAATCTAAATAGGTGTTTTTTGACACCATTTAGTTTTCT
This sequence comes from Torreya grandis, assembly GCA_037957365.1. Taxonomy (NCBI): domain Eukaryota; kingdom Viridiplantae; phylum Streptophyta; class Pinopsida; order Cupressales; family Taxaceae; genus Torreya; species Torreya grandis. The sequence continues at coordinate 161,098 of JARHVA010002572.1, forward strand.
TCTAGGTCACATCTTATGTAGAGATGGAATACTCATAGACTAGGATTAAATATTAGTAATAGTGGGGATGCCACCCTTAACTATTTATCTATAAGTTCACACCTTTATAGGTTATAAAATATACTATATAAAATTAATAAAGGGATAAGAAACCATTTTAACATAATTGGAAAAGCTATTGTGAAAAGATACAAATTTTGAGTGGATATTAGAAAGAAAAACAACATTTATTGATCTCAATCAAAGGTTATTAACAATGCCCATATTTATTTTTATTAATTGGAATATGCCATTCCATGTACATGTGGATTCTTATGGTATTGTAGTAGGAGTTTTCTTAGTATAACCAGGGGATGGTGGGTTGGATTATCCCATACACTATACCAGTATGAAACTATCGACAATAGATAAAAACTATACAACTACATAAAGAGATTACTTAGATATGGTCTTTACCTTAAAAAAATTTATACATTATCTTTTAGACACCATTTTATATTTTCATAGATCAACAAGCATTATGATACTTTGTTAACAGGCTAATGTTAGGTTGATGGATATCTAGGCTGCTAATTCTATTTCAAGAATTTCAATTTAGAGTCAATTTGAAGCTAGTTCAAGAGAATGTGGGACTACATAATTTGAGTAGGCTACAAAATGGAGAAGAATAAGAATAAATATAGGATTAATCTATAAATTCACACTTATTTAAAGATTATATGATCCCTGATAACATTGAGGACATTACAAACTTCCTAGTGAAAGGAACATTTCCTCTCATTATGTTTAAAGGGATAAAAATAAAATGTTCACACCAGCCATTCTTTATAGTCTCATTAATGAATTTATGTATAAAATTGGAAATTATGATGTAATACACATAGTATTTTTTAAAAATGAGTGATCACAACTTCTTTAGGAAAAACATTAAGGAATAGTAGGAGGTATTTTCAAAGGATTACCTATTATGAGGAATATACTCCAAAGTGGTATTTGGTAGCTTAATTTATTTTATGATGTGCATAGGGTGGAAAAACACTATAATGTTTGTCAAATAATGGAAAAACCCACTTATCATGATAATATGCCCTTAGTCCCAATGCTAGCATAATAACCATTTGAATAATGGGGCATTGACATTTTAGGGCCTATAATGGCCCCAAGCAAACACAGTCATGCATGATATATCATTACTACAACTAACTATTTCAAAAAATGGGTGGAATATACTATGATACCAAGAAATGGTGAAAATGATGCCACTAAATTTTTATATCATAATATCATAACAAGTTTTAGATGTATGATAAAATTGGTTAGTGACATATTTAATAACTTACTCAATAATACAATAAAAACTCTCACTAAGGAATTTATGATATCTCACCACAAGATCATGACATACCATCCACAATAAAATGACCAATCTGATACTTTGAAAAAAGTATTTCGTAAATTGATAATGAAAATATTCAATGTTCAAAGGAATGATTGGGAGGATTGCATTTTTATAATTCTTTAGGAGTACATGACAAATTATAAATGTGATATAAGTTTCACTCCCTTTTAGTTGGTTTATGGTCTTGAGGTATTTATACCTATGGAATACATTGTTCTAATTTAGTGCATTGTAATGATTATGAGACTGGGAAATCAAGACTCCCTGAAATAAAGATTGATGGATTTTATCAAGATGGAGGAAAATAGACAAATATCACAATGGGTTATGGGAGAAAAATATTACTACATAATAAAACACTAGAAAAAAATATCCCATAATGTTAGGTATGGAAATATCCATTGATTCCATGGAATAAGTTTTGGTTCACATTCTTACTAATGCATCACCAAATGGTTTTGGTAGATAAAAACATAGGAAACCTAGGAAACTAAACTAGTGGTATACATTATGTATCACATGATATACCTACATAATAATTTTAATTGGTCTAATTTTATGGTTTATCATAATGAATATTTATAACATCCTCATTGGTACTACATAGGCCTTCTGGTACCAAATTTTTTTCTTACTACTATACTTGACATAATAGAAATCATTGGAAGGACTAGTCAATCCTACTATAGTTTTTTCACCTACTGTTATCTTCACCAACATTGCTTAGACTAAAATAAGGAAATACTATTATCAATTAGGGATATTCAATATGTGGTGGCTTGAGATCCAAGCCTTGACTAATTCTCACCCTAAGGTACCTCAATATGTAATGTAATATCTAAGACAACATGCATTAGTGACCAAATTTCATAATGGCATCCAAATCAAAGTGCATGAGTTACCAAAATAAATAACTAATCTAATTCCATTTTTCATCACCATGTTGGATGCCTAGGAATTTTTTTTGAAATATAAAGCCCTTTTAGTGAGATTAGTGAAACCTTTACATTCCATTCATTATGTGTATTAAAATATTTGAAACCTCAAGCATAATCGTAATCATAACCACAACCACAAGCATAAATATATGCAAAAATACAACCAATAAAAACTTCATCATAGGTTAACAATGGAAAGAGGAAGGAACCAACATGATGACCCTCACCACCACTACCAAAAGTAGGATACACCATAGAAGTTCTTGGCTCTACCAAAAAAAACTCCAAAGATAGTAGTTGAATGTGACTTGGTGGAGATAGGAGTTGGAGAGAGAATTTATAAATTCCATGCTTTTAGACATTGGAAACAATGTTTATGAGTAGGAAGAGGAGAAAGAATTCTTATTTTGGAAATAAGTGTGTACGTATCAGGTGTAGAATTAGGTAAGACAAGACCTGTGGTTGAAAATCACCTAATATCCTATGATTTTTATGTATTATAGGTGAATAAGCAACTCAAAAATAGTTTTAGTCCAATATTTTATAATTATATCTATTTTTAGGATCCTTTACTACATACGAAGTAGAAATACTAGCACAAGAAAGTCTAACACTACCTCTGATGAGTAGACCACATACACATGCTAAAACTCAATCATCTCCAATGATCAAGGATAGAAAGGTGTATTTCATATACCTAATAGATGAGAGTGTGTATACACATAATATTTTAAGATTGATATCTCTTGTAGGAACCTATCAAGTCTCAATCTCTCTAAGTGCATACCTTAAAGGGTATACCAAGAAAGGGGTGGGGAGACCATTGGTGCTTCTCAAGATTGATTTTCCCTATAACACCACTTAAAAATAACATAAGTCCCTCAAATACATTTACTTAATATTTTACACCTCCCTTACATGTTCATCCAAATAATTCACTGCTTCGAATAACCCCTACCTAACACAACCTTTTTGTACCATCCTCTAAACATAGTCAAATGGATTAACCCTGTTCTTGAAATTGATAATTTTATATGATTAAGTCATCCCAATTAACTTAGTTTAGGACCTAATTTCTTTATTTCCTATATAACTAAGTTGAATAGGCTAATTTTATTGACTAAAATTTTAGACGGGACTAGGGCTACATCTGACTATATAAACACATCCTTTACCCCATTTCCAATAGAGATAGAGAAGATCAATAATTTATGCATATTTATCTACTTATCTACCATTATACTTGAGGGTTCATTGCTTAGTTTTTCATACTTCCTTTAGATAAAATAATTTTGTCTTGTGGAAAAATTATTTTATATGCATAGGATAAGTATTCTAGCCTACATATAACCTATCTTTATTATCCATACAAACCACAACAACCCCTTTAAAATCACCATTGTCCAAGGGAGATATTAATGCTATATGGGTTCATTTTCAAGGTAATTATTACTAAATATTAATCTAATTTTATTAGTAGGTATATTTGAATGTATTAGCTTATAAATATATTTATGTCTCTATGCTTAAGACTACCTCTAGATTGACTTGAGTAGAATTCATCTTTGAATATTTATTGTTTATGTTTATTATCCCCTATTTGTGTCTTAAGATTTGTTGAACACTAGATTAAATTTGCTTTACTTTGTTATAAACCATAAGACCTAGCTAGGGTTAGTGTGTGGTATTACTTGACTAAAGGCTTTAGATCCCTCTATAGTTATATTGTATGGTAAGAGACCCATTAGTTAGGTTTAGAAAACCCATATTAGTCATGATGCTAATTTTATAAATATACCAATAAGTAGAATGTCTAGTTTGATTTATCTTCTCTAAGCTAGGATTTATTTATATACTAGATTCACTTTCCCTTGTATACTTTATGGTGAAATTGATGTGAAACTAAAACTTGTAGGTTTTATTTCACAATTTTATTTATTTTAGCTTATTATTTGTTTCATTTTCTTATCACTGGATCAAATTTATTAACTCAACCTAACATTCTATGTGCATGTTTAGCACAAAATCAATCCAATCAACTCTATTTATCTTTGTGTAGGTCATCTCCAAATACAAATAACTAGATCAATCTAATTGACTTAGTTTCTTTCTCCACATATAGGTTTTCAAACTTAGTCAACCTAATTTAATCTATTAATAGGTTAAAAATATTCATTTAGATGACATAATATAAAAAATAGCAAATTCAACATCATTAAATCATCATATTCATTCTCACCAACTTAGACATTTTTTAATTCATTTTAGTGCTATTTTTTATAGTTTTTAGTCTATAAAATTATAACCTTACAGTAAACTAAGTCAACTACATGGAATTAGTTATGTAGTTTATTCTATCCCAAAGGACTTATTCAAATTTTTTAATATGTTTCTTTGGCTTTTCTTAAATGGATATAATCAAACTAGTCGATTCTATTATGTACTATTTGTATACTCGATAGACCTAATCAACCTTGTACTCTTAAAGAAAAATTAATCAACTCACATTACTAGTAATTAATGTATATTTTATTTTTATTCTTGGTTGATTAGAGTATCATACATAGAATAAATAATAAATTTCAATTTATCAATTTAGTCACATCGATTTTTATTTTATTCACACACTTCCAAACCATAATATATCAAAGAGCATTAAATAAATTCTACCTAGGGTATATGAGTATAAATATGTGGTTTATGGTATATATTAACAAAAACCTTGACACCCTTATCATATGAAGTGAGGGGTTAGGACCCAATACCAAACTAATTCCATCACCAATACAAATCCCTTTTAGAATTAACAACCTAAAACCATCTTTACCTACTTATTTCCAATTCCTTTCTAAATCCAAAGTCCTTATCACATTTAATTTTAAAGTTATACTTTAAAAAATTAATGAATTACTTCATATATTATCATTTATATTTTTAACATTTTTGTTTTATCTTTGTCAATTGTATTCTATATTTCAAAACTTGTATGAACCAACATTAGGACAAAGTTTGTGTTGTGTACTGAAACTAGATCAACTAGGTCAACCTAGTTTCCTATGTGTTTATTTAAAATTTTATACTAGTTTAGACTATATTTTATAGATTCATAACTATCAAATCCTCTCGTTACCCTTAACATATAGTTGACCCACTTGACTATGTCTCCAACAATTTTCATTTTCATATAACATAGTCATTTTATTTTATTTTATTCCAACACATATTTGACATGTATGATTGTGTGTCTTACATACTTTATAAATTTAATCATTTACAAAACATATTCAACCTATTTGATTATGTCTTCTGTAACTTATCCTACCTATTTTCTTATAGAATGGTGTTGATTAGTTTAACCTAGTTTCATACCCATATATCTTGATTTCTAAAAAATGTTTAGCTTCCCTCCTTCATCACGAGTTTTTTTTTATGATAATACATAATTAAATCAAACACACATGATGGTTTTCACTAATCCCAATAAGTTTCCTAAAACACATTTGGTGGCACCTAATATAGATTAAATCAATGTCCATGTTACCACCTACACTACCAATAATGGAATTCCTCCTTATTCTTTCATGGGACTTAAACCCTTATTTTTGATAGAAAATGAAAGTGACCTTGATTACATTGATGAAATGATATTTTTCATCAATTAAATCCTCATAATAGAGGTAAGTATCCTATAGTCATCTATAACATCTTGGTTTGACCTCATATAAGATAACCCCATTCACCTTCACCTAGATTTTACAAAGGATTTGGGTTAAGTAATTTATTTTTGTATAAACCTTTCCCTTATATCATGTATCCTTCTCACACTATGACATCATCCTCTCTATATTTTTATACTTACTTTCCATATATTTCTACAAATATGGTAGGTTTTACCTTTAGTGGGGCTCTTAAAAATACCCACATGCATACTCATGCTACTAGTGCATCACATGATACTAATGCATCTCATGATAATAGCAATTCTCATGTTACTATTACTTCTCATGTCAATAATGAATTTCATAATTTTAGTTCATCTAAAACTCTTAATATCTCATACAATACTAATGCATCAAATGTTGTTTTAAATAGCTAAAATAGCTATCAAACCAATCAAATTTTATTAAAAATTCTTAACCAAATGCATACATTTAAAAATAAAAATGAAAATCAAATGATGAAAATTAAAAATCACATATTAATTATCCAAAACAAAGTCCAACATGCTCAATAATGACCACAAAATCCTAATCCCCCCACCCCCATTAGGGGTTCACATGGTAAACTCATACTGTAACACCCACTTATCAATAAAACAATCAAACATTTACAAAATGAACCTATAGTACCTAAAATTTCCAACATTAACATAAGAATTATCACTCTCACTATCACTTATAAAAAATATATGAATCCTACCCTACATTTAAAAACATTTGGCAACCTTTACAAAAATTGGGTTAATATTAATACTTTTATTGCCACTAAACTCTTAGCTAAAATGATTTTAGGAGATGATTTAGATTGGTATAACAAACTAAAATCCCACTTTGTTACTATCTTATAATTCTTATTCAATTCATTGGTTTAATAAATAACTAGTGATCTTCCTGAAAATAACTTAGCTCTTTTCATCAATTGTTAATAACTATAAATTGAAAAGGCACAAGTTTTCATCAAATGATGGAAAACATTGTCTAATAAAGCTGAGCATTATATGGTAGAAAATAACCTCTTCCACCTATTTACTAATTTTATCCACCTTAAATTAAAATATCATTTTAGGATGGAAGAATCTCTTGACCTAGCTAAACACTAAGATTTCTTCATATGTCAATTTGAACCTCCCCAAACTACAATGGGAAATCACATGCTTGTCAAATATAAAAATTTCCAAGTAACCAATGATGGTGTGATAGACACTTATGAAACCATACACACCATTGAATACATTTGTTTAAACAATAACATGGAATATGTTCCTCCACCTAACAAAAATTCTTATCATAATCCCATAGTTTCTCAAAACAATCATACCAGTGTGCACAAACCTTTGTCACTAGTAGAAATTCAAAAACATCTCCCAAGACCTTTACCATGAGATCTTAACCCAACTTATCTTATGAAAACATGGTATGATCCTAATAAATTTTGTTGGCTCCATGAAAGTTGGGTCCATTCTCATAAAACTTGTAGACAATAAATAAATCTTGCTATGGACTTTCTCCTTGGTCCCAACTTTAACCAATAATACCTTATATGAAAATGTAAAAAATATTATGACATATCACTTAAATATCATGAAAATCAAACTAAAAATCAATATTTAAACCAATTAAATAGTCATTTATCTATCTATATGGATTCCCTTCCTAATCATTAAGAAAACATTGAACAACTTACCCCTAATACCAATAACATTGAAATTATTATAGACCTTAACATCAATGAAGAAAATGAAATTAACATGAATAATATGAGGAGAGTAGTTTTTAATATTGTTTCCACTGCAAAACCTAATAATAATTCATCTTCAATATTTTTCATTATTTAAAACACTTTGCCATCCCATCTAATAGAATTAGGGAATGAGGAACCAACACACATACAAGCATCATCCCCAAAAACATAAATTCACCATACCTCTCATACCATTGATATATCTTATACTCTTTCCCCAAATTTCATCCCTAAAGAGGACATAACTCAAACTTCAAATAATATCTCTTCTACTCAACCACACAAAACACCTCAACAAATAACCACATCACCTAAAATCAATCAACCTAATTTACACCAACATAAAACAAAAGTACCTTATCAACATAAGTTTCATTTCACATCTAACCCCATTTCAATGGATCTATCACAAAACTAGGTACCTTTTTCCCATAATCCTCTCATGGGTTATGATGAATGGGATCCTATCATGAAACTTTCCCATCTTCCATCCCAAATTCCCTTCTTAGAGATTATGAGAATTTAGTCATACCATCATAATTGCCTAATGAAATTATTGTTTGAAATGAACATCCCTCATCCTTCACCTATAATACTAAAATCTACCTTATCCAGATATCAAGATAACATTCTTCAATAATGTGAAGAGATGTATATCCATGTTGATTAAATAGTGGAAAATTCTCTCTCACTTAAGTTTCATATCTCTTATATGATCCTCGATGAGATATTACTTCATGTGGATGATCATCTTTTATTTATTAACATTAAAATAGGTGATATCCAAATTAATCATGATTTAATTAATGAAGGTTCAATCACTTTTGTTACCTCCCTTAACTTTATTAAAATACTTAGATACTCTAAATGTAACCTTAAATCCACACAAAGTACATGCCAAGGGTATGATAGAAGAGAAATGCCTCATTTATGTTATGCTTGGATTCCCATCACCTTTAGTATGAAATTTATGATATTTAACATTACACTTTCATATAATATCTTACTCGGTCAACCTTGGACTAATCACATGAGAGAAGTTACTTCATATACCTACTAATGGGTCAAATTCCCTTATAATGGTGATATATAGAAGAATCAAGGGGACAAGATTCATTAGAATTTTGAACAATTCCAAGAATGAGGTGTATTAAAAATACCCACCATTAGACCCTGACCTAGTGTTCCATTAAAATAATATCAATTCTTTAACTATCCCATCAACTCTACTAGAGGATACAATGGTCATCTAAAATTAATTGGAAATATTCCACCTAACCTCTTAGACTCAGATGATGATGAATCGAATGAGATAAGCTTAAAGATAATAATTTATGATCTCTCCCCTAACATCATAGATAAATTTCCTTGTTTTCTTCAACCTTGACCCCTTCAATAATATTCTAATGAAATATCAGTTACTTTAATCAAAACTCAACACTCCATTCACCATGCTTCCTCAATTGATAAAATAGTTTACGTATGCACTATCAACTTACATACAAATGATTATGATTATGGTTATTCTTCAAATGACCCATTTCTATATGGATTCATTAAAGATAAAAATATTTAAGTTCCTAGATATCATTCTCCTTTATTATAGTTTTTTAGTTACTTTTCTATTGTTCCTTCTCTTATAATATCTAAAATTAGTTTTTCCTCTATTGTTCATAGGTTAGAGATGGGTCAAACATGTACTACACCTCCAATCATAATATAACCTCTTAGGAATATGATTATGGATCATGCAATGACAAGACCTTAGAATTTTGATAGATATCATGATCTATTTAGTTTAATTCCTTCATAGATGTTATCCACTCTACTTAGACCTATTTCATAGCCAACCATACCTACGAATGAACGTAGTCCTATTTCTTATTTGACTTCTCCCTTCCTTGGTGATGAGACTCTACCATTACCTAAGATTGATCACTTACCCACACAATGGTAAAATGATCCCTATTGTAATATTCATAGAGTTTTTGGTCATTAGACCAAGAATTTTCATCTACATCAATAGTAATAGGATTCTTCCTCTGCCACTTTAGCTAGTAGATCTTCATTTTCTACTAATAGAAATAGTTATTTCTTCCATGGTAGAAATAAACATTCCTATAATCACTACTAAAATATTAGTTAGTACATTGATACATTGCATTAAATAATTACACAATGCAAAGACAAGACTATCCCACCTACCAAGCTACTTATAGAGTACATCCATAAATATAGGGAAGTTTATTGTCTTTGGCATTAGGGTAATACCCATCATAATTATTATTTTTTAGTGCTTCAACATCTCTCAGATTTCCCACATTATACACTAGAACCATTTATTCCTCCCACTATAGGTCACCCATGAATGAAGGCTCCTCCTCCACCTATTATGCCTCCTCATTGATCCAAATATACCATTCATATTGAGATACCTATTCCTCACATTGAGTATACCACATAGGAGATACACATGAACATCACTCTTATTCTAATCCCTACCTATTTGTTTGGTAGATATGATACATAAGGAAGTATTTTCACAACATTTCGTGAATATGAATGAGATTTTGACTAACACCAGAGTTTAGTTACATAGGGATGTGTTAGTTGTTATGGATGACATTTGTGGTTAGATCTATCAATATTTGTAAACACAATATGGTGTTCTCTCACATTATTTATTATTAAATTACATTATTTGGATTGGATTTATGATTCATTTATATATCTTAAATTTTTTACTAGTTTTCAAACATGATTTCACTTATCTCTTTTGCATGAACCATTATATTATGCTTTGTGTATTTTACATGGTTTAATTCTCTTTAGCTCTCTCTTTTGGTTTTGATTCTTTCACATGGATTTTTTTATTTTATCTTTGATGATTATTTTCTACTTTAAAACTCAAATAAATATTATTATTGTGACATGGTTATAAAACCCTAATGGACATAGTATTTTATCTTTTTGATGATTAATTAATAAACATGACTTATAATTGTAATCCTTATATGCATCGATCTATTTTATCTCCCTTTTTTTCCTATTTTTATTTTCACATACTAATAATATTTATGGATAAAACTTTAGATTACATATTTGTTCATAGGTAAGCGTAAGTTGTTTAGTCAGTCATATCTCTAGTTACTTAGTTTCCTTTAGCTAAAGTATAAAACTCATTCATGTTTATCAATTTTATCAATAATGTTGGTTATTACACATCCATATGGAGGAGGAATGTAAAAAATTTCAAAAAGGTTAAAATCCAAAATAATTTTAAAAAAATGTAATGATCTAAAAGGAAAATATAAAATACAAAAGTCTAATCACACCAAAAGGTGAAATTTCTTATTTTTAGCACATCTCTTATTCTTAATCAAAAATCAAACTCCACAGTTGGACTCATGATATATTCAAGGTCCATTGGGGGTGAGATATGGTAGTATATTGGGATAGGAGAACAAATAAAATTTATATTTTTACTTACTTTCTCACACAAGTACCAAATATTCACATTAGACTAACGACTCTATAAGGGGTCCTGAAGATTGAGGAACATGTTATGGGAAGGTAGGTCCATTTTAATTTCCTTGTTTATGTAACTTTTATGAGTTGATATTATTCTTACACCTATTTCCTATAGAACTTTTTGCTTATTGTGAGCATGTATCCTTTGTTTTTTTATGGTCATTAGACTCTTAGTTATCTCCTTCTTACCTAATATGCCTCATGTCTCCTAAGGTTTTATTATATATGTTTATGTCTTGATTTTTTTACATTCCCTATTTCATTACAAGAATCATAATGTTTCACTTTAATGAATATTATTTTGATAACCGGTCACAACCCTAAGGTTGTCATTTGTGAGTTATATAATTAGACTTTGGATATGACCAAGCATTTCTCACAAAATATTTCCTTATTTTTCCCTTATTATCATTCACCTCATTGGTTTTCCTTTTGTGATTTTAAATATAAGACCTTGGATAATAATATGCATTCCTCATAAATTAGTGAATTAAATATCATTAATTTATTCCAACATTTGTATCCACCTTATTGGTGTTCCCTTTTTGAGTTGAAGTAGAAGACCTTAGATAGGAATAGGTATTCCTCAAAAAATATTCCCATTAAATTCAATACTATGACGAAGGCAACATAATATTAACTACTTACAATTTGATATAATTTGTGTTACATTATTATTTACACATCATTTACATACTCCCCATCTTTATTTAGTATGTTTTATGCTTACTTCATAGATATTTCATTTTAGATTCTTATTTTCCAATTGCATATATTTTTATAACCATTTTATTAAATTTATCATACTTCCCATCTTGATTTATTATGATTAATTATCTTTATTGTATGTTTATTTTTCATACCATTTATTATAACATGTTTTCCAATTTATTACAATATTTTTCGTACTTACCAACTTGATATTGTATGACTTATATATATTTGTAATTTCGTGAAATTTTACTTATACATGGTTTGAAACATTTGTTATATTTTACTTTATCATTTTTTTACTATATTTATTCATCTTTTATTTTTACACATATCCCATCATGATATAGTGTGTATTACATTTTATGATTATTTATACTTTTATAAATTATATGCTTTTATTTTTAACCATTCATGTGTGTCACATAATTATATAAAAGAAAATGTTCATCACACATATACCATATCATATACAACAAAATTAAAATACATGTGGTAGAAAGGAAATACATCCATACATCCATCAATAAAATCAACACAAATAAATAAAGAAGTGTCCATATCAATATATATATATATATATATATATATATATATATATATAACATGAGTCTAATGCAACATAATACAATTACAAATGAAATGTATAAAAATCTAATAATATGCTCCAATATGTCAATCTAGAGGTCGAGCCAACTTCCCATAGATGCCTATGACTATCCCCTCTAAATAGTACACTATAATGAGGTAGTCTAGGACCTTAGACCATAAAAATATCACTATAGATTACCCATTTGGGCCTTCACATGTCCAATTTCTATAATAATATCCATATGGGTAGATCAATCCTAGGCCAATGCCTACCAAGATAATACCTCTCCATCTCCACCTCATATAGATAGTTATAGTTCATCCCCTCCAATATCTATCAACCTAGCTGCATCTCCTAATAATTGAAACTAGATAGCATATGTTGGGGTAGATGGTACCATAAAATCCTTCATAGAAGTAGTATGAGGAGGCCTTAGCACCCCATCTAAAATATCTTGGTGGGTGTATCAAACTAAAACACCCAATTTGAGCTCCTCCTCAAATATATATGTAAAACATAAATATTAAATATACATTAAATCATATGTATATATATATTCCTCAAAATACCAGGGAAGTTAGTCACACTCAGTCAACATCTGATAGTCACTCTATTAAATTGGGTAGCCAAAATGCATCCATTAGGCACAAAAATGTCTATCATCTCTACAAAATGTCAAACATCATAGAATTTACTAGTTTTTTTTATAAACATGATAAAAATACATTCTTAAAATTATAAAATTATTAAAAATTACCTACTCCATAAAAATTTTGTTACTATTTTTTATTTTCCACCCTTTTCCTTTACAATCACCCTTTTTGATACAAAATTAACCCTATCACCCCTCTTGACCAACTCTATCGGCCCTTTACTGTGCAGTCAACCCATTCCTACAACATAGTTAGAATTTTTATATTAAATTGAACCCTTTACCATCTTTTTCATACTATATCATCCTTTTAATAATCAATTATCCCCATTTAACAAACTATATTAGCTCCCATAATACATATTGTATCAACCATCATACACTAAGTTATCCTTCTCCACTTTTCAAACTAAGTCAACCCTATAGTACATAGTTATCCACCCCTAAAAATAATAAGTTAGCTTGATGGTATGATATTAGCCACCTTCTTACCTCTTACATTTTCCAACTGAGTTGACTGGGCTGAGTCTACATAAAATCAGTAGTGAATTTTTAATTATTTACCTTAGGCATTTATTGGTCTGACTCTTCCCTACCCAATATCCCATTTTATACTTAGTTTACCCAAAAAAATTCCTAGGACATTTCTCACTACCTACATTTAACCTAATACCTATATTTATATACTTAGATTAACTTTAATAAAAATTATAAAAATAAATAAATTAGTGCACCATCTACTTGAGTTGCACTAGCTATAGCCATAGGCATCCTCCACATTATATCTATACTCTCCTCACCATGGTCACTCTCTAGGATCCTCTAGGTCTCTCAAATATCTATTTTCTCAAAATAGTAAAAATTACATATGAATTAATTTTTACCCTATTTACATTTAAATTTCTAACCAATTTATATTTACCATTCTAAATTATTTTCTTATCAATTATTTACCATCAGATTCCATTTTTCTCTCATAACTTTGTTTCTAGTAGCTCTTTTTCTAAAATTAAATATGTTATATAATCCTAACATCATAGATATTTTTTATACATATTACATGTATATTTAAAATAATAATAATGAATTTTCACATATGTTACAAGTTATAATTTCCCTACATTAGACACGTCTACATTTATCTCAATTCATTTATACTCTATAACACTAAGGTAAGTATTTTTCAATTCCATCTTTTCATTTATCTTATTTTGTTTTTTATATCAATTTACTTATCTTGGCACTATGTGTTGTTGTGTTATTTTCCTAAAACACCATCCCTTTTTGTAACTATGTGACACAAGATGATATTTGAGTGGGGCATACATATACACATAATATTTTTACACTTTATTTATTATTTATGCTATATCTCTTGGAAGAACCCATTGAGTCTCAATCTCTTTGAGTGCACACCTTAAAAGGTGAATTGGGAAAGGGGTGGGTAGACCATTATTGATTCTCAATATTGGTGTTCCCTATAATACCACTTATAACCAACACAATTCCCTCCTATACATTTCCATAAGCTTCAACACATATTTTACATGATATTATAAGTAATTCACCACCTCAAATAGCCCATGACTAATCTAAAACCTCTTTTCACCATCCTTGAAACACATTCAAATGGGTCAACCATATTTTGGTTATTGAGTACATTACAGGACTAAGCTATCCCAATTGACTTAGTTTGGGACCTAATTGCTTTATTTCTTAAACAACTAGGTCGACTAGGCTAATTGTTTTAGCTAAAAATCTAGAAGGGCCTAAGGTTAGATTAAATTATATAAACACATCATTTACCACATTTTCAATAGATATAGAGAGGATCATTCATTTGTGAATCTTTATCTTTCTTATCTACCATTCTACTTGAGGAGTTATTTTTAGGGTTTCATACTTCCTTTAGAGAGAAGAACACTATCTTGTGGGAAAGTTCTTTTGGATGCATATGATAAGTCTTATATCCTAGAGATGATCTATATTTGTTATCCTTATAAACCATAAAAACATATTACAAAGCACCATTGAGGCTCAATGTGTTTATCTTCAAGGTAAGTATTCCTAACTCTTACTCCTCATTTATTAGTAGATAGATTTACATTTATTATATCATGAATGTATTTATCTCTCCATGATTAGGAATTACCTCTACATTTACTTGAGTATAATTCTTCTTTTCATGTTTATTATCCTCCATTTATGCCATAAGATTTGGTGAGTAGTATATTATATTTACTTTACTTTTTTGAAAACCATAAGACCTAGATAGGGTTATTATGTGGTATTACTTGACTAGTGGATTTAAAACCCTCTATAGTGATATTGTATGATAATAAAAACCCTAGCTAGGTCTACTAGAGGCTATGGATGAAGAGGAACATAATAAACAATAGGCTATGCATGAGGAATATAGATATAAATTTGAATAATTGGAGGCTATAAAATATCTAAAAAAGTAGTGGCTAAAAATAAATAGGATGAAGAATTACATGCTCAAAATAAGAGAGTCGAAGAAGTAGAGGCAAATACGAAAGAAAAATAAGAATCAAGAAGGAAATAATATAATCATAGGATGTACAAAAGAAGAATAAGGAAATAATTAAAATTTTAAATGCTCAAGAGGAGAAAAAGGATAATTGAGAATCTAAGGAGAAGGAATCTAAATCTAAAGCCAAGGATACATGAAAATATAAGGCTAAGGCTAAATTGGAATCAAAATCTAATGCTGAGGCTAAATCCAAGGATAAGATTGAAGATGAATCTAAATATAACTAAGAGGCATAGGTAAAATCCAAGCCCCTAAAACAAATACAATAATATCTATGGCTTTGACTATGACTATGGAAGAAACATATTTGGATGTTTCTTAGTTTTTACTAACTAAACAAATTTAATGTATGGCTACTTTCTATGAATTAATTACATATAAGGATTTGACCTTTGACCAAGAAGTATTATGATTGTGAAAGTAACATTTAGATCTAATCTTTCAATTCACTAATACATGTTAAATCATTTATACCAACTACCCTACATTGGTTACCCATGTCTTAGGTGACTAGGTTATGTCTGAAGAAAATTAATTATCAGCTTTATTGGTGTAACTCATAAAATACTAGCTATCTAAACATAAGTTGTGAATGTTAAAAGTATAAGGGGAAAATATAAAATATGAAATAAAGGTGATATATAATATATTTGAGGAGTAAGAATCGGTTCTTAACACAATTGATCTTCAAGATAAATAGATAGTAAAAAGTATGTTGAATTATAAGCAATAGATTAATAAGTCATTTTTCATAGCTAATCGATAGTTCAAAAATATAGACAAAGAAAAAAGTATCATAGAAGATCACATGGATAATTTTTAAATTATGAGAAATACACTCAATCAATTTCTAGATTTAAGGGATAATGCCATGCAAAAATTATAGACTTTGCACAATGAGAATCTATGCAATTAAATTTATAGCATTCAATCTCGAAGGCATCCAAACTAAATGGAAGAGTTGACATAGGATATACATATCAAAGGGTTAAATTATAAAGCACTCATCACCATTATATAAGATGAATATATTCATAACCTGATGGTGATTCAAGTCTTATTTCACATATTACTCACTATGGTGCAAGAAGTGTTGACTGACTGGAAGATGATCAAATAATACTTGTCCCAAATTTATGCCTCAATTACATAGATTATTTATGACAAGAAATTCATTACCCCAAAATATATTCAATGAATAATCTAGAAAAATAAAAGTGTCATAGGCACACATCTAACCATACAATTGGTAAACAAAACTTGGAGTGACAATTGAGGCTCTTTTTTCTAGTTTAATTCCTCATCTCAAGATTCAAATCAAGATCCTTTAATATGACTTTATCTTGAGATGAGAAAAATTTTTATGTTCAAAAATTTGTTGAGTGTATAATAGGGCTTCCAAAAACATAAATTATATCTAATAGACATGTGCAATTTATAGTATATTATCTTTTGTATAATATTTTTATATGTATTCAACCTTTGTAAGCATAGTAATAGATGTAAAAATGTGAAGAACCATTATTTTTTGGCATAATAAAATGTTGTAATATGAAGAGATAATGTTTTAAAAAATTCTATATATAGTGCTCAAATGTATTTAGATATTCTTACAATGTGATATAGATTAATACATATTATTCAGAAATGGTTTTCCTGTGTATCTTTGATCTTTGTTTTGTGCACAATGAGTAATTTGTTTGCTTTGATATACTAATCATATGAGATTGTATCAACTGCTCAGATTCCAATAAGCCTACATGTATTTATGCATGTATTTATTTTTCTCTATTAATTAATATATTCAGTCTAAATTTAAATTAGATGTTTAATTTTCTTACTTCATGCATAAGTTATCACTGTAATAACATGTTTTGAAGAGTTTTCTAGTAACCTATGCTAATAGTAATTCAATGTTAATATATTTAGATAGTGGAGTCTAAATATATCTATTTGACAAGTAACTTATAAATGGGTAAGGAATAAATGAATCCTCACTACCCCATTATATACCTACACACTTGTTCTAATGGTGGCCAAGAGTATCATACATCGCCACACTTCTCTATTGATATGAATAAATATGATGAACAAGGTAAAACTTATCTATTTATGTACACTTTCCTTATCATATCCTTCCTCACATTTTACTCTTTTTAGTCATAAATTGATAAAATAATGAACATTTTAAATATATCGACAAGGATCAACTAATAGTCATTATTGTTTTATGTTGGATTCTTATAGAGGAAATATAAAATTATATTTCCATTTATTTAAGCTTGAATTCAATTCAATAAAAAGGGAAGATAATTATGCATATAACCTTATAAAAATTATAATTTTGACTAACATTGAAATGACATAGGTCACTTATAGAATTCATGGAAATTGCCAATATTTTTACCCTTATATCTATTTTTAAATTGAAATAAATATAGAAAATTGAATTCAATTTAGATTGTAAAGTATTAAAAAATAAGCATGAATCTAAACATAAAATTTTGAAACTGGTTTGATAAGTGACATGTGGTAAATATATAAAGTACTAAAGAGATAAAGATACTTAACTCTTTTGGTTCAACAATAAACTATGATTGACTTATAATAGTGGAATGGGATTATAAGTATACATATGTGCTATGTATATAAGGAAATAGATACCTATATGTGTAATGTCACTATATTTATAATGGAGAAACTATAGCAATGCTACTAACTATAGTTGACATTACTATTCTAGGTTGTTTTGTCACTTTGTGATTATACAATTAGTTGTGCCTATTTTTAATACCTTTATGTGTGTGATCCTGATGGTTTTTATAAATAAGATAATTAAATATTCATAAAAACCCATTGTATGTATGTATGTATGTATGTATGTATTTATGTATATATATATATATATATATATATATATATATATACATACATACATACATACATACATACAATGGGTTTTTATGAATATTTAATTATCTTATTTATAAAAAATTAAATATTCATAAAAACCCATTGTATGTATGTATGTATGTATGTATATATATATATATATAACTGAATGAAATCTTGCAAGTAAGGAATAAAAAATTATCAAACACAACTTCATAGTCCCTAAAATCACTTCTAATATTATATTTATATAAGTTTTTATAAAAAAATCACATAAACACTTTTATAATATTATAAATTATTTTTACATACATATATAATATGTGTATTATGACTAAATATGTACAAAAAATTCTTGATCAAGTTAAAAACATTAGAAAGTATTCTCCTTTTCCTCAAAACCCTATTCTTCTTGTGTAGGGTATAAACATATAAAAGCTTGAGAAGTGTAATGGGCCAAGCTAACCCTAATCACCCTTATTGATTATTGACCACTACTTGCATATATAATACTTCAAATAGGGAATTAAATCCACATGTAATTATTCCCCTTATTTTGAATGTGTAACTGTGATCCTTTATTATATGAATGCACCAAGAATATAGATTTTGATTTTTTATAATATTTTCTCTTAACTTTGATTGTTGTGTTACAGACTTGGATGGTGAGCACTCCTAGTTATTGAATTGAAAGTTTGAAATAATAAGGTAATTTTAATCAATGTCTATTAGTGCATAGATGTTTGCTAGATAAGTTCTAAGTGAGTGCCAAGTATGGGTTTTGTTAATAATTATACGAAGTCCATTTAGGTAATTTCTCATGCCACCAAAAAGTTATGAAAATGGATTGACCCAAAGAGTGATTTATATTTTCAAAATAACCATTTTCTGTTTAGGGATAATAATTTCACCCTTAGGATAGTTTCATTGGCATAAATATCTAAACTTGACATTATTATCTAAGAGATAAGAATGCAAACATGACATTCTGGAGATGTCTGAGTAAGATATTTAGCTAGTTTGAGATTAGATGAGGTGAATGAAAATAAAACATGAGGATCAAACTCATGTCAATTATGTGGATGTGAGATGATGAATAATAAGAGGCATATATGTGTGATCACAAGTCATGTGTGGTGAAGGTATGCCAAAAATGACATTTTCTTGTGTCTAATAATATATTTGAGTATCTAAAAATGTTCCCTTTTAATATATAATTTAAATTAAATATAAATAATAGACTAAAAGGATAAATATATACATTAGTGGTTAAAATTGAATTTATCTTTTTTATATGGCTCCAAATGTGCAACTTTACCAAAGAAAAATTGTAATTAAAATTTATTAGTTAATTTACATATGTGAAATATGAAATATAAACTATAATTACAATTTGAAAGTTAAGATTAAGGAAGGATTAGACTGGTATGTGGGTGAAACCATATTTTCTTGTAAATTATCAGAGATAATTTTTCCTTGTTGAAGCTTTGGATAACTATGCTTCATTATTGAATCATAAGGTGAATGTACCAAAAATTTGTATAAATATTAAATCCCTTGGGATGGGAAGATAAATTCACAAGAATTCATGAATAAGGAGTAGTGCTAAGACCATTGAGTATTTCTAAACCTCAACTACACTAACTCAAATAATTAATATATCTTTGATCTTGAACATAAATATGGTAAGATGGGAACCACATAATTAGTTCTTTATGATTAATTTCATGGCCATTGAGTGCCACTAAACCTCAACATAAATTTCTTGAAAAAATATAAATAAACTTTTGAAAATGGATTTATATATTCAATGTTGCTCATTACCAAGTTTCATTGAATTATGTTTTATAAATAAACAACTGAAATAGCACTCATTATAAAATATATAAATATGTATGAAAAATCATTATGTCTTACTAAAATGATGCCAAGTGTAAACTATAAAAGTATATATGTGCATGAACAAACATCATACCCTATTATATTGGTATAAACTAATATATAGTTCTATGCATCTATATGATAAATATGTGAACCTATATCTCATATGTAAAAATATGTAATTTATGTTCCTATAAACTATGCACTCATATGGCATATACTCTCATATATATTTTAATATGTATTATATAATTCATGTCTCTATACATGGCATATGCCCCAAGAATCTATACCAATGTGTAAATATTTTTCACACATCTAAGCCACTCTAAATCTTTGAAATTTATAATTTTCTAGCAAAATATTTTTTTTTTCATGGAATCTTCTATCTTTATGACAAGCCCAACAATATCCCCCTTTTTGAGGAAATAGATGTCATTGAAAATACACGTGGAAAAATTACATTAAATTACATGGTCTGATGGATCTTTTCCATATAATCTATTGATTTTGTATGACCATATATTATAATCCCATAGTATAACACCTATTGGCATGAAAATAGTATGGATACAATAAAAAGGTAATGGAAAAAAGCTTAGCATAGGTAAACCTATATTTTATATTCTTTATGGATACCATGGCCACTATGTCCCCACCAAATTCACAAAATCCCACAATACTTATATGCATGAATATAATTAACAATACCTTTAACCTTTTTATATAAGGTAAGAAATAATAAAAAAATGTGAATAATTATTTTAAATCTAATTCACAAACCATATATGGG
>JARHVA010002572.1:822500-937500 GCA_037957365.1 Torreya grandis
CTTTGTGTGAGGGTGAATTTTTGGTTGAATCTAAAATCCAATTGATTTTAATCATGGTCCTTCATGGTTTATCTAGATCAATGACTACACTTCATCAAACTGGCATGATTTGAGAATATCAAGTAGTATTTGAACACATCACTAATTAGATTGTAAGCCTATCTAATGAATCATTTTGACATTATTTCATTAACAAAATTAAAGATGATATTTGAATAGAGTATAAAATGTGACAACCTTAATCTATGATGGAAACATGAGGCTTAACCAATCTTGTTAAAGACCATATGAATTAAGAACTCTCCAAGACATCTTCCTTCTAGCATCCCAGTACAACACCACCTCTTCCAGCTATCAATTATATCTCTATAGAGGCCACTGAATCCCATTTTATTGTAATTATACTAAAACCAATAGATCTTGAGTGAGAAAAAACAACACCTAAAGAACCTAATATGGAAGTACAAGCACTTGAGCTAACACTAGATACACCCCAACAAGCCTTAGCAATAATACATAAAGAGCCCAAGATGGAAATAGAAGCATCTAATCTAGTAACCAAAGCTTCTAATCCTTCATATTCACCTTAAAAAATCATTATAAATTCCTTGGTGGGGTTTCCCACTAAAAAACCAATGTGTGTAAAAAATAATGCTAAGGGAGATGGCATGTATCCTCAATTCATTCATTATGCCAACCATTTTGAGCACCCCTTCTCTTGCTTTGATAATATGATTCAAATTTCACTTCAACCTTCATTTATAGTGCTCATGTTCACCCTATTGATGTACATGTTCATATCTGGGCACAAGTGAAAGAAGTGTAAGCATAAAAAGACACATGGATGTGTCTCTATCTGATCTTTAACCTATTTTCATATGTATGGTTTGGCCTTCATTTGGTCCTCCTCCTATTTCCTAACTATTATCATGTTTTGAGGGGAAAATATATTTAAGGGGGATGGAATTTAATGTACCTAGAAATGAATATAATAGTAGAATAACTAGTAGAATAGGGAATGAGTATTTTAGTACCACAATCACAATAATAAGAAGTTGGGTAGATGATAACTACTATAAATAAAGGGTCATAAAATATTGCAAATGATATAATAAGTTATTTTTAATTAGAGTTTGCTATAATAGGATGTTTCCCCCTTCAAGAGGCCAGTGACACAGAGTTATTCCTTCCATAAAAAGAATAAAATATAACATATTTAGTATTTTCAGTTATATGAGAGTGAGGTTCCTAAAAATATTGAAAATATTGAATATGTTATATTGTATTCTTTTTATTGAAAGAATAACTCCATGTCACTAGCCTCTTTAAGGGGGAAACCTCCTATTATAGAAAGCTCTAATTACAAATAAATTATTATATCATTTACAATATTTTATGCCCCTTTATTTATAGTATTTATCATCTACCCAAATTCTTATTCTTATGCATGTGGTACTAAAATATTTATTCCCTATTCTACTATTTATTCTACTATTATACCCCTCTCTAGGTACATTAAATTTTTTAACTTATCCAAGTTTATATCAAAATCTCGTATATGTACACACACACACACACACACACACACACACACACACACACACACACACACACACACACATAGTCTTCATATCATATAATGTTTTCAAAAGATAAGACACAACTAATACATGTATAACATATGTTGTTCATAATTAAATTAAACACACACATACATATATTCACTATTTAATGAAAACATTCAAACATATTAATCATAGGTATAAATATATACTCATAATGTCATGTATTATATAGTTTGACTAAATGTCCATTTGTAATTTTAATTACTTATAAGTACGGCTTCGACATGATTATTATATATATATATATATATATAATTTTCACATATATACAAAGGTCATATATGAATATATATGTACCCTACATCTTTATTATTCCTAAATATCCATACCTTGTATATGTAGAAATATACCAATTCTATTATTAGTTTTTATCTATCAAAATTTACATAGTTTGTTATCAAGACATTAGTCTAGACATCGACTTCATTATGTATGTATAAAATTGAAATGATAGTATGCATATTACTCTATTAAACCATTTGAAAATATTTTAAATTAGACCTATTTAATATATAACAATCTAGACCTATATATATTCCTATACACAAATGTATATCCATATATATGTATATAGGTATATACCCATCAAGTCATTTCTATATTTTTGAGTTTATATATATATATATATATAATACCTATGTATATATTTAAAGATTTAAAACTTAGTTATGTATACATATACTACAATATCATTCACCTAAGGTTTTAATTTAGGCTAGGGCATAGTATTTTTATTGATTTAAAACCATTATACCCTCATGGCTTAACACCCAAAACAAACTAGTTTGAAGTCTTAGGGATTTAGAAGGTATTTTGGCTTAGTTATGTGGATGGTCGAGCCATCTATATGGCTAAGATATATATATATATATATATATATATATATATATATATATATATATATATATATATATATATATATATATGACCTATGTATATATATAAAGGTTTAAAACTCAGTTATGTATATATATATATATATATATATATATACTACAATATCATTCACCCAATGTTTTAATTTAAGATAGGGCATAGTCTTTTTATTTATTTAAAAACATTATACCCTAATGGCTTAGCACCCAAAATAAACTAGTTTGAAGTCTTAGGGATTTAGAAGGTATTTTGGCTTAGTTATGTGGATGGTCAAGCCATTTATAAGGCTAATGTATATATTTAATGATTTAAAACTTAGTTATGTATACATATACTACAATATCATTCACCCAAGGTTTTAATTTAAGCTAGGGCATAGTATTTTATTGATTTAAAAACATTATACCATAATGGCTTAGCACCCAAAACAAACTAGTTTGAAGTCTTAGGGATTTATAAGGTATTTTGGCTTAGTTATGTGGATGGTCGAGCCATCTATAGGGATAATCCTATATTCTATTTCAAATTTTCATTCATTTTTAAACCTTATGAATTCAAACCATAAATAGTAATTATGCAAGAAAATGAAATTAATTACTTCACCAACCTAGTAAGTCACTTTCAAATCTAAGACAAGATCAACTTATATTATTTTCACTCCATGATCTATATTTTACTTCTCTTCTTCACCCTCCACATTATTATCTTATATTGCCTCTTATTCTTATATACTTTTCTCATCGAGCTTTGTATAAAAATTTCCCGAACTCACAATCAACATGTAAACTCCATGCTTTTCTATTTTAACATGGACTTCAAACTAGTTAACTATCATTAACAATAGTTAAGAAAGCCCTAATTTAAACTTTTCCTAATTATTTAATAATTAATATATTTATTTCAAAATTATAAACTTCAACCTACACTTCATGACTGACTATTCCACTCCAAAGTCTACTTCTAACTATTTTACAAAATGATAACTATACTTTCCAATCTTAATGCAGTCTATGCATGATAACAAGACTAGGCATAGATCTTAGGATATTATTTTAGGATAATTCAATATCCTTTAATAACTAATAAAGGTAATTACATTATTTATTTTTATGTAAATATGACTAAAAAAATATTAATTATATTCCTATATCAAAATTATAGAAAAAACAATTATTTATTTCAATAATAACAAGATAATTTTTTGTCATTACTAGTGTATATACGCTATCTATGTTTTTAATTATTTTAATAGCTTGGTATATATTGATATTCTTAAAGTATCAATAATAGAGAGTTTAATGTTTGAAAACATTATAAATACATTTTTTTAGTCTATATATAATAGTAACTAGATATGATTTACATGGGTTTACATTCTCTTAATTATAAACAAAAATAAGTAGAGTAACCTTATAAAATAATATTGTAATGTTAATCACTAAGTCTACGTAAGATATACATAATGCAGTCACATACAATATTTATTCCATATCTATGTACTAACATTTATCACGCATAAACTCTACTGTTTAATTTATAATTAACTTTAAAAATGTACTAATTCTAACAATCCAAACACATAATACATATAACATATAAAATCTAATGTGGTGTTTGCATAATTTTAGTAATTCCTCTATCATCCTTTGCCATCTCTATCTATGTCACCCTCTTTGATGATGTTCTCCCTTCATCAATTTTTGAGGGATGAACTTGCTTACATCCAACTCATGAAAAGAAGACAGTTAGTCCAATACATCATGATATATATCATAAAGCAATATTGTAAAAACAAATATAACATAATCACTATGTACAGGATTCATAATATAACCAACTCATAAAAATAAAATTATTAAATCCATGTAATATACAACTATCTCATAATAGCATATGACTTATAGTTTAATTAAAAAGTAACTAAGTCAATCTAATAACCATAATAATCCATGGATAATTAGGTAAACTAGCTTAATGAGAAATCAATATGTAACGTCCTTCCCCCTAAAATTGGTCATCATCCCCGATGACACTTATTGAAATAATAGTTATGAATAACAAACATAGTTTACTAAAAAAATAACATAGTATATAACATTAAATAAAGAAAAAAATTATGTAAATAGCCTATAGAACTCATCGTAGTCCTCCCAAGTATCACTATCCTCAAAGTATTGGTCCCAAAAGACCTTGCATTATGACACTTCTCTATTATGTAAATGAAGTTTGAGAGTATCAATTAATCTAATTAGTTATATCATGACCACCCTGGGATATAGAACCTATAAAGCATTCCAATCCAACACATGCAAAGGATTAGTTATATAGTTTTAAAGATAAGATAAATGGAAGACATTATGACATTAGCTATCAATTTTTGAGGGATGAACTCACTTACATCCAAATCATGACAAGAAGGAAGTTAGTCCAATACATCATGATATATATCATAAAGCAATGTTGTAAAAACAAATGTAACATAATCATTATGTACAAAATTCATAATATAACCAACTCATAATAATGAAATTATTAAATCTAAGTACTATAAAACTATCTCATAATAGCATATGACTTATAGTTTAGTTAAAAACTAACTAAGTCAATCTAACAACCATAATAATCCATGGATAATTAGGTAAACTAGCTTAGAGAGAAATTGAGATGTAATGTCCTTCCCCCTAAACCTAGTCATCATCCTGATGACACTTACTCAAATAATAGTTATGAATAACAAACATAGTTTATTATGAAGTCTAAGCCTTTGGTCCCTCCTCTAGATATGAATCTTCGGTCATGCAAAAAGAAAAATCTGAATTTAAAAGATTCATCCAAAGTTCCTTTCTGTTGATTGGTTTTTTGGGGGCAGTAAACCGGTCTTCTTTTTGGTTTACTGGTTACAGATCTGGAAGCTTGCTATTCCATTTGGTTAACTTTCAGATCAGTGTTTTGACAACTATTTTTTCATGATCTTATTTGTCGGTAACAGGTCCCTGTAAAACCTGGTTTTGGTTCTTTTTTGTAATCAGGTTCTTATGTTAACCTGGTTGTGCTTTAATGTTTATCTTTCTCCTTGTACAGGGTTTTGGGGTCCCTTCAAAACCTGATTTTACCTTAATCTAAAACAAACATAGTTTATCAAAAAAATAACATATTATATAACATTAAATAAAGAAAAAAATGAGTAAATAGCCTATAGAACTC
The DNA here is from genome assembly GCA_037957365.1 of Torreya grandis. Taxonomy (NCBI): domain Eukaryota; kingdom Viridiplantae; phylum Streptophyta; class Pinopsida; order Cupressales; family Taxaceae; genus Torreya; species Torreya grandis. Next base: position 828,206 of record JARHVA010002572.1, read on the forward strand.
ATCGTAGTCTTCTGATGTATCACTATCTTCAAAGCATTGGTCTCACAAGACCTTGCTTTTTGACACTTCTTTATTATGAAAATGAAGTTTGAGAGTATCAGTTACTCTAATTGGTTCTACCATGACCACCTCAAGATCTAAAACCTACAAATCATTCCAATCTAACACATGCAAAGGATTAGCTATATACTTTTTAAGATAATATACATGGAAGACATTATGTAATAAAGCTAAGGATAGTGGAAATGCTAGCCTATATACAATAGTATTGACCACTTATAAAACATGTAAGGGTCCCACATATCTTATTTAAAGTTTTGTTGACTTCCCAAATTTAATCGAGCTCTTTTATGGCTTAACCCATAAGAATACTTTATCACATACTAAAACTATCTAGTTATTCTCTTCATATCAACATAGATCTTATGCCTATTATTGGCCTCATCCAATCTCTACATGATTGTTCTAACTTTATCTTCCATTTATGAAAGCATCTCAAGTCCAAATATTACCCTCTCTTACAACTTGTCCTAATTGATTGGTGTCCTTCAAATTCTTCCATAAAGTGCTTCAAATAGTGTCATCTTCAAAGTAGATTAGTATGAGTTATTATATGTAAAATTAACTAATGAAAGGTATTATTTGTATTTATATTACTGATACATGCAATACATACAAATAATATCCTCTAATACCTAATTAACTTGCTGATTTTGATCATTAGTCTATGGGTGATATGCAGTACTAAATTTTAGTTACATACCCAAAGCTGAATTTCGAGTTAACCAAAACCTAGAAGTCATTCTCAAATCATGATCTAATATGATCTTCTCTATAAAACCACAAAATCAATACATTTCCTTTATGACTCTATTTACAAGAGTTGGTGCAACATCTATCAAATTTTTTGGTATAAAATGTGCTACCTTGGTTAGTTTATCAAAGACAACCAAGATCATGTCATGCCTATTCTATGATAATGGTAATACTTAGACAAATTCCATACTTATCACCTACCATTTCCATTTTGGTATGTCATATGGATATAATAATCTTATTGGATGCACATGTTCATCTTTCACTCACTAACATTTCAGACAATGTGACACAAAGCTCATTGCATATTTATTGATTCCCTTAAAAAAAAAAAGTGGTGTAAGCACTTCCATGAGATTTGTTTTTCCTAAATGTCTTAAATACAAAGAATTGTGTCATTCTTTTAGCATTTTATTATTAATATTATTTTGATCTAACACATACATCCTTATATTGCATCATATAAGACCATGACTCTATAAGATATATCATTTATACCTAGAATTTTGAGAATTATTAGATAAATATTTCTTGACCTCATCATAAAATTCTTCTCCTAGTGATAATTTGATCATAAAATCTTTGAAAGTACTCCCTATAGTTGTCATAACTACTATGTACCTTCTATGACTTAAGGTATCATTTAATCTATTCTCTTTGCCTTTGATGTAATTTATATCAAAGCCATAGTCAGACAAAAACTCTAACCATCATATCTGATGATCAAACAAATTTGGTTGGGTGAAAATGTATTTGAGTCCTAAGTTATTGATCTTGATCTCAAATGGTTTTCCCGACAAATAATGTCTCCAAAATTGAAAAGCATGAATAATTACTAAAATTCCAAGATCATGATGGGTGTAATTCACCTCATAAGGCTTCAAATTCCTTGACTCAAAAGCTACCATTTCACCGTCTTGCATAAATACTCCTCCTAGTCCATGTATAGATACATCTATGATCATTAAAAATTAACCATTATGATCAGGAACTATTAACATTGGTACTGAAGTTAGCCTTATTTTAAATTATTGAAAATATACTTCACACTTATCTAAATAAATACAAAAATTATTCTTACACTACATAGAGGTAATCAGATTAATTATCTTGGAAAATTTTGAAGCAAATTTCCTATAATAACTTGCTAATCTTATGAAACTCCTTACCTCATGGACATTCATTGGTGTTTGCCAGTCCATAATGGCTCTTATCTTAGCTATATAAATATAAATTTCATACACTAAAATAATATTTCCCATATATTACACTTTCTTCTAGAAAAATGCACGTTTGAATCATTTTCCATATAGCCTATGCTTTCATAGGCATTCTAAAACTAGCTCTAAATGTTGAATATGTTCTTCATCTTTAGAATATATAAGAATGTCATCTAAAAATACAATAAAAAAATGATATAGATATTATTTTAACACATTTTTCATGATATTCATTAATTCTACATGTACATTCATCAACCCAAATGGTAACACTATAAACTCATAATGCCCATAGCGAGTTCTAAATGTCATTTTTAGAATATTCTCATCTTTTATTATAAATTAATGATATCCCACTCTAAGATCAATCTTATAAAATATCATTTGTCCTCAAATCTAATTGAAAATATCATCTATTCAAGATAATGGATACCTATTTTTGATGGTCACTTTATTCGAGACTATATAACCAATACAAAGTTGAAGAGTGTCATCTTTCATCTTAATGAAGACAAATGATGTACCTCATAGTGACACACTTAGTCTAATAAATCCTTTGGAAAAAAATTATTGAATTTGTGCTTTTAATTCAACCAATTTAGTGGTTGTCATTCTATATGGTACCTTAGACTGAGTTTTTTTTATTATGGTTTGATATCTATAAACAAGTCAAACTCCTGTTTAGGAGGTAATCCTAGAAATTCCTCTAGAAACACATCATGTAAATTCCTAAGGAAAGGATAATCTTAAATTTATGGTTCCTTAGTTTCCTCTATTTTATTTATATTTATGATAAATGTTTGACATCCTTATCTTTGGGCCTTCTTTAGTTACATTGAAAAAATATGCCTAAGACTTAACTCCATTTTCTCACCCTAAATTAGTATCTGATTTCTAGAATCATTGAGACACTCAATATGTTTTAGATATTATTCAACCTTGGCCTTATGATTTTAAATCTAGTTGACTCTTAGGATCACATCATATGACCCTAGTAGTGTTACATAAAGATCCACAACTATTATGAATTTTTGCCAACCTAATTTCTGATTCAGCTAAACACTTGTCAACTTAGACTTTAGAATCATTATCATATTGTATTGACCATGAATTTTACATTACACCATATTTTTAGAAAACTTATTTAGAATTATAGAAGCTATAAAACATTATATATCCCCTATATTTATCAAAATGTAAACTAGATGTTCAAACAAAACACCTGATAGTTCTATGGGTGAAGCTTGGATTTTATCTTGTTGATTGTCAATTGTTGCATGAATACATTATTGAAATAAACCTTGTTTAATGTCACAACCTTTGTTATTCAATTTATACTAGGTACATTCACATTCAAAATGGTCATCTCCAAAAATGAAGCAACCTCTTGGTGGTCTCTTCCTATTAGACTATTAGTGTCCATTGAAATCACCTTTAGAACCATTTCCTAGTTTTTTGATACCTGAACCACTATTGAATCTAGTATTTAAGAACTTGAACTAACTCTTAAAGTCTTCACTCCTTTTCTTACAATTATTAATCTTTAAAGTTGGCTTAGAAGCTTCAAATTTTTTCTTAAACTTATCCCTGACCTGAGTGAGATATTTAAACTTTTGCTCTTGTTTAACTAGTTTCTCAAAGACTTGGTCCATGAACATTGACTTCACTAATCTAGGGTTTTAATCCCATGATGAACTTCTTAATCCTAAACCTTTCCTTTACTTGATACTAAGGTACATATTTTATAATTTTGGTGAATTGTTCCAGTACTCATTCATAGACAAGTCTCCTTACTTTAGATTTTGAAAATATGTAAGATTTTGGTTAAAATATAGCTATTAAAGCCACCATGATTTTAATAGTGTCACAAACTAATCCTAAGTAGTGTTGGTCAATTTCAGATTCATTTCCATCTTTTTGATGGCCCACCACATAGTTTCTTCTCCAACCATCTAATAAGCTCCCCAAATGATGTTCATGACCTCTAAATAATTTTTAATCTCAAAATAATTCTCCATGTCATTCAACCATGATCAACTCTATCTCCCATAATGGTTCCATCAAACTTAAATGGTTTCACCTTTTTCATATACCTTTCCAATTCTATGGCTACACGTGATATCACATGTTGAGGTACTTCTTCATGTCTCTACTCTTGAGGGATTTCCTACTTAGTAGGATGCTCTCTAGGCTCATCCTAATGTGTTTCTTCCTCATGCCCATGAATTTATTATTCTATGTCTATGATTTTATCCCTAGTCTCATTCATGGTTGCAATAATCTAATCTAAATTTATTACTTGTTTATCATAAAATTAGTTAGGATTAAATAGAGGGTTATTTTCATTAACATTCAAATCACCCTCACCTAATTTTTTTTCTTGCATCATTATTATTTTTGGTAATAAAATAATATGAAAATGATTATCATACTCATTAAGTCCTAGAATTTGAACCACAACTTTGATACCATAGTGTAACATCCCCGTAGGGACTTACTAGAATAATGCATTATTTTTTTAAAAGTTTTTTAACACTTATTATTTAATTAGATTACACCATAATAATCTAATTATTGATCTTAACATATTACTAACCATATAAATCATATTTAAACATGTAAGATAATAGTTACTAATCACTATCATCATATGTATTATAACATAAATCCATAAGGAAAGTAATTACATTAAAATATATCCATAATTGGTAAAATAATATAGCCACTACTATCACTATATATTAATTAATCCATTACATTTATAATAGGTATTAAGCCTTAACATAAATACAATACTCCACGGAGTACGAGTCACTCTAACTCTAGTATCTCTAATAATCTCAAGTGTAGTCTCTAAGTAATTAATATAGTGGGGAGGGAGAGTATCATCTAAGAAATTTTATACACCAACCATGGACCATTGATCCCCTGTAAAATTACCCAAATAGGGAATGTCCCTCCTTTCATGGATGGGTAGATAGTGACAGTGTAGGAACCTAGAGAGACATGCTAGTATCCATGTTTTGTAAGATTTTACTACATGATGTGTACCATAAATAAAATACATTATAACATGATATCACACATATATGTAAATCCCATTATATATATATATATATATATATATATATATATATCCCATTGTGTGTGTGTGTGTAGTTTTGCCATACTATGGCATTTTCCATCTATTTCAAGATTATAATAACATATTTATGAAGAAGAATATAAATTTAAAAAGAGTATCTTTAATTCCTTTAGCCCCCAAATAAATTTTTAATAAACTCCATATTAGATGTGCTATGATTTTAACCCCAAAAATGTTCCAAATCCAATATTCTATTTTACTTGAATACACAAATATATACATCTCTATTTCATACTTTTAGATATAATAATATTTGAATAGTCCTTTAAGGTGTATATTCATAATTTTTCCAATCATGTAATTAAATACATATACTCATAAAACTCTTGAAATTCATGTATTTATTATATACAAACTGAATATATTTAAATTAATCTTGTTTGAGTAAACAAAATACACAGTCATTGGTCTATATGTAACACCTTATTCAAAAGTAGTCTCATTATTTAAATTGTTCAATTTTATATCATATTATCATATATGTATATATATAGAGTCTTCATATCATACAATGTTTTCAAAAGATAATACACACACACACACACAGATACATACACACACACACACACACACACACACACACACACACACACACACACACATATATTTATAATTCACCCAAGGTTTTGATTTAAACTAGGGCATAATATTTTTATTGATTTAAAAACATTGTACTCTAGCATCTCAACACCCAAAACAAAATAGTTTGAAGTCTTAGGGATATATAAGGTATTTTTTCTTAGTTATGTGGATGGCCAAGCCATCCATAGGGATAAATTTATGTTCTATTTAAAAAAAAATTTGTTTCCAAACCCTACAAAATCAAATGAAAGTAATTACTTTACCAACCTAGTAACTCAATTTCAAATCTGAGACAAGATGAACTTGTATTATTTTTCCTCCTTGCTCAATATTTTCCTTCTCTTCTTCACCCTCCCCATTATCCTCTCATCTCACCTCTTATTATCATCTACTTCACTCATTGATCTTTTCATGAAAATTCACCCAACTCCAGTCACCATGCAAAATCCATGCCTTTCCATTTTAATAGTGACATAAAACCAATTAATTGGCATTAACCATGATTAATAAATCCCTAACTCAAAATTTCCCTAATTATTTTACCATTAATATATTAATTTCAAAATTGTGCATGTCAACCTACATTTTATGACTGATTATTCGACTCCAAAGTCCACTTTTAATAATTTTACAAAATGATAACTATACTTTCCTATATTAATGCAATCCATGCATCACAACAAGATTGGGAATAAATATTAGGATAATTTAATCTCCTTTCATGACTAATAAAGGTAATTATCTCATTTATTTTTATGGAAATATGGATAACACAATGTTAATTATCTTCCTATATCAAAATGATATAATAGACAATTATTTACTTGAATCATAATAAAATAATTATCTATGGCATTACTAGTGTATATAGGCTATCTATGTATTTATTTATTTTAATATCTTGAAATATATTGATATTATTGAATATCAATAATAGAAATATTAACATTCTAAAAAATTATAAAGACATTTTTTACTCGATATATAATACTAACTAGATATCATTTACATGGATTTATGATCCCATAATTATAAACAAACATAAGTAAATCAACCTTATAAAATCATATTACAATGTTAAACACTAAGTCTATGTAAAATATACACAATGAAATCACTTACAAGATATATTCCATATCTATGTACTAACATTTATAACATGTAAACTCTAATGTTTAACTTGTAATTAGCTTTAAAAAAATACCAACTCTAACAATTCAAACACACAATGCATATAACATATAAAATCTAATGTGGTGTGTGTATGGGTTTAGCAGTTACTCTATCATCCTTCACCATATCCATATTCATCACCCTCTCTGATGATGTTATCCATCCATCATGATTTTACGGATAAAATATCTTGCATCTAACTTATGATAAGAAGTTATTCCAATACATCATGATATATATCATAAAATAATGCTTTAACAAAAATGCAACATAATCATTATGTATAAAATTAATAATATAACCAACTCATAATAATGAAATTATGAAATATAAGTAACATAAAAATTCACCATAACCACACATGACTTATATTTTAGTTAAAAAGTAACTAAATCAATCTAACAACCATAATAATCCATGGATAATTAGGTAAATCAACTTAGTGAGAAATCAGGATGTAATAGAGAGAGAAGTAGATGTAGCAGAGAGAAATAATGAGTTTTTAGTCATCATTAAATTATTTAACTTCTTAAATAAAATATAATAAAATTAAAAATTACTCCCTTAAGACATGTGTCAATTTTCTCTTCAAGTAACTCCATGTGTTGGCAAAGATGAGAGGATAAAGCACTCATTGAGAACCTTTGAGGTTTTAGAGATCTAACACATCAACACAATAGATATACATCTTTTAATAACTCTTCCAAATAATATGATCATATTGACACATTTCTCAATGCATTTCATCTCATCTTGACACCTCTATACTCGCTTTATGCCAAAATATACTTTCTTTATTAGGGAGTTAGCAAATTGTTTCAAACAGCCTTGGAGACTCTTGAAACCTTTAATCTAACTTTAAAGATGGAATTTTTTCTTGAATAAGTCATAAAACATTTATTTAACTGATACATCTCTTGTAAACATACCTTTTATGCTCTTACTTGCATATCATGAGGTTCTCCTTCATTGATCTAGTAGCACAACTAGCAAACTAGGCCTAGTTTCTTGACACTTATCACTTATATGGACATAGGCATTCAAGAACACTACTTTCATAGGTTAGAAACATGTGTTTGAATTAAATTTATCCTTTGGTCTATCATCAAGACCTTAGGATAACCCAAACTTGTTGTTTCTTACTCATCTAGATGGCTACCTTACTTCACATTAGCCCATTGAGATTGTCTTCAACACACAGACCTATAAAGGTGATTTCATGGATATAAAAGATGAATTTTAAGGCCTAAGAGGTTGAATAAAATACACATATACCCCCCCATAATGGTTTATATCTACTCACCCATCTTATCACCTTCATTTTATGTAGAAACTTGTAAAAATGTAGTATTTATCACTTATGTACAAGTGATAATATAGAATGACTATGTGATCGAGACTTTACAAGAGTTTTAAACATGTTTCAACTAAAAAATAGGAAAATTCAATGCATTTAGATATATTTTTTTCTATATCTCCTCCATCATTCTTCTATTAGGTTTTAAGATAGGTTTAGGGAGGTTTATAATCTTACTAATGGTTCATAAAGTTTAGGCCCCCAACATATGAACTAATGGCACTATTTTCTAGTATACAAGGTCCCTCAACCTTTCCCACGTGATTATAAATCCATAAAACTACTACATAAATTTATGAGTTCACAAAGGTGATTCTCAAGTGACCATCATGCATTTTATGCACTCTTAAGGCCATTTTAGGCCAAAATGGCCAATTCTAAGTTATCCTTTGCAAACCAATGTCACTCTCACCTCTACAACTACCATTTTATTAGGAATAAATCATAAATTGATGAGAAATTTTTTTACATAATCAAAATAATAATAGATATGAATAGAAATGCATAAAGAATATAAACAAAAATTTCATAATAAGAAGACAGGATTTAATGTGGTTCACCCAATGTGGGATAAATCTACCAAGAAACACTTGCTCATATTTTATTACAAGCCAAAATAGTAAAATCTACTCTCAAATTTGTCTTATCACAATTATAATGCACAAATATTGTTTAGAGCTATGCAATACAAACTCTCTAAATTCACACACTCTATTATTCCTTCTTAACCCCTTGTTCTCATGATGTATTACCTAATTAATATCCTTATATAAATAATACATCAACATAGTGGTTTTACAAAACCATGGGTAAAAAAAACCATGAGCCAAGTCAACCCAAAATGATTCCCCATTAAGGGGGTCTAGAAAGAGTGTACAATACATTTTAAATGTAAAGTATTTGAAATACATTGTAATTTAGAAATATGATCCACAACATAACACATAGGAACACTTCCATGTTAATTTAAGGTCCCCATTAAACCCTTTCTTGATTTTGGCCTCAGTATTTAAGTAGTGATACTTTGAGGATGGTATTAGGCTAATAATCTTATTGATAGTATTTCCTATGATTTTCCCTTAAACAAGGTGATATAATCAATTGGTTACCTTTGAGTGTATGTAATCCACTACATAGACACCTTGGATCACTTTTGTTGGCTTGGTTAAGCCATTTTCTTCCTCCATAACACCTTACATATCCCACTAACTAAACCTCAAGGTGTAACTATAGGTTATCATCAAATTTGAAGACCCCTGTAGGTGATGTTTTTGCTCTGAGCAGTCATGTTTCACATTCCTTTATGTTCCCAAAGGTCCTTATAGCCATTAAATAGCTAAATAAATTCAAATTTCCCTTGATAAACTTGAACTTATCTCATGTTCCTCATAACTAGATGTAGGTGGTGATTACAAGGTTTTAGGACTTCTTTTTTGACATTTGATACTGTAAGTTTTGATTAAACTCATTAACACTCTAAGTGCACCGAAGACCTATAAATCCATAAATGATTTTTAGTCTATCAACCTCCTTCATACACTAAGATATTTCCTTTAGGTCTAATGTGTGAAAATAATCTCTTAATCTCGTCTAGGCCTTCTAGGCTTTACTCATGAGATGCTACTGTGTGAAGAAAATTACTTATTCAGAGATACTAAGGTAACTTTCCCATTTTATGACAATTTTCATTACATCCCTTTCTCATCCCTGACTTCAAACCAATAATACAACTTCAATTTAGTTTGGCAAATAGGCTTATGATCTCATTTGGTTTGGTATATGCAGATCTTGAATGGCTCATGTTCAGTCATCTCTCTAAATTATTTTGGGCTAGTTAGACTTGCAATGACATTTTTAACTTTTTCACACATTCCACCATAATTTTTATTCACTATTTTACTTTCAATCATTGAAGTGTCCTTTCTCACCTTACAACCTACCTATAGGTCTACTTATGCCTATAAGTCTACTTATTGAGGACCAATATTCTTGAGTCCTTGTACTTATGCATTTTAAAACTTTTTACTTAAGAACCTTGAAATATATCTTCAAATTTTTTGAATATTTTAATTAGATATCAAGTTTTCACTTTTTTCTCTCCAAGATGTATAGGATTGTGTGTGTAGTAATTTATACATAAGAATTTTATACATAAGAGTTAGAGACTCTTAATTTGATCATATATTTTTTGGTGATATTTAAATGATTCAAAGGTACACCTCCATGTATTCAAGACACTCCTAACACATATTTAGAATCATAAATGTCCACTTGTAGGCCTACAATCCTATGTGTGACTTAAACACTTTATTGGCCTTTGTTTTAAGGTGTAATTGGATCATCACCATTATTATTTAATAATACCAATAGTTATATTTTGTCTCTTTCATGCTACCATAGATTTCTCATTACCAATTAAACCTAACATTGAGACTCGGACCTGGATAAGGTTATTTTGAAACAACCAAAACACACTTGTAATAGGGTGGTATATTCACACACTTGAGACATATTTTTCTCTTATCAAATACACTTCATGGACTTGAAATTAGATTATGAAAATAACATTTATATTATATATTTGACCTATAAAAACAACCCTCAAAACTATTCTTCTCCATCAAATTCTAAAGTGGAGAAATAGAAGAAAGATCAGGCCATGCTTGGATGTATAATTCATAGTAATTTGCTATCACTCTTAGTGATTATTCATAAAGGATGGGCCATGAATTTTCAAATAAATTAAACTAATTTTAATATTATTATTAACCTTAATAATGGCCAAAATTCTCTCTCTCTCTCTCTCTCTCTCTCTCTCTCTCTCTCTCTCTCTCTCTCTCTCTCTCTCTCTCTCTCTCTCTCTCTCTCTCTCTCTCTCTCTCTCTCTCTCTCTCTCTCTCTCTCTCTCTCTCTCTCTCTCTCTCTCTCTCTCTCTCTCTCTCTCTCTCTCTCTCTCTCTCTCTCTCTCTCTCTCTGCCATACCTTTGCCTTTCTAAGCTTGTAAAGGTAGTGATAGATGAGAGAATTTATAAATAATCTATATGACATAACACTTGTTCCAAATCCTAAAAATTATTTGAGGAATCTGAAAGGACACTTTGAAACCATTTACAATTAAAATATAATCTTCCAAGGTCATACAAGTTCCCAAAAGTGTTTGTAAAGTGTCATTTTTCTCATTTTAGGTATTAAACTATAGATTTTTTTAGTCTTTGACCATAAAAAAACATTATTTGGCCTATTTATGATATTAGGTATGTTATCACTCTTCTCTAAATGTTTTACTCTTGGAATGGTATGGTAACCTCTTGCAAATGGGCCAAAAGGTGGCTAAAATGTCATTTTAGCACATAAGAACATGATGAAAAGTTAATACGTGATATTTTCATCTAAAAATCACATTAATGACCTTTTATAATGAATATAATTATATAAAATCTTTGACCATTCTTAAAAATACCAATATATTGTAAATGACCCCTAAGATTAGACAAGTACACATGCGATCAAACTTTAGACAATGCTAGACATGGACAAATATGACCATATGAAACTATTTAGGACCATTTAAGACCATGAAAATAACACATACATGTTTTAACAATCCTATAAAATTTTTAACTTAGAGGGGTTGACCAATTTTGAGTTGAGGTCAAAATTTTGTTAACATAATCTACTCCTTGTCAACAAAGCCAACATTTTCCATCTCTAGGTATTAATTATAATTATTATAATATCTAATATGATTTGATTCATATTACAATAAAATTATAAATATCATGTAAAAAAATTCTTTTACTCCCCCATTTTTACTTCCCAATTTTCCTCTAGACTTATTATTACTAATTATGTGGTTAATAATGGGTTTATTGGATGTGTTAAGTAACTATAATTACTTATATGTTGATTATGGGTAGTGTTTATTGTTTATGATCATGATAATTAATTTTTAGTTAATTATTTATATTTTTATGGTACATTTTAATCATTATTATGTAGTGTATTATGTTATATCAGTTTATTATGATATTTTACATGATATGGTCTAAACACTTTTCATTTGTACTAAGGTGGATGCAGGAAGGATTCTACCCTCGTAGTTATGATTGAGTTAGGGTATCATCATAGAGGATGTTTAATATGGAAACATTTGGGGAAGGATATAAATAAATGAGAAATTTAGAACACACCACATAGATTAGAACTTGTTTGTTAGTTTTTAGGTGTTTAATATTGCTTACAGCATGCTTTTGGTTACTAATGTGTTTTCAGCATTTAGATGTGTTTGATTATTAATTTTGTGTTTAAATTTTTGTCTTAGAGGAAAAATATCAACCCCTACCATCAAAAACTTGCATGAGACCCCCTCTAAACTTATCTATATTGTCTAAACTAGTCATGGTCCTGTAAATGTCTCTTGAAGTCTTTTAATATTGTTGAGAAGTCTAATGTTATCATAGAGTATACTTGTAATCATCATATATCATAGTTATTTTAAGGCATATTTATGATATATTAGGTGAAATATTTATCATATAGTAATTAGGAAGTTCTCACTAACTTTCTTAGGCCTAGAAAGATGGTCTTAAGCATGTTTAATAGGCTTAAAGATCCCTAGCAAAAGTTGAAGAAGTTTGACAACATTGAGGTTCCTATTTTTATAAGATTAAACATGTTTGGGTAATTTAATGATGATAAATATCCTTATGAAAAATATTAAAGTTATCTAAACCATGCTTGGATCCTAGTGTAATTCTTGATGGTGTGTATAAAGTCATTTCTCATGGTCTATTTGTTTAAGTCTACCTCGGACCTTGTTTAGCTCTATTAACTTTCCAAATGACCTTAAAAAAGCCTCATATAACACTATTTGTATTGTAAACATTATAAATGGGGATGTTTTTGTAAAAAATCCAATTATAAATGTCTTGAGGAGGTCCCATTCTTATCACATGGTCATGACTAAGTGTTTCACATCATAAAAATTCTTTTAAATCTCATTTCCACCTCCCACTAGCCAAATAGGTCCCACACATGCCAAAATATGTGTCCTTTAAACACTTCCTACAATACCAATCAATTTTAAATGTTAGTTAAATTTATTTTACCTCTCTTCCTCCTCCAATGGCATCCCAAGGTTGAAAGCATGGAGAAAATACAAGAGAAAAAATATTTTTGGGTGTTTTCTATAGATTGTACAGACTTGTACATACAATTATATATAAATGGGGATAAAAAATTGTATAATAAATTATTAAATATTTTTTGGATAATTTTTAGGTGAAAAGGATTCAAGAACATGCCAAAATTATTCCTCTCTCCATTAGGCTCTTTGGCAGCCCACATAGTTTTTTTAGGTTTTTATTTAGTCCATATAGGAGAGAGAATATAAAAATATGGTCTCATATATAGATTAAATTGGGTTACTTAACCTAATTATCCATGTCATTTTTATTTAGGTTCATGATCTCATATTTATGAACAAACATTAACAACCTGGCCATTTTTAATGACCTTCATCTATATAGGGTTTAGAAAGTGTAATAGTTTTGGTAATTTTTAAAGGATTTTATGTAAATAAATGTTTTATATGTGTTCATGAGGTCATCATAGACCATATCCAACACCATAAACCCCTATTTCACATGTGTGTCAATGTGAGAGTAATAAAATCTCCATGTTCTGTTTACTTTTAGTCTACAAATATGTTTTTTCTTATGTTACAAGGTATTTAAAGCCTTATAGTGCAAGTGATTGATGGTTATGGGTTGTGTAGTGTTTAATTTTTATTATACTGAATATATATTCCCTCCAAATCACCCAAATAATCCACCCTCATCCTAAACTGATCAATCCAAGGTCATATCTATAATGTGATTATCATGAGTAAATATGGTCTCATTTACAAAAGGAACATATAGCAGCTACAGAGGTCTTTGGTAGTGTAATATTTTCACAATATTACTCATGTTATATTAATTTCTTGTATTTTTACCTTCACTTCCTCTTAATCATTATATTTTACATTAATTATCTCCATCCTCAACCCACTATGCAAAATATATCTCTCGCAACCACATCATGCCTATTATACAGTCTAAGAGATTAGGTGTCATTATTTAATGGGAGTCTTAGAGGAATTGAGAACCCATGAATAATAATATAATATTAATAAATGGTATGGGAATGATAAAAAATATGTTATACAAGGTTGACATCACTCTAATTCTCCTAGAGAGAGTACTTAGTCTAGACCTTGAAGAAACACCAGTTATGATTGTAGGGTCAGGGAATTATAATAGTAAGAATAAGTTTTATAGAAAGATCAAAAGTTTTGAAGATAATTAAATGAGGTAAAAAACATGACCATGAAACCCAAAGAGTTAAGGAGATATCAAATCACCTCTCAAGTGGATTATATCAGTAAAAGGCTTATATGCATACTTACATGCCTAACTATAAGAGAACATTAGTTTGAACAAGAAAAACCTTTTAAATATGTCTTAGAGTGTGTGAAGAAAAAAAATGGAAAAATTAATAAATACATGTCAATAATAATAAGTATTAAGGTTGTCATGAAACATACCTATCCTACACATAGTCAAATAACCCCTCATTCATCATGAATAAGTCTACTATGCAAACTAGTCATATAGAAAGTGGACTATGAAATGAGGTATTTGAGGCTAAAAGAGTTAAAAATAATATTTAAAATTCATTAGTACACTTATTTTACCCATGGAAACATGATACATGATCTATCTCTCAAAATGGTCACTGCCACATGCTCAAGCAGACTAGAAATACCACCTACTTGTAAGGTCTTAGATTAAAAGGTGAAGGTTGACTAATGGATTATGTTTAATGAAGGGGGATAAAATAGGTCATAAGGTGCAAAAATTTCCCAAGTAAGGAGACCCATATGTTGAGGATAGGACCTAATAGCCCATTAGGCCTTTTAGGTCTAAAAGGACCTAAAATAGGCATATACATACATTTTTAATACCTTGTGGTTGCTTGAAGTTTGGTCAAAGGTTGAGAACACATGAGTAAAGATGTCAAAAGGTAGATATATTATTTCTAGTGATAATAACCCATGTCAAAGGAAAAAAGGAGTCTAAGATCCCACATAAGACTTTTAGGCCTAGACAGACCTAATATCAATCTATACATACCAATTGAAGACTTAAATAGAACTTGAGTTATTGGAAGTTTTAAAAAACTTGATAAAGTGAGTAGGGTATTTTTGTTAAGGATCTCAAATGTAATGAGTCACAAACTGATAAAAGAACCTTAAAGTCCTAATTAGGTCTATTAGGCCTAATTTAGAAAACATAGGCTTACACATATCATATTAGGTCTTATACATGAGTTTGAGATCACTTGAGGATATCTAAAGAAATAGTAGTGGGAAAAGAATAACAATGCTCTATGATGATGAGATATTCAGGTTAGATGAGTTAGAGCATTAAACTTAGACCCAAGAGTTATGTAGATGTAAATACCAAGAAACCCTAGGTAATGGAGATGAATGTATACAAGTAACAGATCTAGAATAAGGTCCCAAGTAAGACAACTTTTCTAAATTGAAGGAATAATATGGATCTATAACTCCATCAACATAGAAATAACTGAAACAAGGGTCTACCCAGACCCCAAACCCCAAATAACATAGACTGATAGTAAAATGTTGTCTACATATAACCACTTAAAAAAGAAGAACAAAGTTATAAGTCTAAGCATCCGAGGACAGATAAAAAGGTTAAGATCAGGTAAGGAAGATAATATTATGCTGATTTTAAAACCCTAGATCACCTATGGGTCCACTTGGACCCCCAAAACATAGTCAAGGCTAATTAGGCCTAAAAGCTTATCTTAGGCCTAAAAGTCCCACACCACTATGGAAGTATACTTAGACCTTATAAAGAAAATATAGGACCATGGGAAGCTACAAGAGGTTGGCATAGGCCATATTAAGATAGTTTCAAGAATTGGAAATGAAAATAGAGAACAAATTATCCTTAAAACCATACTTGAATTACTTAGTCATAAGTAGTCAATTTGAGTTATACCTTCAGATACTCATACCTTTCATCACAAGATAACTTAGGTAAATTATCCTAAGGGTATATGGTAAAACCTATGGAATAAAGATCGATGGTAAAGGGAATTTTAGGGAACCACCTTTATGAATAACTCCTAAGACTTTAACCCTCTCTAAAAGGCTTATAATGAGTGCAAGGTCTACCATTTTATGCTTGTATCTCCACACACAATTTTCATGGGAACCAAAAAATTTCAAGGGTTTTAGGGGTTTTATGTAATAAAAATCCATGGTCATAAGTTTTGGATTGGAGGTCTCATCTTTAAGAACCATCATGAAGATGATAGACCTCCAAAACCCTCCTTAAACCCTATTACAGACTAGTCTTGGAAAAATTGAATATTTTAGAAACCAAACACACCTAAATGACTTGATAAACACATAGTATACTTAGAGGATACCATGTTCATGTTTTTTTATTGTATAAACACTATATAGAATTGTTAGAAAAATCTACTTTTTTAAGAAATTAAGTAGAAAATAATGCATAGGGTGGTTTGAGAAATTCCTAATCATTGGAGGAGGAGGTTTGACACTTATTTCATCTTTCCAAGACACCATCTACTCACTAATATAATTGTAAATTCCTTTTCAACTCTCCTCCAAATAGTTAGTCTATAAATGTTAAAAGAAAATGGCCTAGTCACTTAGTTTGGTAAGTTTTTTAGGTGTGAACTATTCAAAATGACCTATGTCATGATATGAGGCTTTGATTTAGGACTCGAAATAGTCTATCCACCTTTAATAGAGGTATTTTATAGGTTTTATGGCCATTAAATTAGCTAACAGTCATATGGGTAGGCCTAATTGGCTTATTTGGCCTACTTGGTCAATAAAGAGAATTGAAGTAGAGAGGATATTAAGGGAATTAATGCAAGGTTGTTACAACATGTAACTAATTATAAGGATGAGATATACACTAATCATAACCATTATGTATGAAAGGAGGTATTTTCAAATCCAAATAAATATGCATGAGAAGGCTAGTGGGTTGTTCAACACCTCATAAAGGCTAATTACACCTGAATTGCATCATGTAACTACCTCAAGATAAGTAATTAACCATTTCTAGGCATGGTCATGTTTTGTAGGAAGTAAAATAAGGTAGTTAAAACCCCCACCACCTCATCTCAATTCCAAAGGGGTAATTAAATAGCATTAATGCATAGAGAGATTAAAAATAACGACTATGTTTAACTAATGTAACTGCTATATGAGTTGACTGTGGTCATTTATGACCTATTATTTGCACCTCCACACCACCTTTATCCTTCTCTCTCTTTTAATATATTATTTATTTAGTACTTAATACCTTGATCTATATCCCTCACTTGGGTATGAGGTAAATCTACCTATTTTATACTCTATACCCCTCTTAGAATATTAATGAATTATTCTATCTTCTTTATGTCAATTTTTAGTGTGTATACGATTGTTTGATATGCATAAGTGATGGAATTTCCCCTCTACAAGTACAATACCTTCACCTAAATGATAAAATATGTTATATGTAAGTCATGTAGTGTGTTAGATTATTGATGGATGAGTTTAAGAGTGTAGATTTGAATGTAAGAGTCATCCAAAATTAACCTATACATGAAACATTGTTTCCTAGAAACTATTGGATATAGAAATTTAGTTTTATGAATTATCTATTACTTTTGTTTGAGTTCAATTTGATTGGATGGATAATTAATATTATTTCATTATTACCCCTTATATTAGGGTCCTTTTCTACACTTTTTATCCCTTTTCACCTCAAATCATTAAGTCTTAGTTATTCTAATCCCCGAGTGATGTACCATGAGATCTAGCCCCATAATATAGAGGTCTAGTCTAATTGCAAGGTCACCCATAACCTTTAGGCCATTCCCATTTTAGTCCAAATTTGTAAAATTTTTGAACAACCTCCTGAAAAGGGTGAAAATTTGGTTGTTAATAGTTTTGGCATGCCCAATGGGACTAGATTCATGCATGGGAACATTCAAAATAACATATTATATCTCCAAGAATCTGAATGGAACCACTAGTGTTTGGTAGGGTGGTAAATCAAATAACTAACATGTTAGAAGACTTAGGGGTTTTATGGGATACATGAGATTTATAGTGGCTATCCATTTTTCTAGCTCATGCCAAGCTATAGATAGACTTGTAAACTAGGTTTGGGATATCATTAAGATGAAAATAGAGAAAAAATTATGCTTAAAACCATACTTGAATTACTCAATCATAGGTATTCAATTTTAGTTATACCTTTAGATACTCATAACTTTCATCACAATAGAACTTAAGTAAATTCTCCTAGGGGTAGTTGGTAAAACCTATGGAATCAAGATCCATGGTAGAGGGAATTTGTTTTAGGGGACCAACTTTATGAACAAATACTAAGACTTTAACTTTGTCTAGAAGGCTTACAAGGAGTGCAAGGTCCACCATTTTATGCTTATATCTCCATACATAAGTTCCATGGGAACCAAATGTTTTTGATTTTTTAGGGGGTTTATGTACTAAAAATACATGACCATAATTTTGGGATTGGAGGTCTCATATTTAAGAACCATCATTAAGATGGTAGGCTTCCAAAACCCTTCTTAAACCCTAATGTAGACCAGTCTTGGAAAAAGTGAAGATTTTGGAAACCAAATTCTCCTAAATGACCTGATAAACACCTAAAACATATAGTATACTTAGAGGATACCATGGTCATGGTATTTGGTTGTATGAACACTATATATAATTGTTAGAAAAATGTAAATTTCTAAGAAATTAAGTAGAAAATAAAGTATAATGTGGTTTGATAAGTTCCTAATCATTAGAGGAGGAGGTTTGACACTTGTTTCATCTTTCCAAGACAATATCTACTCACCAATATACTTGGAAATGCCTTTTCAACTCTCCTCCAAAAATCTAGTCTACAAATGTTAAAAGAAAATGGCCCAGTCACTTAGTTTGGTAAGTTTGCAGGTGTGAACTACTAAAAAAGACCTATGTCATGATATAAGGCTTTGATTTAGGACTCAAAATCATCTATCCACCTTTACTAGAGGTCTTGTATAGGTTTTATGGCCACTCAATTAGCCAATAGTCATATCACTAAGCCTAATTGGCCTATTTGGTCTACTTGGTCAACAAAGAGAGTTGAAGGTTGATGTAGAGAGGATATTAAGGGAGTTAATGTAGGTTTATTACACCATGTAACAAGTTATAAGGATGAAATATACACTCATAACCATTATGTATAAAAAGAGGTATTTTTAAATCCAAATCAATATGCATGAGGAGGCTAGTGGGTTATTCAACACCTCATAGAGGATATTACACCTAAATTGCATCATGTAACTACCTCAAGAGAAGTAACTAATCATTTTTAGGAATGGTCATGTTTTTTAGGAAGTTAAATAAGGTCATTACAAACCCCACCACCTCACCTCAATTCCAAATGGGTAATTGAAGAGCGTTAATGCATATAGAGAGTTAAAATAAGGACTATGTTTAACTAATGTAACTGTTATATAAGTTGACTGTGGTCCTTTATGACCTATTATTTTCACCTCCACACCACCTTTCTCCTTCTCTCTCTTCTAATACATTATATATTTAGGACTTGAGACCTTGATTTTTATCCCTCACTTGGGTATGAGGTAACTCTACCTAATTTATACTCTATACCCCTCTTAGACTATTAATGAATTATTCTAGCTTCTTTATGTTCAATTTCTAGTCTGTATATGATTGTTTGATATACATAAGTGGTGGAATTTCCCCTCTACAAGTCCAATACCTTCACCTAGATGTTAACATGTGTTATATACAAGTCATGTAGTGTGTTAGAGTATTGATGGATGAGTTTAAGAGTGTAGAATTGAATGTAAGAGTCATCCAAAATTAACCTATACATGAAACATTATTTCTTAGAAACCATTGGATATAGTGATTCAATTTTATGCATTGTCTATTACTCTTGTTTGAGTTCAATTTGAGTGGATGGGTAAGTAATATTGTTGCATTTTTACCCCTTAGAGTAGTGTCTTTTTCTACACTTTCTATCCCTTTTCACCTCATATCATTAAGTCTTAGTGATTCTAATCCGCAAGTGATGTACCATGAGATCTAGCCCCATAATCTAGACATCTAGTCTAATTATAAGGTCACCATAACCTTTAGGCCATTCCCATATTAGTCCAAATTTGAAGAATTCTTGAGAAACCTCCTTAAAAGGGTGAAACTTGGGTTTTTAATAGTTTTTTCATACCCAATGGGACCAGATTCATGTATGGGAACATTCAAAATAACATATTATATCTCCTAGAATCTAAATGAAACCACTAGTGTTTTGTAGGGTGATAAATAAAATAACTAACATGTTAGAAAGCTCAGGGGTTCTATAGGCTACATGAGATTTTTAGTGGATATTCAATTTTTTGGCTTGTGCCAAGCTATAAATAGACTTATAAACTAGGTTAGGACTATCATTAAGATGAAAATAAAGAACAAATTATCCTTAAAACCATACTTGAATTACTCAGTCGTAGGTAGTCAATTTGAGTTATACCTTCAGATACTCATATATTTCATCATAATAAAACTTAGGTAAATTATCCAAGGGGTAGTTGGTAAAACCTATGGAATAAAGATCCGTGGTAGAGGGAACTTATTCTAGGGGACCACCTTTATGAATAAATGATAAGAATTTAACCCTATCTAGAAGGTTTACAAGGAGTGCAAGGTCCACCATTTTATGCTCGTATCTCCACACACAAGTTGCATGGGAACCAAACATTTTCAAGGGTTTTAGGGGGTTTATGTATGAGAAATACATGACCATAAGTTTGGGATTGGATGTCTCATCTTTAAGGACCATCATTAAGATGGTATACCTCCAAAACCCTCCTTAAACCCTACTACAGACTGGTCTTGTAAAAAATGAATATTTTAGAAACCAAAAACTCTTAAATGACCTAATAAACACTTGAAACATATAGTATAATTAGAGGATACCATGGTCATACTATTTGGTTGTATGAACACTATATAGAATTGTTATAAAAATGTACATTTCTAAGAAATTAAGTATAAAATAAGGTATAAGATGGTTTTAGAAGTTCTTAATCATTAGAGGAGGAGGTTTTAAACTTGTTTCATCTTTATATGACACCATCCACTCACTAATATACTTGGAAATGAATTTTCAACTCTCCTCCAAATAGCTAGTCTATAAATGTTAAAAGAAAATGGCCTAGTCACTTAATTTGGTAAGTTTGTAGGTTTGAACTACTCAAAAGGACCCAAGTCATGATATGAGGATTTTATTTAGGACTCAAAATCATCTAAATACCTTACTAGAGGTATCGTATAGGTTTTATAGCTGCTTAATTAGCCAATAGTCATATGGCTAGGCCTAATTGGCTTATTTTGCCGACTTGGTCAACAAAGAGAGTTGAAGGTTGACATAGAGAGGATATTAAGGGAGTTAGTGTAGGGTTGTTACACCATGTAACTAATTATAAGGATGATATATACACTCATCATTACCATTATGTATGAAAGGAGGTAGTTTCAAATCCAAATAAATATGCATGAGAAGGCTAGTGGGTTGTTCAACAACTCATAAAGGCTATTTACATTTCAATTTCATCATGTAACTGCCTTAAAAGAAGTAACTAACCCTTTTTAGGCATGGTCATGTTTTTTAGGAAGTCAAATAAGGTAGTTATAACCCCCACCACCTCACATCAATTACAAAGGGGTAATTGAAGATCATTAATGCATAGAGAGAGTTAAAATAAGGACTATGTTTAACTAATGTAACTGCTATATGAGTTGACTATGGTTATTTATGGCCTATTATTTACACCTCCACACCACCTTTATCCTTCTCTCTCTTTTTATATATTATTTATTTAGGACTTAATACCTTGATCTATATCCCTCACTTGGGTATGAGGTAACTCTACCTAGTTTAAACTCTATACCCCTCTTAGAATATTAATGAATTATTCTATCTTCTTTATGTTAAATTTTTAGTGTGTATACAATTGTTTAATATGCATAAGTGATGGAATTTCCCCTCTAAAAGTACAATACCTTCACCAAGATGATAACATATGCTATATATAAGTCATGTAGTGTTTTAGAGTATTAATGGTTGAGTTTAAGAGTGTAGATTTGAATGTAAGAGTCATCCAAAATTAACCTATACATGAAACATTATTTTCGAGAAACCATTGGATATAGCGATTCAATTTTATGCATTGTCTATTACTTTTGTTTGAGTTCAATTTGAGTGGATGGATAAGTAATATTATTGAATTATTACCCCTTAGAGTAGGCTCCTTTTCTACACTTTATATCCTTTTTCACCTCAAATCATTAAGTCTTAGTGATTCTAATCTCCAAGTGATGTACCATGAGATCTAGCCCTATAATCTAAAGGTCTAGTCTAATTACAAGGTCATCCATAACCTTTAGGCCATTCCCATATTAGTCCAAATTTCAAGCATTCTTAAACAACCTCCTTAAAAGGGTGAAACTTGGGTTGTTTACAGTTTTGGCATGCCGAATAGGACCAAATTCATGCATGTGAACATTTAAAATAGCATATTATATCTCCAAGAATCTGAATGGAACCAATAGTGTTTGGTAGGTGATAAATCAAATAAATAACATGTTAGAAGGCTCAGGGGTTCTATGGGTTACATGAGATTTATAGTGGCTATCCATCTAGCTTGTGCCAAGCTATAGATAGACTTGTAAACTAGGTTTGGACTATCATGAATAAGTGCAAATGTATTTAGTTGCCTCTATTAGATCCAACCATAGTAATTCAAGTAGTTAATATTAGACTATAGATTGCATAAATAGAGAAAAAATAACAATACTAAATGGAGGGAGATAACAACTAAAAAGTAAATCTAGAAGTTAAGGTACATTGAGACTAAATGAAAGATGTTTTAAGTAATAAATAAATTTCTAATAAAGGGTTGAATAAAATCCCTATTCTATATTTTAGCTATCTTTCCAGGTCAATACTATTGTTTTCTAATAATGAAATGTTCTAATTTAGTGAGAGAGAGAATGTTTAAGCAAGTTTTCTAGTTTGGCTTGAGCATATATATCTCTATTATGGAATAAGTAATGTTTCCAAAGGAATAAATGATATGCAATAAATGATTATTTCAAGCACTAAAAGTAATCTTTAAACATATACAAATGTAATAAACTTTAAAAACTACTCTAAGTAATTCATAAAATAACTATTTCACTAAAAAAATTCAAACCCTAACATATACACTACAAAAAACAATGGAGTTTCACTTTGCATAGAAAAGTGCCCTCAGATCAATATCAAAAAAGATGTGTAGATGTTCTATCAACTAGGAATACAAGTTAGGAAGTAATTTAGGAGGAAGACAAAGCTTTTTGCAAGTTGAAGTCCAAACCAAAAGCCAAGAGTAAAGGAGGTGAAGTGTGAACTTGAAATGGTGTAAGAGATCCAACAAAGTGTACTAATTAGGTGTAATGCCAAATATAGAAGATGGAATCAAGCCATAAGGAAGGGGGAATAACTGAGAGAAGTAATGTAGTCTTGAAGAAAATGTGTAGTAGTATATGGGATCCTCTATCACCAATAAAGTTCAAGAGTGCCAATAATGAATCAAGAGAGATTTAAGAAGCCTTGAAATTCAAGAGAGGGAAGAAGAATCAAGAGAAAGTGTGGAGAGAGAAGAGAAGATGTTCAAATATATGAGAAAGAGGCATATATCCCAATTCCAATCTTTCAAAATACCTAAAAGTAACCATATTCTATCATTTGGGTTCATTTTGGCACTTTTAGGCATGTTTTTCTGAGGTCATGACCTAGGCCATGACCTAGGCATAATGTGCCCAAAAGTGCCAAAATGAACCCAAATAGTAAAAAATGGCTAGTTTTAGATCTTTTGGTGGATTGGGCATGGCCTAGGTAGAATGTGCCCAAAAGTTCCAAAATAAACCCAAATAATAAAAAATGGCTAGTATTAGATCTTTTGGTGGATTAGGGTTGGGATATATGCCTCTTTGTCATTAATTTCCATGGGTTTCCTTCACACAAGCCATGACCTAGCTCAAACAAGCATATAGGCTGATCATCAAGCTCCTGAAAGGCCCTAGGGGTCTCTAGAAGGATTTTCTTATGTGAAAAAAAGCTAATATGGAATAAGAGTGTTTATAAGGTAAGAATATGATGCAAAAAATGTCTAAACAAGTGGTGGATGTCTCAAATTAGGATGACCAAAGTTGGTAGTTTGTACATGATATGATGTGTAATCATAGGGAGGAGTAGGGTCATGGGAAGTATGATTACGTATGCCCTAAGGTACAAGCATTCAGTATTAGAATGAATAAGGAGTGATTTGTAGTACCTAGATGACACACCCAAGTAAAGGAAAGTAAGAACTGAATAGATAAAATGAAACATTACCTACACTTACCAGATAAGGATGATGGTAGAAAGATTTGATGATGTGATCCATGAGTGAGAGTCCAAATTTTGTGTAATCTAAAATCCAAATCTAACTCTAGCTCTAGCTCCTACAAAGAAGGGACACAAGTGATATAAAATCAAATCATACTATCTAGAATGACATTCACTAGGGCATCATGCCTAGTGTTCTTCTTGTCAGGGATATAGGTGAATTGGATGTCCTCAAAGAAAGAGAGAAAATCATGCACCACCTCAAATAGGGGGAATAACATAGAGCTAAGAATAGCCTAGATACCTGTGAGTTGAGAAATGGCTAAGACTGAGTCAGAGAATAACTACACATAACACATGCCTAGCTAATAGGCATTGGTCAAGGCACTAATGATTGCATGATACTCAGTGACATTATTCATCTTAATGGTAAGTAAGAAACCAAATAAAATAAGATCATGGCCCTAATGATCATTGATAACCCAAGCCATAGATACTAATCTTGGGTTGCCACAACTGCCACCATCAGTGTGAATCACCACTAAGAGGTACATGATGATGGAGGTTAAGGATGAAAGACTAACAACTATATAAAGGTGATCTCAAAATGAAGAGGTGTAATTTATCTACATAAAGGAAATAAATAATGAAATTAATTCATAATCATAGTGGTTTCCCAACACCATTCATGGTGAGAGGTAGCAAGGGAAAGTAAGGGGAAGTTTAGAGAAGATGAAGACTATTTAGCAAGACTAGAATAAGTCCCAAACAACTATAGCTAGCTGATGACCCTACCTACAACCATTATGAAAAAGAGAGAGAGGGAGTTAGAATGGATCAAATAAAAAAATAGAGAAATGACTAACTAAAAGAAGTAAGCAAGTAACATCTATCCCTAGGTGCCCATGAGATGGAACACGATCTCAAGAGGTCAACAAGGACCTAAGAGGGGTCTTTGGAACCAAAATAGGGACAAAATAATCCCAAAGAAGCCTTATATTAAAAAATGGAGGTTTTCAATATGATTAGAACATGATAAAACCTCTAAGATGGAGGCTTTGTGGTCTAAAATGCAAAAATGGGGAAAACACCCAAAAAGGCCCATTAAAAAGTAAGAAAAAGGGGTTAAAAGGAGGAAAAGAGAGAGAAAATAGGTCATTTCACTCTATTTTTCACTTTGGGAGAACCAAAGGAGATTCCATAAGCAACCAAAGCCCAAGCAAAACAAACAAGGACATGGGAGAAAGTTAGAGATACATAGGATGGTCTGGGTAAGCTGTATGAATGAATTTTTTCAAATTTATTCATTTTTGGGGGGTTTGTAAGGCCTTAGGTGCAGTTTAAATAATTTTAAATGTTATACAAATCAATAAAATGAAATAAGGACTCAAAATATTGGGCTAGGTGAGATGAATAAAACAAGACCAATGAAGGCTCAAACTATGGCTCATGGAGTGAGAGGGGAACTCTAGGGCTCCCTATGGCATCACAATGTAGGCAATGACCTAGCTGAGTGAGGCCACGGCTTGGGCATGCCTAAGCCATGAATCTACCTAAAAAACTATGTCATGGGGTAGGGAAGCCCCAATATAGGCCCCAAGGAGCCTAAAGGAGACCAAGAGGTCCCAGAAGGGGTCAAAGAAGGAAGGGAGAGAGAAAAATAAGCTAGATGGATAAAAACATTATTTTTTACTTACTCTTACTCATTTTTTGACTAATAAACTAATCCATTTGCATGATCACTTATTTATGTAGACACATAAAGGAGTTAACATACTAGAAAAGGGAGGACCTTCATAGGTGAGAAAGTGGTTGGATTAACAAGATGGGTCATGTGAGGTGACCAACTAGGAGAGAGTTCTAGCATAGTTGGTCAAGGAGGTAGACACTCTACCTATGGTAGACTAAGATTGCTTATGGAGTGTAAGCCTTTGGAGGCTAGTATATGTTCCCTCATTACATTACTTTAGAGACTTGGTGAATTCATTGGTAACTTCATGGGTACTAGAGAGGCATATGTTCTAGCTAGGGCCCAAACTAGAGGTCATCCTCAACATTGAGGATGTATAACAACTCTACGAGGTGGAACTAATAGGTAGAGAGATAGAGCTACCACCAGTATAGGATATAGTAGTAATAAATTTCTACTTGATGGTACCCTACCTAAAATGGAACAACCATGGAGTATAGATCACATATCTATCACTAAGGGTACCCACTCTTAGGATGGTGATAGTAGGGACTATGGTCAAGAGGCTCTACACTAACTAGAGTATAGGATAACTAACACTCTCATAGATAGGAGTTATCCAATGCATGGAGGGAGGATAGAGATATGCTTGGGACCATTATATCTTAGGTGGCTTATACTAGTAGCTATATCACATCTAGTGCATAGGGTCAAGTAAATTGACACAACTCAGATTATTCATGTCCTAGGCTTATGAGAGGTTCCCACTGACATGATCAAGGACATCATATAGTAGTGAGACATACCCTATATTAGAAGAGGGTATGACATGGGCTTCATGGTTCATAAATAGGGTGGGATCCCTATGAACCACATTGGATATAAATATATTGTCTAGCTATATCCATGATCCCTACAAGTCTATAGCATGGCTAGAGGATGTTGGGGTAGAGCCCTACTTGGTATGGGAGGAGATATAAGGTATATAAGTATTATACCATAATTTATGGAGATAGGCTCTGGTGGGGTGAGAGAGATAGGCACAACCCAGGATAGATAGGGATGAGCTTGGTAGGTAACTAAAGTAGAGCAAGGGGGTGTGGTGGAGAGAGGCCACCATAGCAAGGACCACTACCTCTAAGAGGAGCATGAATTGAAGGAGGGATATAGAGGCCATCAGTGTTACCAGGTAAGATAAGTGTATTTTATATATATCACTTCATCTTATTACTCATCCTTAGTGAGAGATGATATGTGACTAATGTATATGCTCTATGGGTGTGTGTAAGACACTATCCTAGTTAGACTGGACCCAAAGTGGACTTACTATTGAGGGATATATTCCATTATATGCTAGCAAGACACTCAATTCTAGTGGGTAGGTACATGAGCCTCAATTAAGCTAGAAAGGGTATGACATAATATTTCATAGCTAAAGGCCAATCCAACATGGCATGAGGCATCTACAACAAACCAGAGGGTACATATAGTGGAGACCAAGGCATGATTGGTGAGAGAAAAGGTTAAGATTGATTATCTATGGATTGATCTAGTCAAAGAGTAGACAAGAGGAGCTAAGGCACTTGGAGTGAGGGTAGATTGGTTGGCTACACTGGAGGAGACTGTAACTCAACTAGTTAAGATGTAGAGATCAAGATCTACACCTAGAGCATGACCATCAAATATAATACCTATTCATAGGTTGACTAGGGTGTGTATATGTAGATATTCATATGGTAGTTTTTAGGGACTATGAGCCCAAGCTGATAATAAGCCATATGATATACCTAGAGAAAAAAATGTATTTTTTGTGATATATATAGTGGTTTTCTAATTATTATCACATGTGTTTATATGATTTTATGTGTGGTGTGTATGCTTCATCTGATATAGAATACTAAATACATGTGATTAGATATTAATAAATTCTAATAAAGGACCCATGTGAACACACATATACCAATGGCACAAAGGTTAGTGGTGATAAAAGAGAGGAAATGATCACCTTACCACCATAGGAGACTTTCCTAGAGGGCCACACAGATCCTAAATATGAAATATCTTAAGGTGAAACCCATTAATCAAGTATTCTAGGGGCTCACCTTTAGGGGTTGAGAGACAAAAATACCCATTCTCTAAAGAGGAAGTGATAATAAAAGGGCCAAACCATTTGTGTGTGATTTTGCCCTCTTACAGTGATCCTTACCAAAAATGAGGACCATATCAACTACCTTGAACTGATGAGGGTGCACCAATTTCTCAAATTGATGGCATTAATGGCACTAGTAAGCACAATTATGCTCAATAATATTCAATTGTCACTCATCTAATTACTCAATCTCAGTGAGGCAAGTAATGTGTTTTTCCTCATCAAAAAGAAAACAAAACATCTCAACCTACAATGAAGGGATTAAGACCTCTAAGGGAAGAATAGCCTTGAACTCATACATGAAAGAGTATCAAGTTTCCCCTATTTCCATTTGAAAGCTAGTTAGATAAGCCCAAAGGGAAAGATATAGCATGAGATGCTAGTCCCTGTTAGACTAGGCAATGGTATAGAGAAGCATCTTCTTCAAAATTGTATTTGAAGACTCTACTTACCCATTTCCTTGGGGGTAATGGGTAGAAGAGAAATGGATCTTGAACCCAAATCATTCAATGAGATCATACATCTCAAGGATTTAGAAGCCTGGGCCATTGTCAACCATAATTATATCAAAAACCCTAAACCTACACATAAATTAGCTTAGGATAAACTTGGTGATGGTCTTCCCACACATGTTGCTAAGAGGCATGGCCTCAACCCACTTCATGAAATAGTCAAGGATGGTGATGGCCATTGAAAGAGGTGGGTTTAACTCACCAATGAAGTTGAGAACCCAAACTAAGAAAGGCTAAGGGGAAAAAATATAATGTAAGAGGTTGGTTGGGGCATTGATTGCATCCCCTATGACTTAACACATCTTACATGTATTAATGTATTGGATGGTATCCTTAACAAGAGTGGGCCATTAGTAGCCCATCTTGATAATATGTTGAGTGATGGCTTACCCTCCTAATTGACCACCACAAACACTCCCATGAGACTCCCCAAGCATGAGAGAGATATCCTTGGGGGTAAAACATTGCATCAACACACCATCAAGACCCCTCTTAAACAAAACACCACCAATGATGACATAGTAGAAGGAGAGATTATGGATCCAATAACATTCCTATGAAGGAGAAATGATGGGATAAGATTAGTTTAGGTTAATGGGCAATGTCTTGATACTAATCACACCTAAATATCTTAACATGGTTAAATAAATAGACCATATCATCAGGAAAGGCATCATCAACTAGCTCTATATTTGGTTAAGTAGTGATCACTCAGTGAGTTTTTCATCCATAACGAAACCCTTAGTGGAATTTTGGTTAATGATGTGGAGGTTAAACTCTTAAATAAACACAATCCACCTCACAGTCCTACCAACAAGATGTCTCTTGTTGATCATGTAGAGAAGTAGATCAAAGTGGATAATCATATTGGTAGTTTAGCATAGTATGTAATGTCAAAAATTCTTCAAATAAAATATGAGAGAGGCATTGATGCTCAATAAGAGAATAGTTGAGCTTAAGCCCAGCCAGTGTGTGAGAGATATAATAAATAGCTCTCTCCTGATGATGTTATCTATTTGGAATAATATGCCCTTGATGGAAAGATCATTAATAGAGGTATATAATATGAACTCATACCCCTCAATGGGTACCATCAAGATGGGAGGGCTATGAAACATACTCTTCAATTCCTTTAAATCCACTTGGACTTTAGTAGAGCATAAGAATAAAGTTTCCTTATGCAAGAGATGTGTGAGGGGTATGGACTTGTGAGAATACTTCTCAAGGAAATGTCTAAAAAGGTTCAGTATTCTTAGGAAGAACTACAACTGGACAAAGTTATATAAGGGAGGCATCTCAAGGATCACCTTGATCTTGATGAGATCCACTTTAATTCCCCTCTATAAAATGAGGAATCTAAGAAGCTTTTTAGCTGAAATACTAAAAATTCACTTCTTGGGGTTGAGTCTGATATGGTACTCTTAAAGACACTCAAAGATGATTGTGAGGTCTCACTAATGCTCATCCCACCTATGATATTTACTTAGGATGTCATAGACATAAAACTCAATGATATTATGGATAAGGTCATGGAAAATATGTGTCATGGAATGTTGATACGTGGCCTCAAAATTATTTAGACCAAAAGGCATGATGGCATGGTAGAAGATATGCCATGGGGTAGTGAATTTCATCTTGTTTTAGCCTTTGGTTATACCTATATAAATTATCCATAAGGGATATGATCTTAATTCCAATGGTAGAATAAATAATTTAGTCTATCAAATGATTAGGAAAGTTACCCTTTAGGTAGGCCATATTGAGATCTTGAAAGTCTATGCAAATATGAATAGCCCTATTCTTCTTGAGAACTATAACAATTTTATAAATCTATCAAGGGTAGTCAACAAGTTGGATGAATCCAACTCAAATCATTTTTTCAATTTTGTTTTGACCAACTAGGAGGCTTTAAGATCCATTGGCCATTACTTTTTTGGAATGGTCTAGGTCCCATTATCCATAACAATATTAGTTATAACTATGTTAGGATATATTCCCTTCATATTAATGTATTCCCAAGTGAATACATCTAAAAAATAATGTAAGAAGGCAACCAAGGCATCCCATTCCTTGAGAGCAAGGCTAGCAGTGATCTTGATGATCTTAAGATTTCATGAACTACCAAGGTTGATATCTATGAATCCTTTAATATCCATAGTGTTACCTTCCTCAAAACACTCAACCATGAGAGGGAGAAACTCATCTAATACTCCAAGTCTAGGACATTAATCATAAGAAGGATTGGGGTTGGTCCATTTATGATAAAATTATTCAAACCAATATGATCAAGGGGATAATGATACTTATGCCAAGCTTGCATGAGCTTGGTGTAATCCTTTCCCTACTTGAATAGGTTACATTCCATAACATAAATGAAATAACACTCAAGATCAGACTCGACCACTCTATTGGTCTCAATGGAAGATGCATGGAGATATCTTATACTATAATGGGAAAAGTGTGACATAAGGGGGAGCTCAAATTCTAAAGAAAAATCCTAGAAGAGATCTCTAAAAAGAGATGGGCTGGCCTAGTTGCATGGAGAAAAAGAGGGTTTCGAAAATGTGTGTCAAACTTTGGAGGGATAAACACTTACTGGTACTCAATTAGATCAAAATGGTCATCCTTGAAGAAATGATATTCAAAAATACGGTGTGTATGAGAATATATATACCCCGATGAGGAGATAACCAAAACATCACCTGGGGGATTTATCTTTGCATAGAGCAATGCCCAAAGATTTGGGTTAGCCTCTATGGTGTGAAATTCACCTTCATGCACAAACTACACCATGAAAAATGTGGCTAACAAGATGGTCTACATGGTAGTAATCTAATGATGGCCAAGAATCATGCTATATGAAATATCAATGTCTAACCCACAAAACTTGATTCTAACTATCTTAGGGCCAAACTTGACCTAGAGCTTCATGTTCCCCACCAACATAACTATGTCATTATTGAAACCAACATAGCTATGGTGAGAATTAGATAACTTATTACAACTAATCCTAAACTCATTGGACACATGTAGAGGCTTGATACCTAATGTAGCTCCTTCATCAATGATGCACTACTTAACATAGAAATCATCAACATAAGTCATTATATAAATAAGGAAATGATCCCTCTTTGCAAGAACTAAAGTGTCTAGCTAAGAGGTTGGGTCAAAAGATAATATGGGAGGATGAGGGTGCTCATATAGATCAAAGTTAAATAACACTTTGACATCATCATGTAGTGGACCCTCATGAGAGAGACCAAGCTCATTAAAGATGAGGCCCCTTTGCATAGGTAAAAAGAAAAAAAGGTACCAAATGAATATCCTAGTTGAGAGGTATTTCAACTCCTCTATGATGGAGTAATGATATTGTCTATCTTGGGGAGGGATTTTATGCCTAAATTCAAACCTGACCTTAGGGTTTCTTACCCCCATGGACTGGATATGGGACCCAACACCACTATTCTCTCTAATAGGGTTAGTGGCCCAACCAGAGTGTATGTTGACAAATCACACATACCCAATAAAGGCTATGTTGATAGTAGTAACAACCTTACTACTCTTTCACTTGGATTTTCTTCTCAAGTCAGCCTAGGAAGAGGAGTTAGAAGAGGCGGAAGAGTAAGAAGGAGAATGTGGGACCTTAGCCTTTTATTTCTTTTTCTTCACATTATCATGGTCAGGTAGAGGTTCCTTCAAAAAAATAAAATTTTGGTTATGTTTAGCAAGTGGAGAGCTCTATGATGGAGGTGATGTTTGCCCACTAAACTTCTAGGCAGCATAATATTTATCATCATGCCCCCTCATTTGATGGAAATTGTAAAATTTGGTAGGGTAATAAGGAAACACCATCCCTTATTTTTCTATGCTTAATTCATTATTTTTTTTTCAACTTTATTCTTACTAAAAACATTCACCTTGTGGCTATCCTTCTTATCCTTCTTCTCAAGAAGAAAATCAATGACACCATCATCAGTTATATTATGGCTACAATCACATGAAGAGGATGAATTTTGGGAAGGGATAGGATGGATTCCCATGTGCACCTCAAACACATTTAACTTTAAACACTCAATAGTAGCTTCATCATAAGAGGTAGGTTCATGCTTGAAGACCTCAGGGTGAACCTCTTGCCTTAATGCTCATGTGAACATATCATAAAATTGTTCATCCAAGAACCTAGTCTTGCATGTCTGAATAATTTAATGTCATTTACACATAAAATTAGAGTTTTACTCACCCTTGGAATGCACCATGAAGGTAAGTGACTAGATGTCAAGGTTAAAGGTTATATAAATATTTAAATATTGGAAGAAGTCATCTAGAAGAAGATAGAAACTAGAGAGAGAACCTAGTGGCAAATTCTAAAACCAAGCAAGAGCTTTGAGTCATAGAGAATGAGTAAATATATTTAACATCATGCATTCATCTTGTTCCCAATACATACACACCATCACTAATGATTTAATATGATCCATGATATTGGAGTCTTGCATCCCATTAAACTTAGATAGTTTGGGGACAAGATTAGGAAGGGGAATAAAATGCACCCATGGGGCTAGAGGATTATGACAAAGATCCTCATAAGCATAGTTGATATTAGGCTAGTGATGAACTCTAATAGGGTTCTTATGATGTTGATGATTTTTCCTATGCCCATAAGCATCACCATGACCATGATCATAGGGAGGATGATGCTGAGGCAATCTTGATAGGGAGGATGCTCACGATGAAAATCATCTCTACCATGGGGTGGGGAATGACCACAAAAAGAGTGATAGTCTACATGAGGATGATGGAAAGACATTTCATACTCATGTAAATGGTTTTAATGAATAATATCTCCATGATATTGGTCACATGACATTAGAAGAGGGTTAACTGGTAGTTGTTGATGATCTTGATATGTATCCCACATATCTCTAATCTGCAGGGGGTGATCAAAATCAACATGCTGATCAAAAACTCTAACATAAAGACTAAGAGGATGATAATAACCCATAGGTTGGGGATACCTTGATGAGTTAGAAAACTTATGACCCATATCATGGATATGAGGGTGCTCTTACTCTAAAGTGTCTAGCTAGGGAAGAGGGAGAAATCACACAAGAATTAGTTGAGGCACTTGAAACTAAGTAGGTTCAGGCCCTATTTCTAGAGGAATCATCTCATAGACTCCTAGGGGAGAAGGAATCACTTCATTAACCTAAATATTTATATGATAATCATCAATCATCATACATAGCTCATGAGGTCCTATCTGTACAAGGAGATCCTCATCACCTTGAATGGGTAAATGAGGCACAACATGAGGTTGAGATGAAATATTCTTAGATGAATGAAGCTTGAAATTATGAAAAGTAAACCAAGTCCATTGGTTATAGTTCTACCAATCTTGTTTCCTTTCAAAACTAAGAGGGTGTAGACCACCATGTTGGGTCGAGGGAAGCTCCTAGATCCTATAGTGTCTATGGAATTCTATTGAAAATGTGGCTTGATCATTAGTGAGATCAGGGATGAGACCCTAAATCCACTATGATTAAAATCCCAAGGGTGGGAGATCAACCATGAATGTAATGAATCATGAAAAACATAGAAGATAACATAAAAGGTAAATCAATGGAGAACCAATAAGGAAAATGACACAATATCAAAGTAGGAGAAAACAAGTAAGGCAAGAGTAAAAACATAACTAAAATTAAAGCCAAACAGATGGGAGTTGTCTAAGAGAGATATAAATAGGATATAACTAATGTTAAAATATATGTGAGGTCCCACTAGGAATTCTAGAATGGAACTCCAATAATATAAATAGAACCACCAGTTTTTGGTAGGGTGTTAAAGCAAACCACTAAGAGGCTAGAAAGCTCAGGGGTTTTGTGGGTTACAAGAGATCTATAGTGGTTATCTAGTTTTTTAGATTACACCAAGATATGGATATACTTGTAAACCAACTTTAGGATAGCATGAATAAATGCATAAAGTACATAGGTACCTATATTAGATATAACCATAATGAATTAAGTAGCTAAGACAAGACTATTGATTGCATAAACAAAGCTAAAACAACAATACCAAATAGAGGGATATAACAACTAAAAAGTAAATCTAGAAGCTAAGGCACTTAGAAACTAAATGAAAGACATTTTAAGCATTAAATATTCTTCTAATAAATGTTTCCTTAACATGCATATTATAGATTTGAGCTATCTTTCCAAGTCAATACTATTATTTTTTAATAATGTAATGTTCTATTTTAGCAAGAGAGAGAGAATGTTTAAGCAAGTTTTCTAGTTTGTCTTGAGCATTTATATCTCTATTATGGAATGATTAATGTTTCCAAAGAGAGGAATGATATTAAATAAAGAAATATTTCAAACAATGAAAGTACTCTTTAACCATATACAAATGCAAGAAACTTTAGAAACTACTCTAAGCAATACACAAAACAACTATTTCACTAAAACAATTCAAACCCAAACATATACACTAAAAAAAATAATGGAGTCTCACTTTTCATATCAAATTTCCCTTAGATCGAGATAAAATAAGATGTGTAGATATTCTATCAACCAAGAATCCAAGGTAGGAAGTAATGTGGGAGGAAGACCAAGCTTTATGCAAGCTTAAGTCCAAACCAAAATCTAAGAGCAAAGGAGGAGGTGAAGTGAGAACTTTAAATGGTGTAATATCTCACACCAAGTGCACAAATTAGGTGGAATGATAATTATAGAAGCTATAATCAAGCCAAAAGGAAGTATGAATAATTGAGAGCAACAATGGAGTCTCCAAGAAAATGTGTGGCAGCATATGGGATCCTCTATCATTAATCAAGCTCAAGAGTGACAAGAATGAATGAAGAGAGATTGTGTTAGTGTAGGTGTCATAAGAATGTCATAAGTAACTCCTTTGACCAGCTATTTCAGGTATGGGAGTTACTTCTCTATTCTTAGCACCTTGTCACCACCTTTCATGGAGGAGTTACAATTTATTCTTGGGGTGGTTTGACAACCATTTGTGGAGGATTTACCTACTAACTCTCCTATATGTATTCTTAATTATGGCCATCTCATGTTAATGGAATATTGGCTTTTCTCCAAATTGTCATATAGATTCAAGAAGGCATGATAATCATGAGAGGGAATAATAATAAAGATATATTATGGAGAGATAATATAATATTATCAAATTAATGATAAAGAAGCATATATCCCAACCCTAATCTACCAAAAGACCTAAAACTAGCCATTTTTATTTGATTGGGTTCATTCTAGCACTTTTAGGCATGTTATACCTAGGTTATAGCTTTTCTAAAGGAAATGAGTATCCTAAGCTATTGGTTTCTTTCACACAATCCATGTCCTAGGTCAAAAAAGAGTTTAGGTTATTCAATAGGCTCCGAAAATGCCCCAGGGGGTCTCTAGAAGGCTTATCTTATGTGCAAAAGGGCCAATATGGAATAAAGATGTATGGAGGGTAAAAATATGATGCAAGATAGGTCCAATAAGGTGGTATATGTCTTAAAATTGGATGAATAGGGTAGTTATTCTACACATGAACTAATGTGTAATCATAGGGAGTAGTAGGTTCATGGTAATTATGATTACACATCTTAGCCATCTTAGGCAACTTCAAACACTCACATGCTAGGTTTGCAATCAAAATTTGATAACAAGTGTCATCATGTGGTCATCATCTCAAGTTTGAGAGTATTTTTTGTTCATAATTCATTATTGTTCATATGTATTATGATGAGCTATGGTTGCATATAGGGCATAATTTTATCACACATTTCCTTATCAACATCCCTATGATTCATTCTAATATAATTGTGATCCCTATCAATCTTATTATGACCAATATCAGCTATAAATTCATCCTTTTAAATAATATTAGATCCCCCATTAGTCCTATGACCCTCTTAAATACCAAAGACACCACTTTAAACCTCTTTGTGAACCTCATTCCATCATTAGAAGTCTAATTATCAATCTAATTAGTCATGGAAACATCATAATGTTTTTGGCCAACCCGTTCATGCTCCAAACCAATTCATATCAAGCCATAAAAATACCTTGTTAAGCTATTAAAGACACATGGTGAACATTAACACCATAAAAGGGTATGACCATAAATCCCTAGGCATGTGATTGAGAGCATGAGGAATTCATCACAGTAGGATAAAGAAGAGTGGGCATATTTCATAAGAGAGGGTCATTCAAAGTTGAATAGTGACATGTTGAATATAGAGGGTTTAGATTCAAAAATAGAAGAAAAGTTAGCAGTATATGAGGACCAGTAAGTTCACCATCATCATCATTATATCCCCTGATCCATCCCATATAGGTCTTATGTTGAGCTTCCAATCAAACCTCAAAAGTTTCAATCAAATGTTCATCAACACCCTCAAAGTTATTCATGATCCTTCAAAAAATTTCCATCATGGAAATCTATCCAATAGAGAGTTCAAAATAAGAGAAAATTATTCCTTGAGAAGGTTGAGTT
The DNA here is from genome assembly GCA_037957365.1 of Torreya grandis. NCBI lineage: Eukaryota > Viridiplantae > Streptophyta > Pinopsida > Cupressales > Taxaceae > Torreya > Torreya grandis. The sequence goes on from JARHVA010002572.1 coordinate 865,911, forward strand.
CCATTATCTATAACATACCTTGTAATGCCACTAACTTCATGATCAACATGAAGAGACCTCCAATCAGATGGTTCTTGATTTTTAGGCTCACCTTAAAAAAATTTAGGTTTCAAACAAACACCTATATTAGTTATTAGAAGCTACAAAAGTAACACAATATCAACTAAATATGCCTCCATTCATTCCCTAAAATACAATGCATATAATGCAAGAGGATCTTAAACCCAAGTTTTCAACTTGGAAAGAAATGTAATAGTCAAAGGTAAGAAAATAAGATTCAAGCATAAGCCCAAGTGTCAAAGTGGAAAGAAATATTAAGATCATTTAATCCTCACCCCTCCCTTCTAAAGAGTCTTATACATTTCCCTCATGGAAATCCATTCAAAACAATGTGAAAAAGAATGAGGAGATGAAGGAAATAAGGCATACATATCATCTCTTCTAAAGTTATTCCAAAAATATCCCATACCACTCCTTGAGAGAGAGCTTATTATTTAAGAGGTGATAAAAAAATTTATAATGAGGTGGCAACTAAGGATGATGTCTTGAGTGAACTTGAATAGGATCTTGTCATTGGGATACCTCTTAGAAAGAAGGAGCACACCTTGGCCTTCAAAGATGCAAAAGATGATGGGATGAAATAGAAACATGAGACATAAGAGAATGATTTTTTAGTTGGAAAAGAAGAGGATGATTTTAGAGACTTCCTTGATGACATCATAGCTTCACTTCATCATGATAGTCCTCAAGAACTTACAGCAGTTGTAGGAGAAATGTGCATACAAGTCAATAAGGTTGACTAATAATCCATTCTCTAACTTAAAGAGAGCCCAAGAAAATATAAACCATGTGAAGATCAAGAAAGTGATTTTTTTACATCATATGATTATTATACTCTTTCCTTGAAACATGTTATGATCTATTCCAAGTTGAAGAAGGAAATTCCTTCAAAAAAGGGGGTATCCCTTCAAGCATGCCACTCTAAGAGGCTATCCTATGTAGAGATGACTTGTTTGAGATTTCTAAGCAAGGTTGTCATCTCCTCACCCCATCTATAGATGCCTCTTTACTCTTTTAATGTGGAACTAAATTCAAGTGGCCTCAAGTAGTCATGAAACTAAATTCAACTCTATTAGAAGCCAACCTTGTATCCATAACACAAGGGACACCTTAAACTAATTAACGTGATCAAGAACAACCCTTGACTAAGGCAAAATTGACATTGTTTATGTTAGGAAGACAAGTTTGGAATGATTATAATTATTTTCTTGACTCACCTATCCAATTCATACACCTGAGAGTTGAGCAAGAAGTCTTAGATGCTTTCATAATGAACTATGAACATGCCAATGTCTTTAACTACAAGTAGGAGTGTTCATGTAGCAAATAGTACTTGATTTCAATTCTATCGTCATGTGTCAATCTAGCCTCATGGATCCAAATTTATCAAATGAGTTTCCATTTAGATCCTAGAGGATAAATGAGGTGTCCTTTAGTTAGTTATTTCTAGTAGTTTATTTTCATGTTTTGATAAGTGTGTCATACACAAGTTTGTAGTCTATTGCCTTATTATTTTAGTGTCTTTGTTGTTTTATCCTTAAGTGTTAGTTGTGTCTCTTTGATTGTCTCTATGTGTGTTGTATTTTTTTATTCAGTCCTATGGGTGTCATTAAGTTATATTTCTTTGGTAGTCTAAGAACCTAGTCATCAAATCCATGTTATCATGTGAGTGTCATCACTGTCAATAAAAGTCATTGGATTATCTTGACCAACAAGTTGGACACCCTTCAAATTCACCAAAAATGTTGAGATTTTAGACTCATAGGCCAAATGTCAACCCTTACCATCAAAAAATTGCATGAGACCCCCTCTAAACTTATTCATATTTTCTAAACTAGTCATGGTCCTATGAATGTCTCTTGAAGTCTTTTTATCTTGTTGAGAGGTCTCATGTTGTCATAGAGTCTAGTTGTGATCATCATATATCATACTTTTTTGAGGCCTATTGGTAATGTATTAGTTGTCATATTTATCCTGGAGGAATTAGGAAGTTTCCACTATATTTCTCAGGCCTAGAAGGATGGTCTTAAGCATGTTTGATAGGCTTGAATATCCCTATCAAAAATTGAATAAGTTTGACAAGATTGAGGCTCCTATTGTTACGCATTTACACCTATTTGGGTCATTTCAAGATGAGCAAGTGACTCATGATCAATATGAAAGGTATCTAACCATACTTGGATCTTAGTGTAAATCTCTATGATATGTATAATTCATTTACCATGGTTTTTTTAAGTCTACCTCAGACCTTGATTAGCTCCTTTAAACTACCAAATGACCCTTAAAATGCCTCACATAGCCTATTTGTCTTGTAAACCTTTAAAATGGGGAAGTGTTTGGAAATAATCACATTATTAAGGTCTTAAGGAGGTCCCATTCTTAGCACATGGTCATGATTAAGTGTTTCACATCATAAAATTCATATTAAAGCTCATTTTCACCTCCCACTAGCCAAATAGGTCCCACACATGCCAAAATATGCATCCTTTAACTCCTACCATACCAATCAATTTCAAATGTCATTTAACTTGTGTTTTTCCTCTCTTCATCCTCCAATGGAATCCCAAGGTTAAAATCATGGAGAAAATGTAAGATAAGAAATATTTTTAGGTGTTTTCTTTAGATTGTATGGATTTATATAGAAAGTTCCATATAGACGGGGATCATATATTATAGAGGAGCTTATTATAGATGTCTAGAAGAATATTTAGGTTTAAAATGTTGTACCCAAAATCCCCCTTTTCTTCTTGATTAAATGAGGAACCACATTTTTAGAGTTTGGCTCTCTTTGTTGAGCCTTTGTTTTATATGTTTGTGAAAATTATTAAAAGGATTGATCCCTAATATTTATACTTAGAAGGAACAATCATGGTATTATGTATTTTATGGACTAATTCTATTAATGCCTTTTTAGGAGTTTTTGAACTATGTAAGTTTTTGGGACCTAGGTTATTCAGATAAATTTATTTGAAAACTTAATATTCGATACTTTCATTCAAACATTTTGTCAGATGAATTTCATCTTCAATTTTTTGTATTGGGTTTTATGTCCAAAAGCTTATTCAACATTTATTCATCAGGCTTTATGCAGAAGACTTATTCAACATTTTTACATTGGGCCTTTTTATTGAGAGTTTTTGATAGTTAAAACTTTTGTTTTGAATAGATTTGGTCTTCAATTTTTTTACAACAAACATTTTGTCCAAAATAATTATCCCAAAATGACTTGTCTTTATTAGAATTTAGATCTTCAAAATTTTTATTTAGACATTTTATCTAATGGAATTTTTGGTCTTCATATATTTTGTAGTGGACATTTTGTCTGAAATAACTATCTTAAAATGACTTATATTTATGAGAAATTATATCTTCAGACTTTTTGTTCAAACATTTTCTCTGATGGACATTTTAGTCTTTGGGTTTTTTGCATCAAAAATTTTGTTTGATGAATCAAAAGATTCATATACACTTCAAAAAAATTTCTCGTCAGGCATTTTATTTGAACATTTTGTCTAATGGGAATTAGTTCTTCAGATTTTTTTTATTTGGGTATTTTGTAAAGATTGATCCCAACATAAAACCTAAATACCTAACTCCTGAATGCCAAAATATTATTATACTTAGATGATAAAATCAAAAATACTTCTTAATATTTTCTAAAGCTACCCACCAACAAAAACTAATGAGATATTTGAACTATGTATAAAATACAAAATAGGTAAACATTGGGAATTTATAATGCACAAATTATGATTCAATGCTAAACCCATATATATGACATGTAGCCTTTGAAGTCTTAATTAATTTTAAACTAATTTACACTCAAATATGAATGCTATCTTATGCAAGAAAAACCATAACTACCTGTGAGATTACTATAAGTAAAACCAATGATTAGAAAAAGAAAGAATTATTCATAGAGAAAGAAGAGAATATTGAAGACACTACATGTAGTAGAAATGGCATATTCATCCAAAAAATTTGAGGAAATAGTTCTTCCATCACCCCATTCTATTAAGGATACAATAAAATTCATGGATACAATCTTTGATATCACCAATTTTGACAATAGGTATGCAAATTATTTAGAATTATGGGATGTTGTTGATTATGTTGAAATGTTTTCACTAGATGTAAACCTCTCTCCATTGAAATGAATATTCATCAAGGATTTTATATCACTTAAAATATAAGGATTGTATTTTTATGAAACCAAGCCTGAGATGATGTCATGCATTAACCTCCTTCAAGATATGCTTTTTCTAGGCAAAATCACACAAGATGTATTTCAGCATCATATTGGTAACCTGATAGTCATAACATGTATCGTAGGATCATATTTTCAAAGTTATTTATTGTTACCAACACCAGATGCTTATTTTTACAAGCATAGATTAGTCTCATAGAATTAGGAGAATTTAATAAAATAAGTGTTGACTTCATGTCTCCTCTCTAAGGAAACCATTGTTACTATTTTTGACTTCAATTTCCTCAATTTGGACTGAGTATTATTGTTACACATGATACTGACCAGTGATAAGACATTTGTTTTAGGGTAAATTATTATTTTCCATTTGAGAGAGAATGTCATACATAAAGACAATTGACCCACTCTAGTGGGATACTTTTATATGATGTCGTATCTTTTGGATGTTGTCATGGGAGTAGTATGCAAAGTCCTTAGTGAGATATAGAGCTCAAATATCAAATGCATAAAAAATAAAATTTGTGGTTACTTTTAGTTTCTACATTTTTATGATTATACTAAAAATATGGTGAGGATTGTTGAGGATGTTTATCATCAAAATTTTCAAGTAATACATGCTTCTTTAATGCCCAAGGTTGGATCAAACATTTTGAATATGTTATCTTCATAGGGTGATTATTTTATATACAAAGAATACACTATTATCATGATATATGAGAATAAAATTCATCCCCTATGTCTTCTAAAGTATGTTCCTGATGAATTGGTTGAGAAATAAATTACCTTCTAGCTATGGTGGAGCATAGAGGAGGATCTAGCCAAAAATAAAAAGAGCATGTTCTTTGGCCACCATGTGGTTATTGGCAGAATAGTTTACATAATGAGGAAACACTTTGAATATGTGGGTAAAAAAAGGAAGATTTACCATTTCCCACAGTCCCACATACATAATGGGATCCTCATGATACCATCCAAAATAATATTTAGGGCCTTGGTATCCCTTACTAGCATGCCCACTATGATTATGATTTTTTATTTCTGAATGCAAAGAATGATGAGGAGGTCTTGGAAAGGTCAAGGGTTATTGGTTTGAAGGAGGACCACTTAAAATTAATCTAATAGTAACCTTCAATCACTATGAAGGAAATACTTAATAGGATTCCACTCTTTATACGGTGGACACACTTTTAGAAAGGCCATGCAATATAGCACTCCAAAGAGCTAGGAGATCCATCATAGGGACTCTCTTTCAATATAAAGGACATTATAAAAAATATAGGGATGATTTAACCTTACCTAATGTGAGATTTAGGATTTCTCATCAATATAAATTCCTTTGATAAGGAAGAGTAAGGACAAAAATAACCAGCTACTGGTATATTTCAAATCCCTACATCTACTCCCTAGGTATAAGATTCTACATCTTTAAGGGCATCCATAAATCAAGTAAATACTTGAATTTAGTAAGGATCCTCCTCATAACCAAATAATACCATTTTCTACAATGAGAAGATTATGACTCCCCTCACAGGTAGTCTTATAATAGAGCCACATTAAAGTTTGCCTTCCATACCCCAAATAGTATAAGTAGAGGAAGAAGAAGAAGACCCCAATGAAAAAAGAAAAATTAGAAGCAACTAAATATTTTAGCCTAAAGGGTGTCAAGTGAAAAGCACTGAATTTGGAGCACCCCATAGGTACTTAGCTTTTAGAGACCTATTCCTTGCTCTCTTCTTATATTCCCATTTTTGGATCTATATCTATTTCATCTATTTTTAAAACCCCTAAGATGGAAATTATAACTTCTACCTTTGATTATCTATTCAACTCCTCCTCTTTCTTAAATTTCCCCTTTCTCACCCCAAAGGTTGAGATGGAAGGTTCCACTATCCATCTACCACCACTATTAATCCATTTTATCTCCCATGCCATCCACCACTCCATCACAAGAGACCATCATTACTAGTTTAGGTAAGGGCAAAAGGGAAAATACATAAATGGTTATAATCCATCCACTTCCTCAATATGTAGGTTTGGATTGCTCTAAGATTATCTATCCTTCCTTGCATATCACCATTATTAAAGTAAAAAAGAAGTAGAAAACACTTATGAGGTTGAAGAGGAAGTTGTGGTCAAAAACTTAAAGGAAATATACCTCAATCAATTGACAATTCCTCCATGGGACATAGACTTAATATATAAGACCTCTCAAATTCACAAATTTAAAATTGCTAAGCTTCCCTCTATAATAACCTTGATTGATAAAACATCTAAAATAATATAGAGGGTGAGGAAGAGGAATTTAAAAGATGATTTTGGTAGGGAATTAATTTCTGAAGAAAGGTAATAGGTCTTCTTCCTAACCAAGAGATAGAATAGAAAATTAGGGCATTCCCCTTATACTAAAGATTTTATATCTCTAGATGAATAATAAAAGATGCCATGGTGGAAATCCATGAAGGCACATAGATGGTTAGGAAGGAATTAGAGACCAAATTGGAGCAATTGAAAGTTTAGTAGATGACTATGCATATACCAACTAGTATTGAATCTAAGGTCCAATAGGAAAGTTCAAAATATTACAATTATTTGGAAGTATTAGAATTCATGTGGGTTTAGTTTAGCCCCCATCTTACCAAAAATCATGAATTATTCAATTCTTTAAAGTTTGATGGAAATAAATTGAAAATTTTGATAATTTATACAACTAATAAGGCTTATAACCACTTTAATATCATGACACCACTAGAGGAATTAAATGCCCTCAACCTGGTGGTGATTAGTATAAAAGATGCTAGGGAATGGTTGATAACAATTGGGGCTTTTCTCCCTAGGTATCAAGAATAGGAGACACTCATCCTACAAATTTTAAATGATTTAAAAATATTTAAGGTAAAAGATGATACAAGTAAGTTGATCAATAAGATTAAATTTGATCAACTCATTTATGAGGCCTCAGATAATTTTAAACAAAGTCTTCAGGGGTTACCATTAGAAGACATATAGTATAGGTTAAACTTTATTATAAAAAAGGTCACTAACATTGAGATCTTAAAGATCAACTTCTAGATGACCAAAATAGAGCATGCAAAGCTCCTAGTACAAGTTGATAGGGTACATAGTTTGCCTCTTTTAAAATTAGAGATAACTCAGTAGTAGCATGATGTTTAAAATAAGTGTTAGATCAAAATAGAGGTAAATAATAAGTAAACTCAAGTTGTTGCTTCTAGTTCCACATCAATATCCATGCCAAAATAGTGACTAAAGTTCATGCATCCATCTAAACAACAACATAACCTTCAAATTCTAAGATTTTTTACATGAACATTCCATATTAGTGTAATATTTTTTATCTTTATAGTTTATTATAATTTGAATCATATTGTAAAGTTTCCTATTCATCTATGTACACTTGCACATATTACATGATTTTTTGTAAAGGCTAACTTAGACTATTAACAGCTGTAAGATAACTCTATACAGTTTTGGCCAAAGTTAGAACTCAAGTTCTAATTATGACATGTAATGAATATTTCATACATTTGGAGGATGAGGTGATACCTTCCCCAAGTATATTTAAACACTTGTAATCCACTATTTTGAAGAGTTAGAGAATTTTCAATATACATAAGAAAAGCAATTTTTGGGTATCAAGTAATGTGTTTATGTATTTTATTTTAAATGTTTGTGTAATCAGGGTTATTTATTTGGTTGTATGATTCAATAATTATTAGTGTGAAAAAGATATGAATGGGTTGTTTATTGTCTTGATTGATATGCTAGTCTTAGATGTGTAATAACTATTGAAGGATTAGTAAATTACATTGATTATTGATACTTAAGTTGATTGATTCATATTCTTAAGTTTGTAGAAGTGCTTCATTTGATATAGTTTTGTATGTATACACAACAGCTACCTCAAATACCTCACTAAGCCTGAGCCATAATCTCCTGATTATGAGTGTGTAATAGCTACCATAAAATGAAAAACATTTCATTGAGACATATGAGTTTCCTATATCAATGTCATCCTAGATTAATTGACCATGTCTATGTGTGTGCAAAATATACTAGAAATAGGCATAGGTTTTTAGAGAACTTGTCTACTTAGAAACTAGCTAGGGAAGTTATTCTTGAAGACCACATAACCTTTCTTTTCTACCTTACCCTTCACTCCTTTTTGAGTTTATCTTGATACCTACACATTCTAGATTAGTAACAATCCATCCAACTCATATAGATTTTTACTTCATTTTTATAGACCACCCCTCCATCCAAAAACCTTGTTAATAACCTGCATGCCCTACACGTTATTGCATCAACTAGTTGGTAAGTTTGTATACCTATAACTCATGCCCTAGAGTGGAGTTCACCTCTATTAAGATCATAAATTTTTAGATGCTACCTCATTATGAGATTGGTGTGGTTAAAACCCTCATCAACATACTCTTTCTAGTGCTAGAAGGAGGGTGAGTACCTTTGATAAAATTGGTTAGTTTCTACATAGAGTTGCATTGGAGTCACCTAGGAGAGTGACCAGATCTAATTTCTAGTCTAGTCTTCTAGTCTCACCTTGTCAAATCATAGGAGACCTAAAATTGTACCAACTATCCCTAATAAACCTATGACCCCTTCTCTAGTAAGGAACCCTTCCCATATTAATCATCCAATGGCTTAACCAACCTAGTTAGTTGGATTTTCTATTTCCATCCTAGAAGATGTACATGATATACCTAGGAATCTTAAAAATTACCTTCCATCTTTCTTCCCTTCAAGAGCAAGGAAAACAAAGGAACATATCAAATATTTGAAAGCTACTTTGATATTAATGAATGTTATTAATAAGGATATTACATGCAGATTATTCCCTTTTACACTAATTGATGCTTCTTATGATTGGTATATAAATCTAAAAAAAAATTCCATCATTTCTTGGGATGCAGGCCAAATAGATTTTTTGTCACAATTTGGATAGGTTACCAACCATATTTTTATATATTAATAATTCACCAACATGAACAAGGAGCCTAATGAGCCAATCCATGATTTTAATAAAAGGTTTTAAAAGATGTATACATGGTTAACCCTAAGGTATAAACTAGAAGAAACATTAGCATTAGAGATGTACAACAATTCTCTATATCTAATCACTATAATATTCATAAGAAGATCAAATGTTACCACTAACCTAGCATTAACATATGAAGAGACCATCAACATTGATAATCATCTCAATCCCTAGGTACTTATCACACCTAACATCAATAATGGCTTCCCATGATTAAATCTAGTACCACACATGAAGTATTACATTCATAAATTCAATTAAAACTAGATATACATGTCATCTCCTCTAACGTAGTTAACACAACCAAATTATAGCTTCTTGAACAATCATGCACAAGGCACTAGCTACTAATAGAATTATCTAGTGGCCATGTCTTCTACTAATATTATATAGGGTAATTAGTTTATAAAGGTGGATCTAGATGTTATTCAAAAGATGGTTTGAAATTTGAGTAATTAATTCCTCAATATGAAAAGAAAGATGGGTAATGATAATATCCCAAGTGAAAATTAGAAACTTAGATTCTAGAGGTACAACAGGCCATTTACCAAGCCTATAAACAACATGGATAAGCCTAGAAAACTTATAGAGATTAACATGGTACAGATGGCTCTACCTAATTCATGTAGAGTCCATAACACTTCTCAGCATGGTGAGCTTGATTGTATTGAATTTTGTACAACATTTGAAAATTTTCAAAGAGAAATAGTAAGGGAGGACTATATGCATAATCCACCTACATCCCAATAAGATCCTAACCCTTTAATCACTACCATTTTATTTGAGACTCATGAATTTCCATATTCAATCAAAGATGACAACATACCAAAGGATAAAAGCAATGAGATTCATGATTTATAGTAGTTATAAAAAGGTGGTTATAATATTAGGAACAAATATCCATTTACAACATCTATTCCTCCAAATATCACAAAATTTCTACCCAATCCTAAAGCTGACAAAAATCCACCTCCCCCAAGAGGGAATGATCAGCCTCAAAATAAGGAGGAATAGAGTAAAGGAGGATATAATATTGTTGAAGACATGAAGAAAATCAAAGAAAATATTACTCTTCATGAGTTAGATCAAATCACTAAACATAAAGAGATGCTATTGAAGTTTATTACTATGAATACCTCTATGAAAAGAACCAAAACATATATAGATAAACCAAAAGTTAGTGACACCAATGTCATCTATAAAAGCAAGTTAGAAGTTTCACCCTTTTTGTTGACTATTAGAGTATTTGGTAAGAATATTCAAAATTCTTTAGTTGATTTGGGACCCTCAGCCACTATTATGCCTACTTTAATATGTCAAAATCTTGGTCTCACTCAAAACCCTTCAAAGAGAATAGTTTCACAATTGGATAAAATAGTAGTACCAGTAGTTGGAAAATTTATAAATCTACGTATTCAAGTAGCATCTAAACCATGAGTCCAAATGACCATTGATACATTTTTATCATACATACTTAAATGATATGGAATATTTATAAGTAAGGAGTGGTCTAAAATACTCAATGGATATCTTTCTATAGACTTATCTCACATTTGGATACCATAGAGAGGCATTACAAATCAAATCTGGATCGACAGGGAACCAAGGATGAAATATCTAATCATGAAGTATAATGTGAAGAATGAAGAGGTAAATTATGAATCTCTTAGCCTTGGTATTTACACTTTCACTATGCAAAATCAAATACAAGAGCAAGAATCTAAAGGTTCCAATCAGTTATGGATGTTACACTTTTATGGTTCCAGATCTAAGCAAGGATCAAGCATAGGAATCAAACTGATTGATCCAAAAGGAAAGAAGTTATTAGTATCATATATATTATAGTTCTCTTAAACTAATAATAGTTTTGAATATGAATCTCTAATTATAGGATTATAATTTGCATTTAATAATAGTGTAAAGTAGGTGCTAGTATTTAGTGACTCAAATTTGGTAGTTAATCAAGTCAAAAATAAATACCAATGTAATCTATCTTATTTGAGAAGGTACAAACATAGAGCATGAGACTTTATTAAGAGATTTGAATATTTCAACATCATAAAAATTCCTAGAGATAAAAATCAAGATATATATTTACTAGCTACTATTGCTACTAATTTGGAGCCCCTCAAAGAATATAAGATAAAAATATTCTCTACTTAATTAGTACCTTGTCTTTTTATTCCTAACAACATATAAAATTTCCAAGTCTTTGATGATGATCAGTAGATCATTTTATTTCTAACTAATTTAGGATAATTTGAGTCCTAAATCATTGATGATAAGGAATTCAATCATTTCTATCAAGAGGATTCAAACAAGGAAGGTATTCTCCAACTCAAAGAGAACCATATTCCAATTAGGTTATTCTCCTTAGAAAGATCATTTGGCATAGATCCTCAAGCTTAGTAGCTTTGGAAACCCAGGGTCAATGAATCTAACTTTGAAAGGGAAAATTTTTGAGATGAACATAACCGCCACTATGTTAACATTAGCCTCAGGTATACCCTAGATGAAAGACAATGAGTTAAGGATTTAATAACTTAATATAGAGATGTCATATCTTGGACTTATGAATACTTGAAGGTTTATGACCATGAGGTCATCACTCATATAATTCGTCTAAAAACATACAAAAATCCATTTAGACAAAAGGAAGGGACTAATCAATCCTATCTTGGATCCTCTTATTCAAAGAGAATTGGAGAATTTATTAAGTGAAATAATACTCTTCCTAATCAGACATTCTACCTAGGTGGCCAACTTGGTTTTTAGTCAAAGAGAAGAACAATGAGATTAGATTATGTGTTGATTTTAGGAAATTGAATAAGGATTCTAGAAAGGAAAATTATCCCCTACCTTCTTTGGATGAGGTGATACAAATAGAAAGTGGTTTTGAAATGATATCCTTCTTGAAAGCTAAAGAGATTCTAGAAAACTTGAACCAAAAGATAGGTAGTGGTCATCTTTCTAGGAATACCATAGCCCATAATATCTTATGAAATGAATACTATTGTTCAATAGTTTTCAAAGATGATCATGCTCATGTGAAGACATGCCATGAATGCCAAACCTTAGAAAAAAGGGAATTACATGCCATAATAAATTTGTAACATGTTATTGAAGGACAGTGATTTGCCCAATGGGGTTTATATTTCATCAGTGTCATTAACCCAAATTCCTCAATAGACCATAAGTTTGTACTCACTTCTAAAAACTATTGCACTAGATGGATTAAGACCATAGCCATAAAGAATTCCAAAGCATAAGATGTGATTCACTTCTTTGATGAAAACATCACAATTGGATTTGACACTTCCATTTATCTAGTTTGTGACTATTATAGGCTCAATTTAAACCATTGAAGAGGGTTATTCAAGTGCTTTCCAATTGAGATACACAATGGGAACAACCCCAAGTTGTGTGTATCCTATGATGGGTTTGAACCTCTAAAAAAGGTCAGATTCTTCTTGATTTTCCCATAAAACTAATGCTAAACTAGTTATTCATAGGGGAAAGGATTATAAATAAAGTTAATGGCTCCTAAGAAATCAAGAGGGTGATACGCCAAAGTTAAATGGACACTCACATAAGCTTGAACACATAGTGGATCAGCAAAAGACAACTATGGATTACTCAATCTCACAATCTCACTAGTTTCATAAATATTTCATAGAAGAGGTTCCAATTTGAACACTAATCTAGACCTACAAGTTAGTTTCAAAATGCCTTTGAAGAGGTAAGTAGAAGTATAACAAACTAGGAAGAATCTCCTTCAAAAATTCACCATACATAAGAATACTAGGCACTGATTAAAGATAACAGATACACAAAGAGTTAATCCTACTACTTCAAAAGGTCATTCTTCAAATATTTTGATAGGGTTTAACCATATCAAAAAATTACACTTTTGTAAGAGTCTCAATGAGTATCTTTGTCCCAAAAAATAATTCTAAATTCCAAGAGATGAGAACCCCTTCAATGGGAATGAGACCAAGATATATAGGAGAAGAGAAAAGATGTGGGAGCATGCCATCAAAAAAAGAACACTTTGTCTTAGGTCATTAATTAAACCTAAGCTACCACCTTTTTCTCCTTAGCCAATGAAAGTCTTGTCACCTTTTTGATCAATCAAGACACTGCCCATGGCTTGTTGAGTGAGAAAGTTCCTAAGGGATCCAAGGATGAATTTAATGCTCCTAGCTATAGTTTCCAACACTAGACCTTTTTTTTAATCCTTCATTCCCTCTCTCACTCAAAGACAAAACTTCATGCTCATGGATCTGATAGAATCATGGCTTTATGCATTCTAAGGGACTACTTATTGAAAATATGGCCATCTTGAAGGATGAGAGCTCTTTACATTAATCACCTATCTTTTCCACTTTCATATTTGGATCATAATTTCATCCTTTAGATGGAAAACCAATCTAATAATATTGTTTTTCCTATAGCCTTTATATTAATACAAACTTATAGACTATAAATCCCTTTTTTTGGATCATAATAGGTCTAAAAAGACCCACTTTATCTTTGCAAGAGCCAATAGTTCACCATACCTAGGTCCTTCCATAGAAATGGTCAACATAGTCATAAGGATGAACCCTTCAAGCCATAAAAATGTCGAATTATAGATCCATATTAAGCTCTAATGGTGTTCCTCTATATTATTTATACCTGGCTGCATCACTTTGACCACTCCATGGCATTTGAACTAGCTTCAATGGCATCAAGATGGCCCTTCAAATCCCTATTTTCCATGGTCAAAAATGGATTATAAACATTAATTAAAAATCATGGGCTCACCTTTATTCTAATTGGTCATCAAAATCTGACTTGACTCATTAACATATTGACTCATCTTGCTTTGTTGATTTTGAATTATACGAATTCCCATGAGTTATTAATCATCTACAAATTAAATGTGTTATTGACACTTATCAAACACACATTTTATTTTGAGATCTACTAACCCCTTTGACCTCTAATCACTATTAGATCTAAATGTATGATGTAATTTGGACCATTAGATCTTCTTGGGACCCATTGTTTGAACTCTAACAGCTACTTATCAGGTCCTAAAATTGGCATTCTTACTCTTATCAAATGATGTTTGTGTGACCACCAATCACATTTCATATATCATAAAATTTAATCTCATATGGATTTATTTAGTGACTTCAACTTGAATTTAGTGTGAACATATTATTCATTTTTACCAAGTTTGAAGGCTTGGATCTTGAGGTGCAAGAATCATGGAGGCATAAAATTTGAAGGAGATGTTCTTTAAACTAAAAGGGATGAACCCATTTGAACCACTGGTCCTAAGAGATTTGTAAGTGAAGATATTAAATACATAAGCTGTATATTCCATTTTCTCTTGAGTGATGTCATGGTTCATTTGGCTAAGTATGGGAAACTTAGCAAAATCTAACTGACGATCCAAATTTTAGCCTTCATAATTTCTATCACACTTTAGAAGATGATATGAAACTTAGAATATAGATATTAGGGGCTAAGATAAAAAAAAAATCATGTGATCATTTTATACTAAAACTATCACACATATGAGATATGGCTTCATTAATACACTCACTCTACTCTATTTGAACTACTTTGAAAATATCTAAGTATGGAAACCTAGTGGATTTTGATTAAGATGCCAACTTTGGATCTTCATATATTTTGATGTGATTTGGTGGATGACTTGAAAATTGGTGAATATGTTCTTGGGAATAATATAAATAGACCCATATAATAAATTCTCCCTAATACATTTGTATGTGGAAATTATGACATCATCAATGTGCCTACTTAGAATCTCTATCACTAGACCCAAAATGCCTAGATTAACACAATGAAGAACCAAATGAATGATATACACTTACAAGTCATTCCAAGAATTATTGGCATCCCATGGGTTCTGTACAACTCTTTATACCTATCCCAAATACTTTTGATTCACTACTTTAAAAACCATGCAAAAGCTTCATATGTGGGCCAAAAATGGCGAACATCTCTAGTGACTCATAGGGGTTGCATGTTTGTCTATGACAAAGAACCCATACCATGTACCTTGTCTAGTCCATTGGGCATGGAGTCACTAGCCTCTAAAATAGAGCTGAACCTCTCTTGAATAAATAAGGACCATAATATATAAAACAAAATAAAATTCCCAATGCTCTTTGGAAAAGGAAACAATAGAACACAAAATAAAAAGTGCATAAGGCACTTAGAAGAAAGCATAAAAACCACTCTAATATGTATAATATGTTATAATGGATGTAATTCTATTCAATAATATGGATTTAAATGAATACCATTGACTAGGATTGCTAAGACCTCTCTATCCAATTGGGCAAGCTAAAAATCATTGTGTTCTTTGCATCCATGGACCAAATAAAGACAACTCCACAAGCTATCAAACTTTGTATGGTTTCCTAGTTTATCCTTATTTAATTCCCATTTGAAGACTAGGTCCCAATCCTCAAAGCTCATTGATGTATCTCTTATCAAATTCCGTTTTGACCTAAACTTGATATGACTCTAGTGTTTTCATAGCAAATTACATTCATGGGCTCATCCTCCATCAACTCAAGCTGATGGGCCAACTCTAATGCAAGAAGCTCAAAGTAGATAGGCAATTTAGCTTCCCTTCCATACATAAAAACATATGAAGGATTACTAATGGTAGTTTTAGGAGTCACCCTATCAGCCCATAAGGCTATGATTAGCTTGGTGTGTCATGCCCTCTAATTTTCCTCCATGGTCTTCCTAATGATCCTTAGTAAATTCTTGTTTGTGGACTCTGCTAGTCCATTTCCTTGAGGATATTAGTTAGAAGAGGTGCTAAGGTAGATTCATAGTTTGAGATCCCACTCACTTGTATTCATACCAAGGAATCCCAATCTATTATTATAAATTATGGTGGTTAGGACACCAAACGTAGTTACAAGGCTGTCATAGAAATCCAACACTACACCTTCACTAGACTCCTTTAAATTAATGTATTTCACCCACCTGGTGAAGTAGTTAGTTATAGTCATCACCCATTTATCTATTGCACTTGATGGAGGATTGATCATCTTTATGAATTCTAACCCCCATTACATGAAGGGTTTCTCCACCTAAATTAGATTGAGTGGAAGGGCTACTAATTTTTTCTTTCTCACAAAGAGGACACACTTCTAGCATTTTATAACCCATGCATGAGCATCCTTAAAAATATTAGGCCAGTAGTAACCATCCATTATTATCTTTGATGTTGTGGTTCTAGGTGCAAAATGGCCTCTTAAAGGTCCATCATGGAACTGCTCCAAGAGTTTGGTCACTTGGTCATCATTTATCCACCTAAGGAGTACCTCATTGAGGTCCATTCTAAAAATAACACCATCAAATAATTAATAAGGTATAGATTGATGCCTAAAACAACTTATTTTGTCTCTATCCAAACCTTGGGGGCATTTTCTTGTTATCAAAAAGTGAGCCATATCTTAGAGCCAACTCTTCTAAAGTGGACGTGTACCTACTTTTGAGTTGTCTTGAGTCACCAAAATAGCTTATTTGTCTTCTTGGAGGTCATTTAATATGTTTTCACATAAGCCCTTAACTCTTACCATCTTGGTGACCTTGATCTGTATGTCATATTCCATGATCATTTTTATCCATCTTGCTCTCTTCTCATTCAAATCCTTATTAAAGAAGTCCCTAACTCTATGATGAAATACCATCAGATGGATCTTGTTTTTAGAGATCATGGGTCTAAAATTATTGAGGCTTATCAAGGCTACAAGAACTTGCTTCTCAATGAAAGTGTACCTCACCTCATATCCTTCTAGCCCTTGGATGTATAAGTTAATTGGCTACTCCATTACTTCACAATTATTTTGCATCAACATAGATGATATGTTGTCAATGTTATCAAAGGTATTCAAGATGAATTCCTATTAATATTCAAGAGTGACAATACTTGGGAAATGTCTTGCTTTATGGATTCAAAAGTTGACTTTACTTCATTAAACCAAGCAAATAATTGGTTCTTCTTCATCATGGTGGTGATAGGTTTGACCAAGTTTAAAAAACTAGGTATGAACCTTCCCACAAAGTTAAACTTCCCAAGGAATCTCTAGATCCCCTTCTTATGTTTTGACAAGGATAAGGCTAAGATAACACTTACTCTATCAAGGTCAATGGATAATCCTTCTTTTGAAACAATATTACCTAGCAGCTTACCTTTATGCATATAGAACACACCTTTTTGGGGATTTAAATAGATCCCATACTCTCTACATCTCTAGAATATTAGCCTTAGATGGTCCATATACTCACTAGCATTCTTGGAGAAGACTGTGATGTCATCCAAGTAGACAAGAACCATTTGATTTAGCATCCCTTATAAGGCCATGTCTATTTCTCTTTGAAAAGTTACCCTAGAATTAGAAAATCCAAAAGGCATCTTCTGATAAGAAAATGTTCCTCACTTGGTGGTGAAGGTAGTCTTGTACTAGTCTTCCTCTCTTACTAGGCCTTGGTTATATTTGAATACCCATCTAGGAGAGAGAAGTGTTATGAACAAATAACTAATTGTAGGAGTTATTTTATGGATGGGATAGGATAATGATCCTTCAAAGAGACCCAATTAATATCTTTAAATTCTACAAATAGTCTAATATCCCCACTCTTCTTTCTGACAAGTACTAGATTAGCTACCCATGAGTACTTGATTGGGAAAATGATCCTAGATTCAATATGGTTAGTCAATTCTTTTCTCATCAGCTCTTCAATCTTTGGATTTATGGCCCTTTCCTTCTTCTAGATAGGTTTAGCATTAGCCTTTATCTCTATAGCGTTTTGGGCCAATTTGGGATCAAATCCCCTCAAGTCCCTATATTTCCAAGAAAATATGTTTCCATATTCCTTAAAAAGATCTATGAAAGCATGCCTTTTATCTTTAGTTTTTATCTTCCTAAGCTTGAGGATATTATCTTCAAAGATAAGAACTCTCTCATAGTTCTCTTCATTATTTGACATCACTACTTTATCATTCCTCATATCGTCCCCTTCATGAAAGAGACCTTCTAGTGTGACTAACCCTTTAGGAAGCTTATTGGACCTTAATTAAACAATTAGCTCCTCATACTAATGCTACAATTTTTCTTGGTTGAAGGAGGAGAATTATGCTTCTTACTACAAGAAACATGCAATGTATTTATCATTTTCAAAGACCTGCCAATGAGCTTCATTATCTGACACTGATGGTCTTATTCCCACTTTAACATGTGGTTAAAATTTGGTCCTTTTTAATTCATTAGGGATGTAAAAATGAGTCCCCAAAGCTTTTAGTCTATAAACATGTTGATTTTGGTCTCTCAGGACTGATTACATGTTGAAGGCCTCAAAGTCCTCAATTAGGTTCCACACTCTGTGTTTGTAGGACTTCATTAAATGGATCTTGGTGGCATTTTGACCTCTGACTTAGTGTATAACCAATTCACTATCCCCATATACTTTCAACTACTTGATCCTTCTCTTACTAACCCATTAAAGGCCCTAGATGAGACCCTCATATTTTGTTGCATTAGAGGAGAAGTTGTATTAGAACCTATATGAAGAGACGTACTTATCATTTGAAGGGCATATTAGTAACACACTTGCACCCACCCCATGCTTGCTCCTTAAACCATCAAAGTACAACTTCCATAGACTACTAATATCTTCTTAAGGCTTCATGAGGGATGACATGGGTTGGTTTTCTTCATGCAAATAGTAGACACCCAAGTCCCTTTCTTAAACATCTTCTAATGGGTCCACCAAATGGTTGTCATTCCATTGCTCATCCAAGAACATGTCTGGTACTTCTTCTAGGTGAGTGTTCAGCTCCCATCCCATTGCAAATTCATCTTCATCAGTGATGGTGCAATTGATATTGACATTATTTGGTACATAGGGATCTATGTGGAATTGTGCAAGGGGCTCATCTAGTCTTGACACTTTATCCCCATACCTTGTAATGAATTCCATATAGGACCAATCTGATGTAAGATAGCCACCTATCTTTATTATGAACTCTCTAGATAAGAATAATGGAAAATGAGGAGGTACATATAAGATCAATACATATTGAGCCACTAAGACACTTAAACAAGTGTATAGGGTTATATTGAGGTCTCTAATTATGCCATCTATCTTGGGAGAAGAACCATCAAGTTGTAGCACTCCTTTGAAATATGGTTCATATTTTAGACCAAGCTAAATAGCTATGGAATTTAGCATTATTGAGGTACTAGCCCCACTATCCACTAAGAAATTATGAATTATATATTTTCCAATTATTAATAAAATATAAAAAGGGAGGAGGGTTGACTACATTACCTGATTTATCTTCATTTGGCCCTTTAGCTGCATTGATGAGAACTTCATTCACCTTGCTTGGTGGCTTGTTTGTAATTATTCTAACATTAATCTTGGACAAACCTTCCTATAGAATACCCACTTGATCAAGAATGGAGAGCATATCCAAGATGAGCACACTCACATTTGACCTTTTCATTTGTTTGATAATGTTAATGGGTGAACCACTAACCTTTGCTTGTGCTTTGGGAGCCACCACTATTGTTTATTGAACTTATGAGCCTTGGGGTACAAAATGATTCCCTTATCTATGATTTTTTGGAGGTAATAAAACATTTGGAGTGATATTAGGCTTACTTGTCTTTGTTATTGGAGTGATGGTAGGAATCTCTATGACTACTTCTCAATTACCATCCGTGTTCCTTCTTTTAAATCTTGTATTTACACCCACCAAAATGTAGCATTGGCTAGAACTAGCCTATTAATTGGATGAATAGCACTCTTCTTGTTCATATTTAATCATTATAGCATCTAATTTATTTAGTCCTTGATTAGATCCTTGACCTTATGAAGGATTTTTGGGTTTTGTCATCATAGGTACCTTAGCATTTTATCTTATGAGAGTGTGGTTATATCCAAAATTAGTAGCTTATTGCCATTCATCATTAAAGGCATGGTTAAGGTCAATACTTTGGGAAATATTTTGAACAAAAGGACTGATTCCAATTCATGGTACCCTTTTTTTCTTGAGCTACACTATTTTGAACTGGTACCAAGCTATTTAAAGTGATAGCAAAACTAGGATTGTAATTATTTTTTCTACTGGAGCTATACTACCCTTCTCCTTGGTTTTTAATTTGGCCTTTACCTTGGTATTTACATTTGTATATTTGCCTATTTTATTGAAAGACTTGTTGAAATCCTATTGCCTCTTAATATTTACTATCTCATTTCCAAAATACTAAAACATGTTCTTGAGTTCTTGGAAGTTATTTTGGTCTAGTGAATCACTAGATCTACTAGTAAAAGTTTTCACTTGTTCTGGTGTAATAATTATTGGTATAGGAAGGATGACATCAATTAGAGGGATAGAAATAGGAGGTGGTTTTATTTTAGTAAATAAGGGAATTTTTAGTCTAGGTGTAAGCTTGTTAGCATAAACTAGATAATTTTTTGCTTTGATATCCACCTCATAAGCATCTAGAAGTATATTTTATCCCATAGATTGGATCATCACTTCTATATCACTATTCAAAGCCTTTTTAAAATATAGGAAGGAAAAGCTAGGGGTTGGTCTAACTAAGATTGGGATTCTATCCCAAGTTTTTTGAAATTTTGTGTTGAAGTCTTGCATGACTTCATGAGGAGCTCTAGAAATGGCAGTTAGTTGCTCTACAAGTGAAAATGATCAATTTTATCCTCAAATATTTTACACAAGGCTTCCCCTAATTGGTTCCATGTTTTAATGGAATTGGTAGTAAGGCCTTTATACCAATCTAAGGCCTTTCCTTTAAAATAAGTAGATAATAACCTATAGCTATATTTTCCTTAATGACATTATGGATTTTGTAAAAATTGGCTATGTATATGACGTGCTTATAAGGTATTGTAACTTAATCACTAGCATATTAAGGAATGCTTTTAAGGGCTTCAACTAGGATAAGATCATATTGGGCAAGGGATAGAGGGCTTTGGCCATGAAAAACCATAAAATCTCTAAGGACTACAATGGCTATAAAAGGGTTTAATAAAGCTCTTCTTTCACAGGTAGGCCTTGAAAATGACCTAGGAGAAAATGTTCCCTAATATGGATGTGTATTGGCAAACTTTAACATTTTTGATGAATTTAAAGGTATTTCAACAAATTCAAATGGAATATCTTTTGAAGTTGACCTTTTTGTCACTTTTGGCATGGGATGTAGCTATTGTTCTACATGAGAGTGTTGATTCTTCCTTTTAAAGTTGTAAGATGTTTTTTTGGAGCTTAACTACTGCAAATTTGATCAAACCAGCATCAAATTTGATCAACTTAGGTCCTTTTGGATGGTATTCCCATTGGGAATGCTAAAAACAATTATAGACTCAACTTTCACCCTTGTAAAGGTTTCTTCAGGCCCTTTCCAATTGAAATACACAATGGGAACAACCCCAAAATGTGGGTATACTATGATGGGGTTGAACCTCTAGAGAAGGCCAATTTTATCTTGATGCTCACCTAAAACTATTTTTAAACTACTGCTTCACAATGAGAAGGGTTAGAAAAAAATTTAAGGGCTCTTAAGAAATCTAAGAGGTTGATACACCAAAGTTAAATGTAAACTCACATAAGTTTGAACACACATTGGATCAAAAAAATAAAACTATGGATTACTTAATCTCAAAATCTCACTAGTTGCATAAATATTTCATAGAAAATGTTACAAGTTGAACACTAATCTAGACCTATAAGTTAGTTTGAAAACACCTTTGAAGAGGCAAGCAGAAGGATAGAAGATTAGGAAGAATCTCCTTCACAAATTCACCATACAAAAGCATACTAAACACTAATTAAAGACAAGAGATATGCAAAGAGTTAATCCTACTAATTCAAAATGTTATTCTTATAATATTTTGATAGGGTTTAACCATATCAAATGAGCACACTTTTGAAAGAGTCTCAATGAGTATCCTTGTCGAAGAAAAGAATGAGAAATTCTAAGAGCTAAGAACCCCTTCAATTATAATGAGACCAAGATATATAGGACAAGAGAAATAATGTGGGAGCATGCCATCATAAAAAGAACACTTTTTCTCATGTCATTAATTGAACCTGAGCCACCACATTTTGCTCCTTATCTAATGAAATTCTTGCCACCTTTTTGATCAATCAAGACACTGCCCATGTCTTATTGAGTGAGAAAATCTCCAAAGGTTACAAGGATGAATTAAATGCTCTTAGCTACATTTCCAACAATAGACCTTTTATTTTATCCTTCAAGCCATCTCTCACTTAAACAAAAAACTTCATGCTCATAGATTTGATAGAACCATGGATTTATGTATTTTAGGTGGCTACTTGTTGAAAATATGGTCATGCTTAAGGATGAGGCTTATTTTCGTTAATCACCTATCTACTCCACTTTCATATATAAATCATAGGTCCATCCTATAAATAGAAAACCAATCTAAGATTATTGGTTTTCCTATAGCCTTTATATTAATGTAGACTCATAGACTATAAAGCCTTTTTTCTAGATCATAACAGGTCTAAAAAGACCCACTTTACCTTTGTAGGAGCCGAAAGTTCACCATACCTAGGCCCTTCCTTATAAATTGTGAACATAGTCATAAGGATAAACCCTAAAATCCATAAAAATGGTAAACCAAAGGTACATATTAGCTTCAATGGTGGTCCTTTATATTCTTTATACCTAACTACGTCACTTTAACCACTCCATAGATTTTGAACCAGCTTTAATGGCATCAAGATGGCCTTGTAAAACCTTATTTTCCATGGTCAAAAATGGCTTCTCAACCTTCATCAAAATCTTTGCCTCACCTTTATTCTAATTTGTAATCAAAATCTGACTTGGCTCCTTGACATATTGACTCATCTTGCTCCATTGATTTCGATCTATACAAATGCCTATGAGTCATTAATCCTCTACCAATTGAATGTGTTATTGAAACTTGTCAAGTAGACATTTTATTTTTAGATCCACTAACCCCTTTGACCTCTTCTCACCATAATATTTGAATTTACGATGAATGATGGACTATTATATCTACTTGAGACCCATTGTTTGAACTCTAATGACTACTTATTGGATCCTAAAATTAATTTCTTCACTCCTGTCAAATGACATTAACATGATCATCATTAACATTATATATAGCATCAAATTTAATCTCATATGGATTTGTATAATGGATTTAAATTGATGTTAGTACAAATTTATTATGCTTTTTGACCAACTTTAAAGGTTTGGATCTTGATGCGTAAGAATCATGGAGGTATCAAATTTGTAGGAGATGTTCTTGAGAATAAAAAGGATGAACTAATTTGATCTACTATTCCTAAGATATTTTTAAGTGTAGATATTAAATACAAAATTTGGATGGTCTATTTTATCTTGAGTGACATCCTAGTTTATTTGGCTAAGTATGGGAAACTTAGTGAAATTTAACTAAGGAGCCAACTTTTAGCCTTCATAACTTCTACCATGCTTTGACATCTGATCTAAAACTCAGTGTGTAGATATTATGGACCAAGCTGAACAAACCTATGTGATAATTTTCTATTGAATTTTTATTAAATGTGAGATATGGCCTCATCAATATGCTCACTTGACTCTATTTGAGCTTCTTTGAAAATGGCTAAGTATAAAAACCTAGCAAATTTTGACTAACAAGCTAAATTTGGATCTTCATATCTTTTGATGCACTTTGGTAGATGACTTGAAACTTGGAACATATGTTTTTTGGGATAATATTAACAAACCCATATGATCAATTATACCTAACTCATTTTCACATGGAAATTATGACATCAGAAAAGTGTGTACTTAGAATCTCTACCACTAGACCTAAAATGCCTAGATTATTACAATAAAGAACCAAATAAATGTTACACACTTCTAAGTCATTCCAATCACTCTTGGCATCCAATGGGATCTTTATAACTATTTATATATATCCCAAATCCTTTTTATCCAATCATTTATCAAACCATATAAGAGCATCATATATGGGCCAAAAATGGCCAATAGTGACAATGGACCAACATTCATATCTATTGAATTCACTAAGTGGGAAAATGATAAATAGATCCTTATCAGGTCATATTATAGCCATTACCCTCATGTAAATGGAATATCAAAATTAATTAATAATAACTTGATAGATACAATCAAGAAATCAGCTAGGGATAAGCCCAAAGACTAGCACAATCTATTAAAATATGCCCTTTAGGCATACTAAATGAGATACAAGTATACCCTTAAATCTTCACCCTATTTTTTGGTGTATGGATGAAAGCCAGTATTCCTAATCATGTTGAAACTACCAACATATAAGTTCATGTAGGATTACATAGAACTGAATGTTAATGTAGAGTCTCAACTACTAGACATAATAGAAATGGAAGATTCAAGGATTGAAGCCTTGCAGACCTTCAACTAACACCAAGAGGTAGTCAAGAGGTGGTTTGATAAGAGATAAAATGTCAAATAATTTAAGATCTCAAATCTTATGTTTCCTTGGGATAAATCCCATTAAAAGAAAGGATAACATGACAAATTTTCCCTAGTATAAATTGGACCATATAAGATTTTAGAGATACTAGGAAATAATGTATTACATCTAAAGGACCTGTAAGGGAATGAACTCAGATATCCAATCAACAAATAGTTTTTGAAGAATTATTTCATGGTTTTACCATCTAAAGGTACAATCTATTGATGAATAAGCATGGTAGAGGTAGGATTAGGTTAATTTTCTTGCTTTATTAGATTAGACTTCCTAATTTATTAGGTTAGGTTTATTACTTTCCTAGATTAACTTTTTGTTTTCTAAGTGTAGTTTATTGATTTTTTAGATTAGTTTTAAATTCTTTCTATATTAGTCATTTTGTCATTTCTTTTGACAATCTAAATTGTGTTTGTTCTAATGTAAATGAGCTAGAATTCAAACCAATTGAGCCTTTATCTTATGTTTAAATAAACTTATAAGAAAAAAAAGGGAAAATTAAAAACAAAGTCACAATATGGGACCTATTCACAAATTGGGTATATTTATGTGTTTAAGAGTCTGCAAGATGTAAGTATGTAATCTTGAACCATTCTTGAATATGTCAAAACTAAATAATTTTACCAGGTATTTGGAAGTTTCTCTTAAAGTAATTCATATGAATTTAGAAATTTTTCTTACTCCATTGAATCAAGTGTACTTAAACATTAAATACTTGTTGGAAGTGATAATTCTTGGTAAATATGTATTTGGTAGGGATTTTTTGGTAATGATTTTCTTATAACCATACCAGCTCATTGGGGTTCCAACTCTCCTCTTTCCATGAAAATAAAAAAAGAAAATAAGATAAGAACCAATTAGTTCAAAAGAACAATCAATGAAGCCAAGAGAATATATATAGAAAATCAAAAGGCTCACTGATGAAATAAGGTCAATGTACCATGCACCATGATCAAAAAAATGAAGGAAAGGGAAGAGAGGGAACCCAAGGTGTCTCTATCAGGGCTATGGACACCTGGCTATAAGTAGAGAAATATTTGAGCTTCCATTGACTTTAATGAGCTTTAATAGAAACCAAAATGAAACCTATAGATTCATCAATAATTTAAAATTTTCATCACAATAATGGTTAAATGAACTTCACTTCTAGCACACATAGATCCAAGGATAAGAAGGCAAGTATGTTGGGTGAATATGCTTAGGAGTCTCTTTCATATTTTTGATTTTAGTATTTTTTATGGCATAATTCATGTTTAATTTGAGATTACTAACCAAATTTATGGGTTCTCTAATACTCAAGAGTATTCCCCTTGTAAGTATCCATTTATTATACCCAACATCCCCATTTTTTTCTTGAAAAAACAAGGACACACTTTTTTAGATTTTGGCCCTGTTTGTTGATCCTTTCTTCTCTATGTGCAAATTATTGAAAGGATTGATCCATAATCTTTATATTTATCAGGATTAAGCATGGCATTATGTATTTTATGGACTAATTTTATTAATACCTTTTCAATATTTTTTTAACTATGCAAGTTTTCGAGACTTAGTTTATTTGGAGAAATTTATTTAGAAACTTATTCTTTGGACCTTTTATTTGGGAATTTTTTTGGAAATTTTGTTGGATAGATTTAGTCTTCAAGTTTTTGTATCAATTTTTCTATCTAGAATATTACTCAACATTTTTTCGTCCTAATTTATGAAGAAGTCTTATTTGGCATTTATGCATTAGGTTTTTTTATCAACACTTTTTGGTCTTCAAAACTTTTGTTCTGAATAAATTTATTATTCAATTTTTTTATAGTGGATACTTTATCCAAAATAATTATCTTGAAATGAATTATCTTTATTGGAAATTGGATCCTTGGAATTTTTGTTTGGACATTTTGTCTAACAAAATTTTTGGTCTTTGAAGTTTTTTCAGTGGACATTTTGTCTAAAATAAATATCTTGAAATGACTTATCTTTATGGGAAATTAGATCTTTGAAATTTTCGTTCAGACATTTTATTTGATATAATTTTTGGTCTTAAAGTTTTATTCTTGGACATTTTCTCTGACGGATCATAAGCTTCATATACACTTCAAAAAATTTACTTTTCAAGCATTTTGTTCAGACATTTTATCCCATAGGAATTAGGTCTTCAGGTCTTTTATAAAGACCTATCCCAACAAAAAATCTAAATACCTAACTCTTGAATGTCAAAATATTGTTATAATTCATTGATAAAATCCAAAATACTTCCTAATATTTGCTAAAGCTACTTGCCAAATAAAACTAATGAGATATTTGAACTATGCAAAAAATACAAAACATGTGAATGTTGGCCATTTATAATGCATGAATTACAATTCAATTCTAAATCCATATATGCAATGTACATCCATTGAATTATTAATTACTTTAAAATGAATTTACACTTGATTTTGACTTCTATCCTATGTGATAAAATCCTTAGCTACTAGTGAGAGTACTACAAGTAAAACTAGCAACTAGCAGAATGGAGAATTATTCACAAAGCACATAGGTAAGACTGTAAACACTACACATAGTATTAATGTCATCTTCATCTGAACCATTTAGAGGAACATTTCCATCATCACCATATTATATTAAGGATGCAACAAAATTAATGGATATAGTCTTTGATGTCACCAATTTTAACAAAATGCATACAAATTATTTGAAATTATGGGATGTTGATTATATTGACATATTTTTGCTAGATGGAAACCCCTCTCACTCAAAATGACTATTCATCAAGGATTTTATATAAATTAAAATACAAATATTTAATTTTATTATAACTAAACCTGAGGTGATGCCATGCATCAAACTCATTCAAGATTTATTCTTCATAGACAAAGTCACATAAGATGCTTTTCTACATCATATTAGTAACTCGACAGTTTTAGCATGCATCAGAGGAGTATATTTCCAAAGGTATTTGTTGTTACCAACACTAGATGCTTACTTTGATAAGAATAGACTAGTCTCATGGAATCAAGAGAATTCAATAGAATAGGTGTTGACTTCATGGCTCTTCCTTAAGTAAACCATTACATTCAAGGGTAATAATCTTATTCCTATCAACAAGTTTAGGATGGGAGTGTGGATTGGCATGAAACTAATAAACAAGCTCTACATCATGCCCAATATCCATTTCCTCAATTTGGATAAGGTATCTTTATTACACATGATGTTGACCAGTGAGGCCACATTTTCTTTAGGGGAAATTATTAGTTTCCATTTTAGAGAGAAGGTCATACATAAGGGAAAATGACCCACTCTAGTAGGCCACTTTTATATTATGTTGTTTCTTTTGGATGTTGTCATGGGAATAGTATACAAAGTCCTCAATGAGCTATGGATCCAGGCCATTGACTACATAAAAATTGAATTTGTGATTACTTCCAGTTTCTACATGTTTATGCTTATACTAAAAATATGGTGAGGATTGTTGAGGATGTTTATCCTCAAATTTGACAAATAATAAATGGTTATTCAATGCCAAGGGTTAGATCAAGCATTTTAAAGATACTATATTCATTAGGGGATTATTTTCTATACCTAAATTACATTATTATCATGATCTATGGGCACAAGGTTCATCCCCTATGTCTTCCAAAGTATGTGTCCAAACAATTGGTTAAGTAAGAAATTGCCTTCCAATTATGATGGAGCATAGAGGAGGATCTTACCAAAAATAATAAGAGCATGTTATTTAGCCACCACATGGTTATTGGTAGAATGGTTTACATAATGAGGAAACACTTCATAGATATGGTTATAAAAATGAAAAGTTACCATTTGCCCATAGTCCTACATAGGGACTGGAATCTTCATGGTGCCATCTAAAATCATATTTAAGGTCTTGTTATCCCTTACCAACATCTCCACTATGATTATGATGTTTTGTTTATGAATGTGAAGAATGATGAGGAGGTATTGGAAAGGGAAAGGGTTATTGGTTTGAAGGAGTATCACTTAAGGGTGATCCAATAAGAACCTTCAATCATTATGAAGGAATTATATATTAGAATTCCACTCTTTGTAGGGTGGACACACTCAAACTTTTAGAAAGGCTAGGCAATAGAGCAGTCTAAGGAGACAAAAGATTCATCAGAAGAACTCTCTTTCAAGTTAAAGTCTATTAAGAAGGATCTAATTATGATTGAAACTTACCCTCAGGGAGCTATAGGAGTCCTCATCAATATGAATTCCTCTGATGAGGAAGAGTAAGGATAAGAATAACCATCAACTGGTACAATTAAAATTCCTATAGGTACTCCCTAGGTACAAGATTATACATCTTCATGGATAGACATAGATGAAGTAGCCACCTTAGTTTATCAAGGCTCCTCTTCATAACTAAATACTACCAAATTATACAAGAGGAAACCTAGGAATCCCCACATAGGAAGTCCTACAATAGATCCACCTCAAAGTTTGTCTAACATGCCCCAACAAGTAGAAGTAGAGGAAGAATAACAAGATCTTGATGAAGAGGTATAATTATAAGTAGCTAAGGCTTTAATCCTCAATGGAGACAAGGGAAAAACACTTGTTGTGGAGGACCCTCAAGGTACTCAAGTTTTAAATACCACTTTCTTTCTCTCTTCTTTTGTTCTCATTTTTGGATATATATCTATTTCATCTATTTTGAAAAACCCTAAGGTGGAAATTATAAATTTGACCTCTAATGATCCATTCAACTCCTCCTCTTTCTTTCATTTCCCCTTGCTCACCCCAAAGGTTGAGAAAGATGCTTCTAATAATGCTCCATCTACTACCACCATTAATCCATTTTTTCTCCCCATGTCATTCACCACTCCATCACAAGAGACCATTGTTACTAGTTTAGGCAAGGAGAAAAGGGAAAAGACACAATCCACTTACTCAATATGGAGGTTTGGATTGGTTTAAGATTATTTAGCCTTCCTTGCCTTAGACCATTGTCAAAGCAACAAAGAAGCAATAAATAGTTAAGAAGTTTAAAGATGACATTTTGGTCAGAACCACAAAGGAAATAGACTTCAATCAATTGAAAATTCCTCCATGGGACATAGACTTAAGAGCTAAGACCTCTCAAATTCCTAGATTTAAAATAATTGATCTCCCCTAAATAATAACCTTATTTTATAAACCATCTAGAAGCATTCAGAGGCTAAGGATGAGGAAGTTGAAAGATGATGATAGTATGGAATTGATTATTTAAGAAAGGTAAGAGGTCTTCTCCCTAACCAAGATATAAAATAAGAAATTGGGGTAATCCCCTTATACTAAACACTTTAGATCTTTGGTTAAAGCATGAAAGTATTTCATGGTGGCAATCCATGAAGGCACATCAATAAATAAGTAGGAATTAGGGGCCAAATTAAATAAATTGAAAGAGTAACAAAAGATTGTACATATACCAGTTGGCATTAAAGCTAAGGTCCAAGAGGTAGCTTCAATGTATTATAATTCTTTGGAAGAATTAGAATTAATGTTGGATGATTTCACCCCCCATGTTACCAAAACTCATGAATTGTTTAATTATTTGAAGTTTGATGACAATAAATTATAGATGTTGATTATTTATACAACTAATAAGGCTTATATCCACTTGGATCTCATGACACCACTAGAGGCATCCAATGCCCTCAAAGTGGTGGTCATCAGGATAAAAGAGGCTAGGGAATGGTTGACAATAGTAGGGGATTTTCTCCTTAAATATCAAGAACACAAGATACTCATCTTACAAATTTTGAATTATTTAAAATTATCCAAGATAAAAGATACTATAGGGAGGTTGATCAATAAGATTAACTTTGATTAACTCATTTAAGAGGCCTCAGATAATTTTAAGCAAAGTTTGTAGGGGTTACCAATTGAAGACATAGAGTCTAAGTTAACATTTGATAGAAAGGAGGTCACACAAGTTGATATATTGAAGTTAAACTTATAAAAGACCAAAATAGATCATGTAAATCTCCTAGTTTATGTTAGCAGGGTACATAAATTACCTCTTTTAAACTTGGAAATAATTCAGTAGTAGCATGATGTTTCACATAAGTGTTATCTTAAAATAGAGGTGAAGAAGAAGAAAACTCAAGTTTCTACTTATAGTTCCACATCAACAACAATAGTTTCTATGTCAATAGCCAAAACCACAACATCGACTAAAGTCCATGCAACCATTCAGACATCAACAAAACCTTGAAAGGCTCAGTCTTTTTTCATGAAAATTACATAGTGATGTATTATTTTATATATTTATAGTTTATTATAGTTCAAATCATATTGGAAAGTTTCCTATTCATATTTTTACACATCCACATGTTGCATGATTTTTTGTAAAGGCTAACTTAGACTATTAACAACTTTAAGATAACTCTATATGGTTTTGACCATACTTAGAACTCAAGTTCTAACTATATCATGTAATTAATTTTACATGAACTTAGAGGATGAGGTGATACTTTTATAAGTATATTTAAACACTTTTAATCCATAGTTTTGAAGAGTCAAATAATGTTCAATATACACGAGCAAAGAAATTTTTGGTTATCAACTTATGTGTTTGTGTATTTTCTTTCCAACATTTGTGTAATTAGGATAATTTATTTGGTTGTATGATTCAATAATTCATAGTGTACAAAATTTGTGAACTGGTTATTTATTGTCTTGACTGATATGATATTCTTAGATGTCCAAAAACTATTGAAGGATTTTTAAATTACATTTATTATTGATGGCTAAATTGATTGATTCATATTCTTAAGTGTGTAGAAGTGATTTCATTTGATATATATATATATATATATATATGTATGTATGTATGTATGTATGTATGTATGTATGTATGTATGTATGTATGTATATTTTTGTGTGTAATAGATACCTTAGATACCTCACTAAGCTTAAGCCATAATCTCTTGATTAAGAGTGTGAAATAGCTGCCCTAAAAGAAACAACCTTTCATTGAGGCTTATAAGTTTCCTATATCAATGTCATCCTCAATTGATTGACCATGTCTGACTATGTGTATGAAAAATATACTAGTAATAGGCATATTTTAGAGAGAACTTATCCACTTATATACCATCCAAATAAGTCATTCTCGAAGACCACAAAACATTTATTTTCTACCTTACCCTTCCCTTTTTTTGAGTTTATTTTGAGACCTACCCATTCTAGATTAGTAACCATCCATCTAACGCATATATATTTTTAATTCCTTTTTAGAGATCAACCCTCCATCCAAAAACCTTGTTAACAACCTACATGCCCTAACTACTATTCCATAAACTAGTTGTTAAGACCACATACCTATAACTCATGCCCTAGAGTGGATTTCACCTTCATTGAGATCATAAAATATTTGAAACTACCTCATTATGAGATTAGTGTGGTTAAAAACCTCAACAACATAATATTTATATCACTATATGAAGGGTGAGTACCTCCAATAAAATAGGTTAGTTTATACATAGAATTATACTAGAATCACTTAAAAGAGTGACCAAATCTAATTCCTAGGCTGGTCTTCTAGTCTCACCCTTGTCAAATCATAGGAGATCTATAATTTTACCAACTATCGCTAACAAACCTAAGACCCCTTATACAATAATTAAGCCTTACCTTATTAATAATCCAATGGTTCAACCACCTTGTTTAGTTGTATTTACTATTGTGATTTTAGCAGATGTGCATGATTTACCTAGGAATCTTTAAAAGTACCTACCATCTTTTTCTCCTTCAAGAGAAAAGATAGTAGAGGAACATATCAAATATTTTAAGGCTCATTTAATATTAATGAAGTTATAAATGAGTATTTTTCATGCATATTATTCCTTTTTACACTAATGGATACTACTTATGATTGGTATCTAAATATAATGAAAAATTCCATCACTTTTTGGGATACATGCCAAAAAAAATTCTTTCATAATTTAGATAGGTCACTAACCCTAGTTTGATATATCAATACTTCATCATCATTAAAAGGGAGCCTAATGATCCAATCCATAATTTTAATTCAAGGTTTTAAAATATGTATACATGGTTAACCCCAAGGTATAAACCAAAAGAAACATTAGCATTAGAGATCTACAAGAATGCTCTAGATCTAATCCCTACAATATTCTTAATAAGAGTATCTATCACCAGTAACTTATCATTATCATATGAAGATGCCATAAACATCGATAGGTAGCTCAATCCTTAGGTGATTAGCATACCTAACATCAACAATGGCTTCCTAACATTAAATCAAATACCACACATGAAGTAGAATGTTCTTGAATTTAATCAAAAATAACTATACACATTGCCTCCTTTGATATAGATAACACAATAAAATTACAACTTCTTAAATAACCATGAACAAGGCACTAGTTACCAACAAAATCAACCATTGGCCACATCTTATATTGTTATTCTATAGGGCACTAACTATACAAAGGCAAAACTATATGCTATTCAAAAGATGGTTCAAAAATTGAGTAATACTTCTTGGGTATGGAAATAAAGATGGGAAATGTTAATATCCCAAGTGGTAATCATAATATTGGATTCTAGAGGTACAAAAATCCTAGAAACAATATGGAGAAACCTTTCAAACTTTTAGAGATTAACATTACAGAGACAACTCTACCAATTGGTGTAAAATATATAATACTTCTCATCATGGTGAGCTTGATTGTAGCGAATTTTTTGAAGCATTTTAAATCTTTCAAAGAGAAGTAATAAGGTAAGACTAGATGCATAATCCACTAAAATCCCACTAAGATCTTGGGATTTCAAGCATTTCCATGTTATTTGAGACTCATAATTTCCCTTTCTAAGTGAAGATGATAACATACCAAAGGACAAAACTGATGAGATTCATGCTTTCTAATAGTTCCAAAAATATGGTTATAATCTTAGGAATAGGTATCTATTCACAATGTATATTCCCCTAAATATAATAACCATTCCACCTAATCCTAAATTTGAAAACAATATACCTCCCCACAAGGGAATAATCAGCTTCAAAACAAGGAGGAATAGTTCAAAGAATGATATAATATTATTGAAGACATGAAGAAAATTAAAGAAAATATTACTCTTCATGAGTTATCTCAAATCATTGAATAGAAGGAGCTTAGACCTTTTTGGAAAGAACCAAAGCATCTATAGATAAAGTAAAAGATGTTGAAACTAATGTCATCTATAAAATCAAGGTAGAAGTTCCACCCTTTTTTATGACTATCAGAGCATTTGGTAAAAATATTCATAATTATTTAGCTGATTTAGGAGTCTCAGCCACTATTATGCCTACTTTCATATGTCAAAATCTTGGTCTAACTCTAATCCCTTCAAAGATAATAGTTTCACATCTAGATAAAATAGTGGTACCAATAGTTGGATAACTGATGAATGTATGTATTCAAGTATCATCTAAACCACGAGGCCAAATGACCATTGATATCCTCGTAGTAGACATACCTAAAGGCTAAATACTATTATTGAGTAGGGACTACTTCAAAATTCTTAATGGATATCTTTATATAGACTTATCTCACATTTGGCTACCATGGAGAGGAATTGTAAATCAAATTGAAATTGATAAGGAACTGAAGATGAAATATCCTAACATAGAGTATAATGTGAAGAATGAAGAGGTAAAGTATGAATATCCTAGCCTTGGTATTTAAACTTTCACTATGTAAAATCAAATACAAGAGAAAGAATTTGAAGGTTCCAATCAGCGATGGATGCTACACTTTGATGGTCCTAGATCCAAGTAAGGATCAAGTGTAGGAATCGAACTAATTTATCCATAGGGAAAGAAGTTTTTGGTAACATATAGATTATATTTCTCTTTCACTAACAATAGGGTTGAATATGAAGCTCTAATTCTAGGATTAAAATTACACTTGTATGCACCCTAAATTGGTTAAGCAACCACACATATCATGTCTTTTCATAGTCCTTTCATAGAAGACTCCAACTATAGAATATGAGCCTTGTTCATATTAACCATGTCTTTTGTTTTACTTATCTTGGTCTTGTTTATTGCTTTTATCACCTCTCTATTATCTCAATCAATTGACCTATAAATCTAGGAACCAATAGACTTTCTCTTTGTCAGTCCTAACTTGTCTTTTTGAGTCTTAGATAATAGAGTTATATAGGACTATAGTGCCTGATGCTTCTATCCTTTCCAACATTATTTTCCAATGATCATTTTTTGCTTGTATAATGGGTCTTAAACCCTTCTTATCCCCTCCATTAATTTTTATTTAGATTTTTTATGTCATCTAATGTGAATGAAGATCCCAAATTTAAAATTAAGAGTCTCCTATATAAATTAATTCATAATGCATTTTATATCTATCACTTATTACTTTAGCACATTACATAATATAAATTAGTCAATAGTATAACTCAACATTCTTCATCACACATAGACTCACATGATTGATCAAGGAAGGCCCTAAGATAAATTCATTATTGTATCTACCATGCACATTGTTTATGCATGTTCCCTAAGGGAGAACTATATTTTATCTAAGACCCTAGCTTGAGCATTAATATAGGTAGCAATCAAGACAACAGGGTTATACATCAAGTTATCATTCTTCCCCTAACCTATTTTTTCCCCCTTTTTATTTTAATGTATTTGTTATTTACATGTGTGTAGATAGATATAGGGTTTGGATATTGAAACATACCTACAACAAGACTTTTTGACTTCCAACCTCCAAAATTTTGTACATAGGCTCATACTGAGGTAGCAGACAAAACCTAAAAATCTTAGATCTCCTAGATAATAGTGATAGATGTAGAATAAAACATTGGTGACATTCCTATCTACTTTTGGAACTCCTATCCAATCATAAAATAAAGGCCATATCTAGATTTATGATAGTGTCCCAGTCCTACACCTCAATTTTTAGCCCTTGAATCATTCATTTTAGTCCATTTTCAAATAAGTTAATTTCTCTTCCTCATGTAAGTTATTAGAT
The DNA here is from genome assembly GCA_037957365.1 of Torreya grandis. Classification (NCBI taxonomy): domain Eukaryota; kingdom Viridiplantae; phylum Streptophyta; class Pinopsida; order Cupressales; family Taxaceae; genus Torreya; species Torreya grandis. Next base: position 901,819 of record JARHVA010002572.1, read on the forward strand.
AAAAATATATTTTTTTAAATATTAAACTATATTTTTCCCCTTAATCCACACCCTTTATTTTTTATAAACTAAACACTAGTTTCCTAAAAGCAATAAAACATTTGGTAAACCTGACTTACTTTGAATAAATCTAAAACCCTAGGTACCCTTAGGGTTTTTCCTTCATATTTTATGCAAAAATTTAAATTAAAATTATAAATTTTTGTGCATTTATTCTATTCAAAACTATTTTTATAATATAAATTATCATTTTAATTTTCAAAAATTCTAAAACCCTATGTTTCCAAACTAGGTCCTCAAACCCCAAGCCTTCCTTGTAAATTTTAGAAAAATATTTTGGAATTTTTGTAAATTGTTTACTTTATCAAAAATTATTTCAATATTAGTATATTTCTTTTGCAAAGATTTAATTTTAAATATTTTATTTTTGTATTAATTTTTATACATTTATTCTATTAAAATTTATTTTTAGAATTTAAATTATTAGCATAATTTTCAAAAAATTTAAAACCCTAGCTAAAAAAACCTAGATTTTCAAACTAGGTCCTCAAACCCCAAATTTTCCTCCCTTACAATTTTTAGAAAAATAGTTTGAATTTTTTTTAAATTATTTACTTTGTCAAATGTAATTTCAAAATCTCTATGTTCATAGTTATTTTTTCATTTATTTTCTCAATATTACTTTTACACACTCTCTTGGTGAAAATAAATAAAATGGACACTAAGGAACTTCTTCCTTCTCACCCCATAGATAAATTTCTAAATTTCTCTCATAATTATGACAATGAATGGAAAAATTTGCAAAATTTCACACTAGCTAGAAATTTGGAAAATTATTTTATTTACAATGAAGATAATCACTATTATTGTAATGAGGAATATGATGAAATACATGAAATTGATAGTGAAGCACAAATATATGCATCTTATTCTCTCAAACCTATCTCTTTTATTCCTTCTTCTAAATAAAATAATTTTGATAAATGGCAAAGATACTTCTCACCCAATTTCCCTCTGTATAATGCACCAAATAAACAAATTATTCATGCACTTCCAAGTGAACCTCTAGTTGGTTATAATTTATTTCCATGTGAACCTTCTCTCTCTCTCTCTCTCTCTCTCTCTCTCTCTCTCTCTCTCTCTCTCTCTCTCTCTCTCTCTCTCTCTCTCTCTCTCTCTCTCTCTCTCTCTCTCTCTCTCTCTCTCTCTCTCTCTCTCTCTCTCTCTAATTCAATGTTCAAATTATAACAATATAAATGCAATAAAATCAAATTAACATTACATAGTTCAAATGATACATCTCATGTTCCTAAGTCTATTATGTCCAAAAAAGATCTAAATCATAAATTTATTTCTCTTGCTTCTCATGAAAATAATGCATGTACTCCATCTATGGATAACATAGATTCACATGATATTCCAATTTCAAATGATACTTTATTTTATATTAGAAAACAATTAAATTCTTATCTTATACATCTCCCTAGTTATAATGAATGTGATAGTGAATATGATAGCGAACATGGAAAAATGAATATGAAAATGAGAGTGACTATGAACAATATTCCAATGGTGAAAATGCATATAACAATGATGATTATTATGCACATAGTGAAGAAGAATATGCATATTATTTTTTTAACTCTTCTTTCACTCCTCCTCTCAAACATAATGCACTTCCAAATGTTGTTTCTACTTCTATGCATGATTATATTTTAAATAATTCACATGTTCATGATAATAACACATCTTCTACTCACTTAGAATGTGATACACTAAAACATAAAGATACCAATGAATCTCCCAAACCAACCCTCACTATAATAAAACCTAGTTCTCACTCTTCACCTAAAGAGAATGGTAGCCCACATCCCTCTAGTAAGATCTAAATTACCATTACTCCCAAGGTTCAAGTGAGAACACCCCCTCCTTATGATCTAATTACTAAATTTAGTGTTCCCATGGCTAAAATTAACAAGCAAATTCAATTATTAAATGAACCACTTCAAGATGTTAATGTACCATCCCAGGAGATTATATCTTTACTGCATGTAGTTGGTGAGTTACAAGATCAAGTACATCTCATTACCTTGGAAAATAATGCCTATAAGTCTTGTATGGATGCCAATTACTTACATGATAACCCTCTTTGAAATACATTCATAAAATATTTATTACCTAAGCATTTATAGATACCATCATTGCCTCACTTTGATGTAACTGGAGATCCATTTATACACCTTTAGGCCTTTTGGAAGGATTTGTCATCTCATGTGAGTCCTTTGATTTTACTCAAGTTATTCCAATAAACATTAGTGGGGGAAGCACATAATTGGTTCTATCATCTACTCCCCATTGGCTCCTTACACACATATTATGACTTAGAGGAGGAATTTCTCATACATTACATAGGAAACATGGGCCCTTGTGTCACATATGAGAAACTTGTAACTTTACATCAAAATACTTTAGATCCAATTAGTGAATACATTTTATGATTCAATATGCACATGTTAAGATTCATCTATAAACTAATATATTTATATATTTATCATATATTTATTAAATAGATTCATCAGCCTCTCCTTGAGCATTTATTATATCAGACAGTGTCCTCTTTCAAGCACTTATGTTATATAGTTCTTGCCTTGGAAAATAAATTAGGAATGATTGAGGTAGATTCAGATGATCACATTACTCTATATTTCACAATAGTACCTACATCTAAAACTCTTAACATCTAGCATCTGCCATGTCCTAAAAAAGATACGAGACCACAACTAGAAAATCAACCAATTAAGAAAAAAGTGCTAGTTTCTAGAGCAAAACTTATAGTATGCACTATAAAGAACACCAGCAAGACACCACTATAGTTTGATTTAGAGTAGGATAGACCATGTGTCATATTATCAGAACTATTAGATAGGAGGTTAATCACATTACCTTCTACTCATTGACGAGATCCACATCTCTTACATAGATAGCCATATCATCCCTTTTGTAACTATCATCGTATTCATGGACATAGAGATAATAATTGCTATGGAATTAGAGATTGAATTACTAGATGTGTTAATAATGGCATCATAACATTCACACATGGGGTACTGAGATCTCCTCCACCATGGAACCATGGACCTCATTCATCCATGACTAAGTCATCCTAGGACATTCCTTCATAAGAATAATTAGTCACTCATCATGAGAGTAATATAGGTTCTAGGATAGAGCCTCATAAGATATCTCTTATTCCACCTATTCAAAAGGTTTGGAAACTTGTATAGTGATAAAAACCTACATATAGCATTGTAATCCAAGGAGTATATAGTTCAATTCCATATACAAATATAGTAAAGTCATATGCACTGCAATAAAGTATTACTCATAAGAAATATTCACTACGCCCAAATTTTTTGGGTCTTATCTCATGTAGTAATTTACTACAAATAAGATTAAATAAACCCATATCAAAAATTATTTATCATGATAAATATTCACTACAAATAGATTTTTTGGGTCCTATCTCAAATAGATATCCACTATAGTTGGAATTAACTGAGACCCCATCATTGGTTTTAGCTCTAGCTCGATCTATGGCTCAATCATACACATCATATTAGATGCCACATGGTATATGATTATATATAGATGAGCCTTCTTACCAACACATAGTTCATGTTGCATGTCTAATAAAGTTACATTATGTAGAATTTCCATGTCTTGCTATAGTTAGTACATAACAAATAGTATCATATATAGAGTATATTCCTACATAGCATGAGTAGTATGGGCACTAGTTTAGTTGGTTATCAGGGTTTAGATAGTGACATAACACAAAATAATATGACACAAATTCATACTAATATCAGTTCATAGCTTCACTTAATAGGGAAATAATGGAGCCAAAGGTCTAGCTAGCCTTTGTAATCTTAAGCCACTCTCAGGTAAGTAATACGCACAACATGTTATCTTATATCCAAAAATATTAACAACTAACATCCCTAATTCCTAATAACTATTTTTAGCCAAAAAAAACTTATCAAAATCCATATCTTATGAACTCTTATTTTTCAAACATTAAACCAACTCAACTTATCCAAACAATTTACCAATCTCAAACCAGCTGAATTTATCCTAGCATTTTCCCAATTACAAAACCAACCATTTTTTTGTTCACATATAATTACAAACCAAATAAAATTCTTTCCTTACATAGTGAAATAAAAAATTAGTATCACACTTATCAAAAAAATCAAATCACATATCCCAAGTACCATTTTACCAAACATGCGTAGCCTCAACATCAATACCAAATCAACTACTTCTAAAATAACCATATGCATGAGTACAAAAATATATTTCAAATCCCATAACATAGTATACATGAGTCAAAATCCAAATAGTGTGTGTGTGAGTGTGTGTGTGTGTGTGTGTGTGTGTGTGTGTGTGTGTGTGTGTGTGTGTGTGTGTGTGTGTGTGTGTGTGTGTGTGTCTATATATATATTCAAAACATATATATCATATCAAGATATAATCAATCATGAATGGGCATCATGCCCTCATTCTCAGTCTCAGTCTCTCACTCTAGTAACTACCCATGCTCCTCACATAAGTATACATACCACCTATGAAGATCCATGTATTCATCCATAATCTATGTACTCACCTATCCATAATCAAGTGGAGGTATATTATGCCTATCTAGCTCAACCTTCAGCTCATATCTCTCTCTCACTACTCTAACATATGAAACTATCACTATAGTATCTCTATCAAACAAATGAGCATAAACACCAGTTTTAATTGTCACTTGCTCTATCAAACCCTCTTCCATTGCATCATAAGGAACATTATGTGTGAGATCTTAGAGTGTTGACTCAATGATGACCTTTCAGAACCCATCACCTCCACCTCCTCCTCCATCAGGTGCTTCATCTTGGGCACCTCCTACTCCACCTGCATGCAAGAGTACAACACTAAATTATATATATATTTTATAAATAAGCTAAAACAAACACAAACTTATACACAATAAAAATAATATTGTTAATTACCTCCCATAATCTGGATCAACATAAGATCCTCATACTCATGGGCATCCTCTCCATTAAAAGGATATAATAGATCCCACTGATGCCTCATCCACTATGTGGTATATGCCTCTATGTATCCAAAATCATCTACATCAGGAATATATATAGCAATGTTACATGAATCCAAAGGTAATGGTGTTAAATCAGCCTCAATAGGCCTCCCATGAGCTCCTACCCTCACTGGTACTTATGCACTCCTCACCCACACCCATGCTTCAAGGGGCACATCTTGTGGTACCCAAAATTATCTAGTTATTTTCTCATATTGAAAGTGCTCATACACTCCAACCCAGTGGTCATGTAACCAATAACTGACCCTCATATATAACAACTATACTCCATCCTTAGGCCACCCAAGGAATCCTCTATAGGACCTCCATATGATCTCTTAAGCCACCAATCTATCTAAAACTCATCTATAGTGATTTATACTAAGATAGCAGATAGCCAACATACTCATCCACCTCTCTCCAAATGGCTATCCCTCTATAATCCTATTAGTTGCATAACCACTATGTGCTCATAATCCTAACAATGCAATAAAGTAGTCATGATCACACCACCACTAAATGCCTCCTAAGTAAACATATAAAGGTACCTATATAAGTGGGAAAGCATAGTCCTACCCCATGAGAACATAGTACCATATACCTCTGTACTATACATGATCCTATGCATCCTATATGCAATGAACACCCTACTCCCATCCATAGTAACAAATGAAGCCAATAACATGGCCAATAACTTCCATAGGCATGGAATACTTGACTAAAAAGTAAATGAAAATAATACATTGCTATCATTGTCTCTCTATTGTATGCCTAAGGGTACATTATAAAAATAAAAGGATGCATGATCAATAGCATCAACACCCATGTCATCCTACAAAGTCACATGTCATCTACTAATTGGCAAATACAAAATATGGTACACATCCTCTAGAGTAATCATAATCTCTCCATTAGGAAGATAAAAAGTACATGTGTCTACATTCCACCTCTCACATAAGGTGGTAATCAGATACCTATCCCACTACATAGTGCCTAGGTCACACACGTGACCTAATCCTGCCCTATCCATCATAACCCTCTCATCCACTAACAAAGGTAAAAATCTCAATGTCTCCATCACTTGGCCTCTATGGAACTCCCTCATCCATACCTCACCCTAAAAAAACATTATAAAATAGCATATATGTCATTCAACCATGCCAATGAAAATAACTAAGCTACAAAATAATAGGCAATAACTCAAAATCCTAGAAAACTAGCCCCAATGGACAAGAAGACTGTAAAAGGACACTAACACTAGATAATAGAGTTAAAACCTAGATAGTAGTGATAAACACTAGAAAAGAGCACTAACTCCTTGATAGGAGCATTATAACTAGTGTAAATTTCCTAAAGCACTTCACACAACCCAAAAAAATCAAAAATAGGACTCTAAATAGGCAAAATTCACACATTTTAGCTACTTACCAGGGTAATCTCCCCACCAACCTCCACCTAGGCTACCAAATGCTCAAATCAGGTCATGGTAAGTGCTCATATCTTTAGCATATATTGTACCCTAGAGATCCAAATCTCAACCTAGTCAATGTACAAATAAACCAAGAATCAATCTAGTTTTCCTATATCAAACAACTTTCTCATTCAAAGTAAAATACTATTTTGCCTATAACTTGAACCTCGTAGCTCCATTTTACAAACCATTTTTTTCCATGAAATCATGACAATGATACCTTTGATAGCACATAAGCCTTGGTCCCTTACTATTTTATTCGCCTACTTCAACACACACATATCTATAACACTTTTATATCTAAACATACAACTTGGTCCTAGCCAATCAAAAACTCATTCAACTTTCATACAACTCAACCTAATCAATCAAGTAAACTTTCAATCTCACAACAAGCTAACCTTGTTTCTACTTATGCCATTAGTCATCACTTTTGTCTCAACCTCCTCTATCATAAATCTCATTCCTCTCCATAAAAGGGGGCCATCATTCCTACTATTCCTATTTCTACACTTACATAGAATAACCCATCTACTCTCATAAGTGGATATACCCTAGTTTTTACACCTCCAGTAGTTAGATCATCAAATTTAGCTTAGATCAATTAAAATATATAGTGATTCAAACTACATGGGTCACTCAACATGGTTTTTACACCTCTAATATTTAGATTATCAGATTCAACTCAGAACGGTCAAAATAAATAGTGATTTAGATTATATAGGTCACTTAACATTACTCAAGACATTTAGGGGGATATACCTTTAGTTTAAAGATACATAAAATATTCAAATATATTGGCTTAGATCATATAGATCCATAGTGATTTAAGCTTATGGATATATAGACTAGTCAAATACAGTGGTTCAGATTATATGGATTTATAGTATAGATTCAGACTCAAATATCAGATTTGGGGGCATGTACATTAATACACATCTCACACATACACTTAATACAACATGACATAGTTATAGGTCTAGATAGTAAATTATAAGCATGGTATTAAGCACAGTGTTTTTGTCTCTAGTTTTACACATGGGGCATGACATGATAGGTCATATCACATGTGCCTATACATATTACTAAATTATACATATGCATCACTCACATACCAGATTTGGGTGCATCATACATATGTTCATGTTATTTATGATCTAAGATTATATAGATTGGAATGGAAAGACATGCCATTATCTTCTTGCATATTTACCAAAGTTTTACATTACACCTAGTTGTAACTAGGTTGTCACCAATTTGGATCATATTATTATCTATAATAGTTGGTCCATAGCATTACCTAGACCTAGACTACATAAGTTTGTGTGGGATAGAAGGTAAACATTGGTTTTAGACCTCTAAACACTTCTCAGTTTTACTTTAGATTATTTAGAGTGGGGGGCATGATATATTTTTCTCTTCATACTATATATATTCTATGCACACATTCTAGATTACATGAGTTTATTGGGATAGAGGGTAGACATTAGTTTTAGGCATTTGAACATATCTCATTCTAGTCAAATTCAACATAAGGGGTGAGCAGTGCCCTCCTTCTCCATAATATATAGATTTCACTTATAGGTTCAGATAAGGGGCATCCATTTTAGGGATTATCTATTTCTCTACAAACTATTTGGCTCTCCATCCACTTACCTATATAGGAAGTGATTTGGACCCCTTTTCAACACACTTACCTCCACACAAGTAGGTTTACGTACACTTTTCCTTTTCTTTCTTTTACTCTAGTAATTCATTTCATTACATCACTAAATTAAAATGGGGGAAATTTATACACCTTAAATTGGTCAAGTAACCACACATATCATGTTTTTTCATATTCCTTTCATAGGAGACTCTAACTGGAAAATATGAGCATTTTTCACATTAGCGATGTCTTTTGTTTTACTTATCTTGGTCATGTTTATTACTTTTATCACCTATCTGTTATCTAAATCAACTAACCTATACCTCCAAGAACCCCTATAATTGCTCCTTGTTAGTCCCAAACTATTTTTTTTAGTCCTATATAATATAATTCTATAGTACTATATCACTGGTGCTCTTGTCCTTTTCAATGTTATTGTCCAACAGTCATTTTTTACTTGTTTAGTTGGTCCTAAACCCTTCTTATCCCCTCACTTAATTCTTATTTATATTTTTTATGTCATATAATGTGAATAAAGCTCCAAAATTCAAAATGAAGTCTCCTATATAAAGGAATTCATAAGGCATTTTATATCTATCACTTACTACTTTGGCACATTACATAATAAAAACCAGTAAATAGTATAGCTTATCATTCTGCATCACACATAAACTTGCATGCTTGATCAAGGGAAGTCCTAGGTGAAAGCCATTCTTACATATACCATGCACATTGATTATGCACATTCCCTAAGGGAGAACTACATTTTATTTGAGAACCTATCTTTAGGGTTAATGTAGGTAGCAATTAGGACAACTTTTGATGTATTTGTTGTTTACATGTGTGTAGATAAATATAGGGTTTGGATATTGAAATGGACCTACAACAAGCTCTATTGACTTCCAGCCTCTAAAATTTTGTACATGGGCTCATACCAAGGCAATGAATAAAACCCAAAAAGATCATATCTCTTAGATAACAATAATAGAGGTTGACTATAGTGTCGGTGCCACTCTTATCCACTTTTAGTACTCTTGTCCAATCATAAAATTAAGGGTAGATCTAGATTCATGATAGTGTCTTGGTCTTACACCTCAATTTTCATTCCCTAAATCATTCATTTTAATCCATTTTTAGATAAGTTATTTTCTCTTCTTCATGTAAATTATTAGATAAAAATCTATATTTTTCCATATTAAACTAGATTTTTCCCCTTACTCCAAAGCCTTTATTATTTAGCAACTAAACACTAGTTTTCCAAAAACAATAAAATGACACTCAAGAATAATGTAAAGTAGGTTCTAGTGTTTGGTGACTTAAAGCTGGTAGTTAATCAAGTCAAAAACAAATACCAATGCAAGTTGTCTTATTTGAGAAGGTACAAACAAATATCTATGAAGCTAGATCTTGTAAGAGGTTATTTTAATGTTCATTACCATAAGTCTATATAGATGAATGTATTTTTTATATGATTTTAAAATTATATAAGAACTAAAAGGGTAATTAAATGAGTTTAAAAAACTTTCGGTTAAACATTATTTGTTGATTTGGTTTATGTCATGTGAAACTTTGTTTGCTAGGTGAAAGGCTTATTAATGGTTGTATGGTATATTAAAATCAATTAATTATATGATGTTATTATAAAAATGAAAATATATTGAAAGGAATGCATTTTAGTAATAAGTATTTAGATTAATGGACTTATGTAAGAAGATATATGATACTTTTTGAAACATGTTGTGGCATGTTTCCATTTTAATCTATTTCTATGATTTTTATGATTCCTAGCATAATTATAAGATGCATATGATGGGTTTTATGTATAAGGTTCCCTTATTTTTATACATTTTGTGGTATTTTTTGTGGGAGTATATATGTATATATTGAATCTATTTATTTAATATTAAATATGTTTGTATATTAACTTGATATTACTGACACTACATAGATAATTGAGATAGACTTTATATGTAATAAAAAATGCATCATGTCAATAAATCTATCCTAACTCAAAGAATATAGATGATACTTACACTTAATATTGGGAATATATTTTTTAATTGGGAGCATGACTAATATGGGGATCCAATAGACTCGATTAGGGGATCATTTATCATAATACACCATGCTAAGGAGGGTTCCAAAGCCTCTAGTCTAACACAATCATGGAATAACCCTAAGTAGGTCCTAAGTTTTGATATTTCACCTAAAATAATAACAATAAAAGTAAATCTAATCTAGTGCTTACCAAATCTTGTGGCACAAAGTGGGGGTTAGAAACAATAAAAATAAACATGCATATAAGATAAATATATACTCACATCAATGTATATAGAATCATAATACATGGAAGAGAAGAAAATATACATATCTATCTACTCTTACAAAAGGAGAAATAAAGTTAGGAATACTTACCTTTAAAGACAAACTTACCAAGCCTCAATCTCTTACCTATAAATGCATATAAAAGACTTATCCACAATACAAGACCCATATATCCAAAGAAAGTATGGAACCCTAAGCTTCATTCAAGTAGAATGGTCAATAAGTAGATGTTCATTCACTCTTACTTCTTATTTTACTTCCTATTATCAAATGATGAAAATAAACTTGTATTTATATGTACAGATGGCCCTAAACCCTTAAAAAAGTCTTGGCTAACAAGGTCAACCTAGTCAACCTAGCATAGTTTCAGAAAGAAATTCACTATGTCATGAGCTAGGTTATCCAAAGTTAAAATAGCCCCTAAGTGAAAAATACCCCAAAACTATACAGGGTCATCCTAGTTAACCCAGTATAGATGAATAAAAAAATGGGATTTAGGTGAGGAATAGGAGGATAAAATGTAACAAATGCCTAGAATAGGTAAAACAAATAAGAACAAACTTAAGGTTAATAATGTTTTGAGATAAGTGTGTATATAACAAGTGGTAAAAGGGATAACAATCTTGTGAATCACCAATGGTCTTCCCACCCCTTTCATTGTACTTCCCTTAAAGTGTACACTCAGAGAGGTTAAGACTTGATAGGTTCCTACAAAATACAAAGTGTTAGTAATTGATAAAAGTTTTGATGTGTATACATATGCCCCACTTGAAGTTCATCACATGCCACTAAGGTGTAATAGGGGATGGTGCTTCAAGAAAGAACATGATAACACATAATGTTTATGCTAATTAAAGTGAAGTAAGTAACAAATAAGATAAATGAAAGGAAAAATTTGAAAAACACATACCTTTACTTGCCTTAGTGTTGTAGATAAAGAAGTAGACTCGAGACAAGTGAAGGCATCCAATGTGAGGAATACTAGGTGAGCCTGTATAAGTTAGTGCAAAAAATAGCCAAAAATTAAAAAAATGGAAGATAGGCATATAATAGTGGAAATAGTTATCTATTCCATCATGATTCTAGAACATTTTATTGTTTGAAAAATGAATGAGTAAAAACAAATATAGAGGAAAAACAAAGAATTTGTCAAAAAATAATTGAAAGATTTAGATGTTGAAAAGTGATTTTAAATAGGGTGAAATGAAAATCATATTTTATTTTTGACTTGTGAAGGAGAGAAAAAGAGATCTAAGAGACCAAATGAGTTGGGATGATGAGGAGATGATAGGCTAGGCTATAGGGACCCCTAGAGGTGGTAGCGGGTGCAAGACAAGTAGGCAACAAAGAAGCTTAAGCTAATTTTTATAGTGATTTAAGTGTATTTTTAAAAATATATGTTTTAACCATTTATAGACATCAAAATGAAACCAAATCAATTGATATGAGTAGGAAAAACCAATTAAGGAAATGGGTTTAAAGGGTTTGGGGAAATAACTGCTAGAAGGCACTTATTTCACAAAATGTAAGGGGTCAGTAGGAAAAAGCAACTGGGTCAACCTAGTCAACCCAGTAGGCTAAAAAATAACAAATCCACACTGCCAACCTAGTAGGTATGTGTTGACCCTATATATTTTGCAGACTGTTGATCTAGTATAGTTTTCAAACTAAGCAAAAAAGTCCTAGTATGATAATGTAGTACCAAGGGGAGGATAATAAGAGGGATGACATAGATTTTTAAGTTAATCAAGCCAAAAATAAGAAATTTTTGGTCAAAGTAGTTTGATCAAAGAACCAAAATAGTATGGAAATGCATGCAAGTGACCAAAAGAGTGCTAGAATGACCCATAATGACTAAGGGATAAAAAAGGGTGAGTAGGATAAAATTAGGTCCAAATGAATAAATTAAAGTGATTTAGGTTTTTTTTTATTAAAATTTTAAAAATAATGTATTTTGACTATACATTACATAGAGGATCTAGTACATCTTTTGTTGTTTCCTAATTATAGGGGCATCCAAGATTCTAGCATTTGGTGGATGCATCATTACTACTAGATCTATTATATCTCCTATCAATAGATGATAGGGATAGACTAATCTCTATATGCCTAAGAGGTATAGTAGAGATGTGTATGATACCCCTAAGTTTAGATTTCTTAGTCATGTTCTAGGGATGTTGGGAATGATTGACTATCACCTTCAAGTGGGAAGTGGAGGGGGTTATTATAGAGGTGGACATCACCTTAGAGGATGTACATGTCATCCTAGGATTGCCTATAATAGTGACACCTGTGACTACTTAGATACTTGATAATGATGAGGAGAGGAGAGCCTTAGCTATATAGGCTACATACTTGGAGAGGATATACTTATGTCAGAGGGTGAGCATGGTTAATGTGTATATGTCATAGGTTCTAGATATCTAGAAGGATGTGATAAGACTTGTGATAGCATGAGTGATATGCCATAAGTTAGATAACAAGGTACCACTTTTTGTGATAGCCATGAGTCGAATGATATTAGAAGAGAGGGTAATATATGACCTAGAATTTGTCATCTATGTACATCTCATACATGATATGTATAGATTGTTGTCTATAGGGAAGAATTATATTGGACTAATCATATTATCGATGGCATGGATCTATGAGTGGTTCCCCATATATCAACCAACTAGGTTACCCTATGTGATTGATGATAGGTCACCATGAGTACAAAGATAGAGATAAGACCAATTAGAATGGGACATGACCCATGTTTTAACACTATGGATAGTGAGACAAGTGGATAGAATATGGCATCTATACGGGCACATCACTATTATATGGCCTAGTTAGGACATAGTTGTATTAGTTATGGCATGAATAGAGGTGATAAGGCATTATACTTGGTGGATAGATCCAAATCTATTGGAATGAGTGATATGATATATGGACTTGGCTCACCTAGTGGTATTGATAATGTTTCCCATGTTTTGGGCCTAACATCTAAGAGAGCTATAGGGGTGAAGAGGACTAGGGTCACTAGTATCTAGGTCGATATTCAAACCACATCAAGAGAGATCATGGACTAGTCGAGCATGACATGTAGTAGAGTAAGAAGATATGGGGGTAGAGGTAAGAGCATAAGAAGTACTAATACTAGCTTTGTAATGATATGAGTATCCACCATTAAGGACATGATGTAAATGGAGGTAATAAGAGTATGATATAGTAGATGTCTTAGATGACCTAGCAAGCAGGCTAGAGTAGAGTTGGACAATAGAGAGACCACAAAGGCATAACTTAAAATGGGTATGAGTGGCATCTTTAGGATTTTTTTAGGAGGTGACTAATAGAGGAGGTTCATAGAGGTGACATAGATGGGGAGACTATGCTCAGTGGTCATGCAGATGGTGAGATAGTAGTGGCAGACAAACAAATAGGTAATAAAAGATGGTTAAATTATTACTTTAAATTTTACTTGAGATATACTAGAGATAGATTTTGAGATATATAAATAATCTAATATATATCTAGTTTATTATTTGTAGGTGTGGTAGGGATGAGGAGATAAAACGGGGGTCCCTAGTGAGGGGAGCACTCCATGGTGTCCTAGATGAGGAACTGATGCCATACGACCCCACTACACTAGAGGATCCCAAGGTACCATCTAACCTAGTTTAGGTGAGCTAGTTTAGACTAGTGGGAGAGGCTATGAGGTAGTGATGAGTGCATAGAGAGGGGATACAACCACTAGAAGAGATGGCCACATGAGATACATGGGCATGGTAGGCCCTACCTAAAGAGAGAGCTACACATCTGGCCATAGTGACATAGATGACACATGCGCATACCTAAGAGAGAAAAACACATGTACTGACTCTAAACCATATGTCATAGGTATAAGAGTAGGAGAGAGCAAAGCATCTAGTGACCTTGGCCTAGTTGGCATAGGTTTAGGCTTAGATATCTCATCTATAGGGTTATGTGTTAGGATTGAGATATTAGAAAACCTATTTACAATGTTCTATGTAGAGGAGTTAGACCGAGGCATCAATGGGTAGTATGGATAGGCCATGAGATAGGTAAGATGGAGCCCATCCATAGAACTAGAGCATTGTATATATTTATATCAAAAATCATGATGTGTGTGTGTGTGTGTGTGTGTGTGTGTGTGTGTGTGTGTGTGTGTGTGTGTGTGTGTGTGTGTGTGTGTGTGTGTGTGTGTGTGTGTGTGTGTGTGTGTGTGTGTGTTATTATGGATATTTATTGTATGTGTTATCATTATGGTTGTTTATGTTGATGCTTTAGATATATTTCTTTCTAGCACATGTATTTATATATTTTTGTTGTATATGCTATAGGAAATATATGATTTGTGGTTTATTTTCTAGCATTATATAGGACATATACATGGTTAAAAATAAACAAATAAGGACTTGGTAAAATATAATCAATCATAAATGTACTACACATTATTTCATGTTGGGAAATGTGTAACAAAAATAAAATATCTAAGTATAAAGAACCAAATGGTGGTAAAACAAGATGATAAAAAAGAATTTATTTTTAAACAAAATGAAAGATAAGCAACTTAATTAAAAAAAATTAAATCACATTGGGAAGTATGAAAATAATGTAATAAAGTGGAAATCACATAAAAGGACAAATGGTATAAAAACAAATCAATTAAGTTATTCAATCATACTAAATCATGTTGGGAAGTATAAGAGAAAAACAAAATTGGAAAAATTTCGGTCTTAAATTTATCACACTAATTCAAGCTGGGAAGTATGAAAATTTTCAAGAAATGGTTGAATTCTTACATGTAGTCAGAAAATAAGAAGATAAAATTGAAATAAAACTAAAGCATAAAACATATTAAATCAATGTGGGAAGCATTTCAATGACATGTAAATTCATGATCAATCACATCTTATCTCATATTTGACACAAATAATATTAATTATGACTTGTATTATTGGAAAATTTTGTAAGGAGGGCTAGGTCCTACCTATGGTCTTATACTGCAACTCACAATTGGAACACCAATGAGGTGGAAAAATGTGAAAATATGGTAACAAAGGGATATTAGTAATATTAAGGTGAAAATTTTGTAATTTTTGAGGATGGTTAGGTCTTATCCATGGTCTTACAATGCAAATCACAAATAGAATCTCAAGCAGAGTGATTAGTGAACAAAATAATATTTCTCAAGTGGAAATATAATGAATGTATGGAGTGATAAAAGGAATGTAAAAATCATGACTTATGAATCTTATGAGAATACCTTAGGAGATAAGAGGCATACTAAGGACATGAGAAGGAACTAAGTGACTAGTGACCATCAATGTATAGAATAAACCTATTTTTTATAGACACTAAGATTTTTAGGTAAATAAGCATGCTAATCTAATAAAATCATGAATTTAGATTGGTATAATAAAATTAAAATGGATCTATCATCACACGACGTGTTCCCCATTCCTCAAAACCCATTATAGAGATGTTGATCTACTATGAAGATTAGGTTTTTTCTTGAGAAAGTAAGTAGCACTAAAATATTTTATTATTCTCCTTTTCTAATCTACTAGCCTCTACACCCCATGGACCTTGGATCTATCATGAGGCCAATTGTGGAGTTTTAACTTTAACTAGAATAAGGATATGTAATTTGAATCATGTCTTTTAGTGTGATTTGACTTTTAATAATTTTAAAATGTTTTTACCTTGTGTACCATTTCATTTTGTTAAATGATTTGTCTTTTAAATGTTTTTAAGGATTTTTAAGATTCTTCCTCCATACATATTTGTAGCGACCAATCATGATCGATAGAGTTATACACAAATTATTTAAAGGCTTAGGCTAAAGGAAGCTAAGTAATCAAAGACAAGATTGACTAGAACACATAGGCTTCAAAATGAACCATCATGTTATCTCAAGTCTAAACCATGTATATGCTTAGTTTATGAGAAAGGAATAAAGGGAAAAATAATATATAAAGTGGAATGGTGAAATGAAATTATAATGATATTAATTGTTTGTGAACTAATCACATGTTAATAAGGAATGACTAAAGGGAACCAGGTTTGTATAACCAAGTCACAATGACAATTAGCTGTGAAAAATAGAGATAATAAAGAAAAAAATCATAAAGATATAAGAAGGGAATTTGTAATAAATAAAATGTAAGAAGAAAAAATAAAGTAATGATAAAGAAGACAATATAAGCAATATATGATGCAAAATTAAAATCACCATGTAAGATAAATAATAATTTGACACAATGTCAGATGATATGATAGATAAAGATAAGATTGGATCACACATAGAATGTAAATGAAAATGTAAAATCACCATGCATGTGATCATAAATAATGATAAATATACCCACACACATTATCCAAAACATTGGATAGTTCTCTATGAAGATGGATACAGACTACTACTAATGTCTCATCTATCTTTAGTGAAAACTAGGAAAATACTTCTCACCTAATATCCTTAATAGAAAAATTAGGAATGTTGTATGTATTGTGTTTAGGAGGGAAATTAGGCAAAGAATTCTCAAGAGCATTCATAGGATTAGACTCTATGGGATATGTGGGATTCATTGGTGGAGAAGGGTCCACGAGTGAAGGAGTCATAGGTGGTGAAGGATCCATAGGTGAGGGAAGGTCTATAAGTGAAGGAGTCATAATTAGAGGCATAGAAGGTGATGAATGGGCCATAAGAGGGGATGGAACCATAAGAGGTGGAACCATGGGAGAATAAATAGGATCCTTCTTGTGAGAATGACCTATGGTATAAATAGTAGAAGGTCTTAGAATAGATATAAGATGATCCTTAAGGTGTTGTTGAAGGATGCAGTAATGATTAGTGCGATGGGTGCCATATTGGTGCCAAAGATAATACACCTCTCCATACCTAGGAATATATTTAGGAATTATCTTTTAGGGAGGTATGGCTTTTTTTGAGGACTAAGGGGAAGAAGGATGCAAAGTATCAATATATTGTCACATCTAGTGACAATGCATAGAAGATTGATTATATGTTCCATGGAAACAACAAATACACCTATGAGTAGGTTTAGTAGAAGCACTCACAAGAGGAGGTGTAACAAAAGTAGAAGGAGGTTTGTAAGGATCATTGGCACATTTAGTGGGAAAAAGAGCCATCAAAATTAAAGGAATAAAACCATCACAAATATAAGTTGAAGGTGGGGAAGGAATGTGACTAGGCTCAATGGAAGGAGCAATGGGATCAGAAGTAGGGATAGACTCAACAGTAGTGAGAGCAGAAGTAGGATCAACTATATTAGGATCAAGAATAAACTCAACTATAGTGGGAGTAAGTATGGGATCTAATACAAGTTCCATTGAGGGAGGGGTGGGATATATAAAAGGTCAAATAAGGATATCATTCATCTTAGGGATAAACAGGCTATAGGGGTTAGGGTACCTAGCAAAGCAGTAAGGCCCAATCATAGAACAATACATGAGCATAATCCTACAAGTTTCCTTAGAAATTGGAGGTTTTAGCACCATATCTAACCTATGATAAGGATGAAAATACTAAAATTAAGAATTATAAATGAGGGAATACAAGATATATGAAAAGACTAAAATAAAGAAGAACAATAATGAATAATTTCAACATCACAAGCCTAAACAATATTGCCTAGGAATGGATCATCTAAGGAATAACCATCATCATAATTAGGTGTGTGAAGGTCAATAACTCAAGTAGGGATGACCTTGTCATTTGATGAAGTGTGGTAAATATAATTATGAGTCTTAGATAGGATAATTAGAATGTCATCACAAGGAGGTTTATGATAATGAGGCTACAAAGAAGTTGTAATTTGTAATATAAGATGAGGTGAGAGATAAAAAGTTTTAATATTTAAATTAATTTAATCAAGATCATCATCATCAGAATCTATGATTTTAGGATTAATATTCCCCATGAGTTTAATATGACCATTGTAACCTCTAGTGAAATTGATGGGAAAATTGAAGTATTAAAACTTATGAAATGGAATGTTGGGCAAAGGTTCAAGAGTAGGAATATTGAATACACCATTATCTTTAAATTATTCAAAATTCTAAGGGTTAGTATCACCTTAAATCCTATAAATGGCTCCATTATGAGGTAATTTAATGTATTGGCTGGTAGAAGAAGCAACTTCTCTCATATGATGAGTCCATGGCCTACCAAGCAAGATATTATAAGAAAGAGGAAAGTTAAATATCATCACCTTCACATGAATGGTGATAAGTATGATGATAATGGGAAACCACACAAAAATTAAATGAGGAATTTACCTTTTATCATATCCTTTTCATTTTTTATGTGTGGATTTAAGATTACATTCATAATATCCAAGGGTTTTGATGAAATCAAGAGAGGTAACACAAGTGTTGAATACCTCATCAATCAATGCATACTTGAATTGGATGTAAATTATTTAGACACTAATGAATAAATGAGGATCATATAAACAAAGCATAATCTCATTGGGAATCATAAAATTGATAGGAAATTTTAAGGAAAGAGAAGTGTCCATTGTTTCATCAACATGGATGGACATCTCTTCACAATTTTATAATAATATATCCTTAGATCCAAATAAGGTTGTTTCACATCCTCATTAGGGAGGATGAGGGATATTAATTTTGAATAATAGTTACATAAGATGGTTTATATGATGTAGAGAGGTCCTCATAATCTCAATAAATGGAATTTGGTATGGGAGATTAGTGATTTCCATGATGGTATCCCATTCATCATAACCCATAAGAAGGTTGTTATAAATAGGTGCATAATGTTGAAGGAGGTCCTTAGAAGGAGGAGGCTAAGTGAATTGGAATTTGTGTTGGTAAGAAGGAGAAGGTTTAGACTAAGGTTGTGAATTATGTTGTAAATATTAAGTAGTTGATTCAAGTGTAGGTTGAGAATTAGTAGAAGAAGTGTTATTAGAAGTTTGATTATCATTATTGTTAAAATATGGAGGGATGGTAGAAATATAATGGGAAGTGTTATCTAAGGGAAAATTGGGAATTAAATCATTAAAATTTATAAGTTCATATTGGCCCAAATAATTTAAATGAGTTAGAGAATAATCCTGGATAACATGAAATGTTTGAGATAATGGAGGAGTGTAGATAGGTTGAGAATCAATAAAATCAACCACCCTTTGCATATTAGTCATGTTAACCACATTATCTTTATAATTTGGGTTAACAAGACTTTCTAAATTTTTATGGAAGGTTTGGGATTGTCTTGTTTATCTTGATTATGTTGGTGATTAGGAGGAGGATCTTCTAAGATATCTAAATGAGCATTAAATTGATTTAAGGATTGAGATTTAGTATGTGATTCATGAGCCTTAAAATTAATGTGATAGGTTTGTTGACATTTTATAATGATAAAATCATGATCAAAATTAGGATCAAGAAGAAAATACATAGCTAAATTATGGAGCTTCCTACAGGTCTCACGAGAATGACCCCAACTAGCATGAAACCAACAAAACTTGTTAGGATCATACTAAGATGAGTAGGATGAGTAGGATCAAGTTCTCATGGAAGAGGCCTAGGTATAAATTCAAGTAATTTAGTTGAGGATAAGGGTTTGTGAATTTTGATGGTATTTGGTGAAGATAAATGATGATTGGTGTATTATTGAGAAGGGGGAGTTGGTTATGAAGATTGGTTAGGAATAATATATTTAATGGTGTGAATGGTGTCATAAGAGTCCATAACACCATCATTGGTAGCACTAATTTTTTTTTCTTAAGTAAGAGATGAGGACCCATACAAAGTTGGGGTGGCTCAAATTGATGCATAAGGAAATATTGACATTTAGCTTGGTTAACAGCCTCCTCCAAAATATGTGTAGAGAGAGTGTGGACCTGATATTGTAACTTGGGAAAAAGAGAATTAGTGAAGAGATGGAAATGGTTATCATTGGCCATGTTATGTTCACACTTGTTTGAAAAAGTTTTCCACCTTTGAACAAAAGCTTGGGTAGTTTCGTGTTCAAGATGTTTACAATTTATGAAGTGGTCCAAAGTGTTTTTGAGAATATAATTAGTTTAAACTTATTGAACTAAATCATTCACTAAATCCTCCAAACTAGCAATGCAACAAGTTATAATTTGATTTTACCAATCTAAAGAATCACTTGTGGGCATTTTGGATAAGATCCTGGTAGCAACAAAGGTGTTCAATTTTACCCAATCCTTATAAGATTTCTTAACATTTAAGATGAAGGATAGGATCAGTTGATCCATTATAAGAAATTTTAGGGTTGATGCCTCTTATATCAATATTAGAAATTGGAGTGCTAAGAGGCTCATCTTGAAGATGTTTAATGGTTTTTTTGACCAAAGGAGTTTGAGAGATGAGATTTCCTTGGCAATCTCGAAGAGGAGGGGGAATTTTTTATTATGCATGCCCTAAGTCATTGGTTGAGGATGAGTTTGAATATGGAGAAGGTGATTTTTCATTCTCATCATTTTATTTGTATTATGAGATTTAAAGGTATTCATTTTATTAAGAATTTTTTATAATAATCGATGGGTTTGATTAGCATTGTTAGCATTATTTGAAGCATTAGAATTAGAATTAGTGGCTTAGGTACCACTATTGGTATTGATATAAGGTTGAGAGGAACTATGAGAATGTGAAGTACTAGTGGTAAAATTTTCTTGTGAAGCAAAAGAAGGACTAGTGAATAGATGAGAAGAAGAAGCACTAGAAACATGATTACATTGGGTAGCAAATGATGCACTAATAGAAGGATTAAGGATAGTGGATCTTATGAGAGGTGCACTAGATGTAGAACCTACCATGTTAGTGGATATACTAGGCATGGAGGTAGAATAAGTTAAATAAAATGAGATCATGGTATGATAAGGGTTCATAATAAAGGGAAGACGATGAGAATCAAATAAAGTGGTACTTTCAAATCCATTTGATAATTTGGGAGTAGGTGAATGAGGCTCTTCAGATTGACCACTAATCATAAGATGTTAAATGGTAGAGGGATATTTTCCTTGATGTTGAAGAAATTATGAGATAAAGAAGAGCATTTCAGGGGTATACCCTAATTTGGGTTTATATTCTAGGGAGAAGAGAGGATTACATTATGAAAAGGAATGAGGAGGTGTCGCATAGTTTGTTGTGCAAGTGGATATATGAACATTAATTTCATCCAAGAGAGGATCCCTAATATGTGTGTGTGTGTGTGTGTGTGTGTGTGTGTGTGTGTGTGTGTGTGTGTGTGTGTGTGTGTGTGTGTGTGTGTGTGTGTGTGTGTGTGTGTGTGTGTGTGTGTGTGTGTGTGTGTGTGTGTGTGTGAGACCTTATGAGGGTTGGTAAAACTCATAATGTTTGTTGAATTCAACTCAATGTTGTCTTCAAATACAAAATTCATGATGAATAAAAAGGACTAAAAACTAGGTAAGAGAAATACAAAATCAAGGAAATAGGAAGTAACAAAAATAGTATAGGTTGAACCCAACATAGAAATTAGTGACTAAAAACAATACATGGTCAACTATATCCAACTATAACAACAAATAGAGACCAAAAAAGTGTATAAGGTCTACTAGGTGGACTAAGTACAAAAAATAAGGAAAATCAGATAGCCTATAAAATATTATGTTGATTAAAATGACCATGCACTGAGATAAAAATAATTTTGAAAGCATTTTTAAAAGCAATAATTGAAGGGAAACAAATAATAATTTAGATCAATGAGGGTGATCTAATTGAGGCACATAACATAAAACCTTAAACTAACATTGGCTAGTGTAAGTTTTTACAATACAACACACATTTTGAGAAAAGAGCAAGTAATCAAATTGGAAATTAAAAGCTAACTGAGTGGTCAACATGGATGTTATTAGATTATTTATAATATTATTTTAAATGTGATAGGAATTTGGATATAATAAATAAAATAGAAAACAATCTAAGGATAGTTTCAGGAAGTTTGGGCTGAAAGGGATCTGTATTGGCAATGGTACAAGCTTGGTATTGGGACCTATCCCCTCACTTCACACACCAAAAAAATAAAGGTGTTGAGCACTTAGCTAGAATATACCATTAACCACATGTTTATACTTGGATATAAAATGAAGTCAGCTTCCCCCTTAGTGATGAAATCCAAGTAGGTAGGCCTTGGGTAGACAATTTTTAAATGCTTATTTAATATTTTGTGATTTGGCAGTGTGTGCATAAAATATAAAATAACAAATCTAAATGGTATATTTAAAACCAAATAATTATACTATGTGAACTATTATTAGCATGAAATCAATAAAAAATGAAAATGTGAGATAATTACTTTGAATATAAAGGTTAATTCCAACTTTGAAACATGATACAATGTCGATGTACTCAATAGTGTATGCACAAAATATAGAATAGGGTCAAAAGTGTCACCTCTATAATACAAAAATAACAGGTTTGAAAATTAACAAGGTTGATAGAGTTGGCCTATCTATCCAAATAGCACATAGAATACATAACTAGGTCAATAGGGCTGATCTAGTTGACTATATAAGGGTAGTTTTAAAGACTATAAACTATGAAAGGAAAGACTATAAGGAAAGAGATAAAGGATAGAAAGGAACATTGGTGGGTCTAGAGATGCATATGAGTGAGATTATTGTCAAATAACCTTGATAAATACTTTTAAATCCTACCAATAGGGTCAACTGGGTAGACCTAACTATGCAAAAGCCTATTATCGAGTGCCTAAAATATACAAGGTCGACTTGGTCGACCTAGTAGTCTAAATCTAATGCCTAAAAATGTATAAGGTCAAATGGGTCAACTTAGTAGTCTGGATTGGATGTATAAAAGCTTAAAAAAATTTACTATCTTGACTAAGTTGATCTAGTAGCTTGTACCTAAAAAAGAAGTTACATAGAAATAACATAGTCATTTAGATGTTAATGTGTGTTAAACCTACACACATAAGCTAGAACTATGTCGATATAGTAGACCTCGTATTGCAAATATATGATAATAAAAATGACAAAATAAATAAATATGTGAAACAAATACTACAAGGGTTAGATTCATGTCAGGTTCACCAGAATATATGAAATAAAAAATACATCATGTCTATAAATCAATCTTAACTCAGAGAAGATAGAGCATACCTACACTTCTGATTAGGAATATATTTTTTAAGTGGGAATGTGACCAATATGGGGATCTAATAGACCCAATTAGGGGATAATTTATCACAATACACCATGTTAATGAGGGCTCCAAATCCTCCAATCTAACACAGTCATGCAATAACCCTAAGGGGGTCCTAGGTTTTCATATTTCACTTAAACTAATAACAAGGAAAGTAAATCTAATCTAGTGCTCACCAAAGCTTGTGACACAAAGTGGGGATTAGAAATAATAAAACTAAACATGTATATAATATATATACTCACATCAATGTATATAAAATCCTAACACATGGAAGATAATCACAAATGCATATCTATCTAATCTTACAAAAGGATAAATAAAGTTAGGAATACTTATCTTTGAAGATGAATTTACCAAGCCTCAATCTCTCCCTTGTCCAAGGTGACTCACAATAGTTTTTTATGTTATGTAAGGATGACAAATACAAATCAGCTCTAGGCTACACAACCTATCAATGCATCCAAAAGACATCCACACGATAATATCCATATCTCCAAAGAAAGTATGGAACCATAAGCTTTATTCCTCAAGTAGAATGGTCAATAAGTAGATGTTCATTCACTCTTAATTATTTTGTTTCTTATAATCAAATTATGGGAATTAATTTGTATTTATAGGTATATTTGACCCTAAACCCTTCTAAAAATCAAAACTGGTAGGGTCAACCTAGTCGACCTAGTTTAATTTTAGATAATAATTCACTAGGTCATGATCTAGGTCAACCAAAGGTCAAATAGCTCCTAAGTGAAAAATACCTTGAAATTGTATAGGGTTGACCCAATCAACCTAGTACAACTAATTGATAAAATGGGATTTGGGTGTGGAATAAGATGATAAAATTTAGAAAATGCCTAGAATAGGTGTAATTGAGAAGAACAAGCTCAGAGAAGAATAAGCTCAGGGTTAATGGTTTTAGGTGACAAGTGTGTAGATAAAAAGAGGAAAAAGTGACAACAAACTTGTAAAGCACCAATGGTCTACGCACCCCTTAAGTCATGCACTCATAAATATTGAGACTCAATGGGTTTCTACAAGATACAAAGTTTTAATAATATTTTTTTTGAAAATATTATATGTATATAGACTTCATTGATTTATTTAGTGTCATTAATAGGTAGAATTGATGAAATCCAATTGAGTATTGTGTGTGAAATTTATTAATCCTAGATATCTAAAACACTATTTTAAAACTTTAGACAATGTAATGTTTATGGTTAAACATTTTCATTTCACTTGTTTGATTTAGTTCACATGCATTACATGATATGATGTTATAACATATTTCTATATGATATGTTTCATGTGATATGTATCTTATGGAACATGAGTTTATAGTCAACTTTCTTGATTTACATACTATCACTATCTACCTATCTATAAAGGAAGGGCCATCCCTTTTTTGGGAGATTATGCAAAGGATTAATGGTCTGTGTTTGGTGTGTAAAACTAATCAGATGATACTCTCCCTTTCCTTCTAGTATCAAATCTATAGATACTTTACTTAGGATAATTTTTTAGGTATTACCAAATACATAGAGACTCATATGTTTTGTAGAACATTATATTATTATAATCTAATTATTAAAATATGTATTGTTTTATAGATCTACTATATGATGTAAACTATAAAATAATAACAGTTGGTTTTAACTTAATTATACTTATTGAATTATTTAATTAGTAGTGGTTGAATTAATATAATGGATAATTATTGTACTTTATATGTTGTAATTATGAAAGTAAATCAACATGTATAATATCGATCACTAACTAAATGAATCATACCCAAACATTATGATTGACATTTCAGTTTATTAGTTGATGCATTTAGTTATGGATCATTAATGATGTATTGATTTTGAAGTTAAGTTTTTCAAAAAATAAACTAACTCTAGTTAACCTAGAGGGGTTGTTATAGCCATCCTCATCCTCAACCTACATTTATTCACAAATGTTCCCCTATTTTTATCCAAAGATCATATTAGACTCCCATGTTTATGTTGTCAAAACCATAAGGGTACAACCACCATTACCTCCCTAACCCACTCCTCTTAATAATAATGATCCTCTTCTTCCACCTATTTCAATACAAGTTTATTGACTCAAAGGATATGATATCATTAACCAATTATGAAATACTCATGCCAAAGTTTCTATTTTAGAACTATTATAGAAAGCACAAACTTACAAGGATATCATATATGAAATGTTGTGGGATACAACTCTTCCTATGGATAACATCCATCTTCATTTGATTTTATAATGAATACTTTCAAAAATATTTATCATACTATTTTTTATATAAATAAGATGTACCTCCCAAGCATATAATCAAGTGAAATATTATTTGATTACTAAAATCTAAATATATTGATAACTAGTTAATCATGCATTTATTGATAATGGTTCTTGAATAAATATTTTCATTTTTGACTTTATACATAAAATATTATTTAATAAAGATAATCTTCAAATTTCAAGGCAACCTATATATAGATTTAATACCATTCCTAAATAAATTTTTGGTAATATTATAATGGATTTATTATTGGGCCCAAAAATGGTCTCTACTAGTTTTCAAGTTGTCTCTAAGCATCTAAAATATAGTATACTTTTGAGATGCCCTTTAATTCACACAAGAAAATACATGAATTCTACTTTTCTTATATGTATCAATTTTTTATATTATATGCATGAATGCACAATTCTAGTTGATGATTCATCTTTTCGTTACTATAAAATGACATAATATCAATTGAATAAGTGTCTATAATACCACCTCAAAAACCAATTCCAATGGCACATATGCATACTTAAAAATTTGGTGAATCAAGAAATATAAATCATACCTTATGAATGGCTCAAATTCCTAATCTAATAGAAATACCTATCATGGAAAAACTAGTCTAAGTAGATATATAGATAGGGGAGAATCCAATAGTGATAAACCACATATTGAACCCTTGGTGAATATAACAAAACCTCAGCTATCATTCTAAATTGATTAAACACATATATCTATATATGCAATCCGCACATCTATATATGGTGAGTTGAACATAGTGGATATGCCCCCCTTTCCCATGAGTAAAAAAAATTAACCAAATGTAAAATCCCATTGTGTAAATTCTTCCATAAGTTATAATTCCCATGAAATACAAGAACATATCCAATAAAAGCTACAATAATCACTTATTATAAAAAAATATATTCAATAACTACCATTATTGGTCAATTCATAAAACACTTGCATAATTGAAAATTACTATAGTAGTGATGATGAGGATAAACAAAAACATTTATATGAATAACTATGAAAGGTAATTTTCAATCCCATTGATGAATATTAACACTTATCTCATTATTTATTTACATATATTATAGTGGATGAATACTGAGATATATATTCTATACAAAGTAAGGGAAAAGAACCCATTTCTACACAAAAGGATTTACAAGATAATTCAAATAAATTTAATACTATCTTACCACCTTGGGAATCAATACTCCTAGAATAATGGTCACATATCCTAAGGACAAGGTACAAAAGGCACACTCAAATAATCCCATAAAGTCATATTTATAAATATAATTACTAGCACAAAATTAAAACATGTTCAAAAGAGGATTTCTCAATGAAATCAATTTAAAACAAGAACCTATAGATACTAACACTAAAATTTATATCATCTCAATCTTATACATTTGACAAAAATCAATCAAGGTTCTACCCTTTAGTTCTAGACCTACCTACTACTCAAAGTCTCACATTCCTCATCTTTTTATGCCAAAATTATTATCTCCTAGTATAATCCATATCATTTTGGTGACCCAAGTCTCTTTTACTACATAAGAATATTAAAACTTGACAAACATCCTTCACTGTCAGTTTCATATCCATACCTATTTTCTAGATTTTTAGATAATAGAGACCACATAGGGACTCTACCACTAAGGATAGTGTATAAATACTTATCTAATGTCTAATTTCCTAAATTCATCCAAATTTAAAATTACTAGAAACTTATGGGTCGAATTATTTGTTGTATTAAACCCCATCATGAGATATTTTCAAAATATGTGGTATAAATAGAATTTTATGCCTTCTCATTTATCATCTATCAAATACCAAGCAAAAAGCTACTAAATATAAATCAATCAACTACACAACCAATCCATCCTACCATATTCATCCCTATTTTAATATCTATCATTATACTAGTCATATTTTAATATCAGTCAAGATGAATAACAAAATTAGGTTAATATAAAAAGAGTGTTTTAAAAAAAGATCACGCTATAATATCTATTTATACCTCTATTTATAATAATATATATTTTGTTTCTAGATTACAATGTGCATGTTCCCAACTCTTTGTTCCTCTTAGATTCTATTCAGGTGATAATTACCATCCCGCTACCATTATTTTTCCACATCTTAAATTAGAATTCATAGCCTATGTTATCACTACATGAAAATTCAAGGGTACCCAACCTATTCCACCACATGTTAATATATAAAAATTTCATCCTAAGCCTAAATAAATGATAAAAATTAAATTTTATGACTGCATCGACCAATTGAGTAATATGGATGCTAAGATATCAATCCTTGATATTTTAAATTAGTCTAATATCTATAAGGATATATTATATGAATCATTACATGAGACACAATAGATAAGTGATATAGATCCAACTTAATTTGGATATATTACGAAAGATCTCAAAAATAATGTAAATATCATTACTTTTGATCCAAAATATTTACCATCAAAAGATATTCCTAACCATGATTTACATTTATTCATTCAAGTGAGTATGCATAATAAGGTAATAAAAAGGGTGTTAGTTAATAATGGATCTAGTATAACTATCTATAAAACATAATTCTTAACCAACA
Source organism: Torreya grandis (assembly GCA_037957365.1). Taxonomy (NCBI): domain Eukaryota; kingdom Viridiplantae; phylum Streptophyta; class Pinopsida; order Cupressales; family Taxaceae; genus Torreya; species Torreya grandis. The sequence continues at coordinate 930,518 of JARHVA010002572.1, forward strand.
TGGGTATTAACACCAATATTGTTCAAAAATAAGACATGCATATCAAAGGATTTGATGATTCATGTGTCCTCCAATTGGAAAAATCACATTAGATGTGATATTGGACTAAAAATGGTTTGAACTAAATTCCAAGTAATGTCTTAATAATTTAATTGTAACTTAATCTTGGGTAGACCTTAGATACACACAATTGAGGATGTCCCATTCACATTACATTAATGTGACAAATTCATACATTATGGGACCTTATTAACAATGCCTACCAATGATGAACCTTTCAAACTTTGTCAAATATGAAATTTTGACATGGATGGGGTTCCAAAACTTATACCACCAAAGCAATACATTCCACTTGAAATCATACTAACTTTGAGATTGGAGAATCAAGAAAAATAACTCATTTAACTCAATATGCTTATAATTCACTACCTACTAAGGTGTACATGGACACATAATTAGAATAATAACCATTAACTAAAGGATCTAGTGATACCAATATAGTAATAAAATCTAACATTTAAGCTTATTTTAGTGAATAACATTGAAAAATAAGATGGTAAAGTCTGAGTTTCCTATGTTAGTGATAATGAAATTATTCATACTATGATGGATGAACAATTACAAAAACTAAATTTTAATCCACTTGAGCATCTTTCACATAACCTATTCACACCTATAGGTCCTAGTACATACAAGTTAAATTCACCACCAAAGGACACATAGTTACATGTATATAATGGTAAGGAAAAATTATCAAACTAACATGTAAATACTTTTTATTCAATCCATACCCATTGTATACAAACATTAATTCAACTTTACAAAGGATAAATAGAGATATATCATGTCAATAATGTGTAATCTTCACATAATCCTCCACAATAAATTTTACAAATCATATAATAGAAAGATAATATGCATAAAATATTTTTTATGTTACTTGAGCATAATATGATAACTTTACCTCTAAATAGACATAATTTAGAGAGCAAACTTATCCAAAACGAAGTATGACCATAGTACACTTATCATAATATCACTAGCCATGATATAGATAATTTTGGGGCATTGAAAAGTCAAATTAATATGACTACTTATGGAAATTATTTTCCACATATTAATATTAATACACAAAATTAGGAAACACTTTATACTTTTGAATGTTTATGATACTTGAACTATGATATACATTACCTAAAACATTTCCCACTTTTCCCAATCTCCCTTGGATACATTATGATACCAATAGCATGTGGACCAAAATTATTTGATACACCAATATGGGTAATGAAATAGAGACAAAATTTAACTTTATAGTATGGACAAAAGTGGGAGGTAGATATGAAAGAAATTGTTAATAAAATGTTCCTTCTCTGCTAGTTTGAAAATAAATAAGTTTGCATTTCACATTATGGATTTGATGATAGACCCATAGCAACAATGACCAATAATAAATTACCAGAGAACATTGAAACATTGAAAATAAGTAAACATAATAGGTTTTGATAAGTAAAGGACCCACCTCTTGAACCTTAGTTCCTGAGCTAGAATATTTTAAAATATAATCAAAATTAAAAAATTAAGTATCCCAGAAAAGTCAAATATTCTAAAATTAAAAAATAATTAAAATATACACAAATATTCAACATTCTTGAATTTTATTAGCTCCTTGGCATATATTTTATTTTTTAATGTTATTATATAGAACATAATTTCATATCTATATACACATATATTTCACACATCTTTGAGTGTGATATAGGCACACTTAGACACATGATATATGCATTTACAAATTTTGGACCTCTTTTCTACCCACATCATATAGTATGTTAGGGTCATCTATTTATTTAATAATGATTGATACAAGTAACACATCCTTTATGATCATTTATACATTATCATGTTTGAGCTTATATATTAACACTTACATGTGTTTGATCATTTTTCCACCAATCAGCATGCAAAAATAGGAATTTTAATAAGATTTACAAACTCCTCCTTGATGATAGATACAAATGTATAGAATAATAACTAATAAATAAAAAAATATTTTGGTACTTTAAAAATTATCTAAGACAAAAAAAATATGGTGAAAGGCATATGGAAGATAGTCTACTTAAAAACCTCCCCTCAGTCATCTCCCATATAGACAATCATCAACTCCACAAACCCATATCACTAGAGGAAGTTTGATAGGCAATATTCTCTATGGAAGGTATCAAATCCCCTATCCTAAATGGCTTTCCCCCCTCTTTTTCCAAAAATTTTGGGCCATAATTATCTTAGAGGTAGAGGCAGTAATATGCAAATTCTTTAGGGTGGGAACTATATTGAAATAAATGAACAACACTTTCATAGTTTTCATCCCTAAGAAACTAGGTGCAAATTAACTAAAAGACTTTAGACCCATAAGCCTTTACTCCATGGCTTAAAAATTTTGTGAAAATATTTTGGCCACACATCTATAACCCCTAATCAAAGAGACCATAGAGGAATAATAAGGTGCATTTTTGGTAGGCAAGTAAATCATAGTCATCATCATAATTGTCCATGAAAATATATACTCAGTGACCAACTCCACCATAGCAGGTATATTTCTTAAAATTGATATGGATAAATCCTATGAAGAGTATCATGGATATTTTTAGACAAGGTGCTTAACAATTTTGGCTAAGAAGTGGATATTAGGGGTTTGATCCATAACTATATTTCTACTACCATGTACTCTATACTGATTAGTGGAGTCCTTAAAAGCTTCTTTTCAGCCAATTTTGGTATCAGGAAAAGAGACCCCCTTTTGCCTATCCATTCATCCTAATGGTTAAAATTTTGATAAAAATTATTCTATCTTCTAGAGAATAAAATTTAATTTATGGATTAAGGGTGGTATAGGAACATGATACTAATTACCCATGAATAATTTATAGATGACAACTTTCTTTAAGGAGAGGCCTTAATTTTAGAGGCTTCAAATTTCAAAGGTATCCTAGTGAACTAAGAAAGAGCTTTATGATAATGAAGAAATTTTAATAGAATCTCTACCTTTTTTTATAAATACTCTACAATCCATTTAAAAAATGTTGGCAAGAATAATAGGATGAAAAATCAACATGCTTCCTTCAACATACCTCAGCATGCCACTATTTGAGGGAAAAATGAAAATGGAATTGTGGAACTTGGTAAAAATAATCTATAAATAATCTAGAAAACATTGGTGGGATGGAAAGTAACCCTAATTTCAAAGGTGGGAAATATTCAACTCCTTAAATTTTCCTTAAAAATTATGAATGTCTAATTTATGACCCTATTGTAAATCCCTACCAATATTATAGAAAGAATTGAGTAGATACAAAAAAAATTCTTGTGGAAGGACACAAAATATATATTTTTATTACCACTAGTTGCATGGGATAAATTTTTCTTTCTATAGGACATTGGAGGTCTTAGGATCAGAATAATTAAAAGCATGAATCAATCCCTAACTACTAACTTTGGGTGAAAAGTAATGAAAGAATAAAATCATTAAACCAATATCATCAAATATAAATATAGAGAATATTGTGAGGAAGATATTTTTCTATGGGAATAAGGCCCCATGGATGGTTTGACCTTCTGGAAATCCATCTCAAGCTCTAAGGCCCTACTGAAGAATTGAAGAAAATGGCAAGTCAAAAATGGAGAAAAGTTGGACTTTTAGGAGGACCCTTGGCTCTTTTCCTCTCCCATAGATTCCTCTCCACCATGTAATATCCTTAAGGAGACCTAAAAATCCTCTATAGGCCTTAAAGTGAAGGATTATTGGTCCCTCTCTAACAGAATAACAAAAAGGATAATTTTTTATATTATGGTGGATAATTTGGAAATTAACTAATAAATTGCCAACCTCAATTCCTAAATCCATCTAATCCATATAGTTATGTTTCCAAATGAGGATTCAATCCTCTATCCTATATAATTTAGTAGAGAATACAAGTTTAAATCAATATTCCTTGCCAACCTAGATCAATTAAAGGAGTAGACCCATTACAAAAACCTATGGATTAAACACCTTACCCATAAGGTGAACATTGTTTTTTGGATCATAGCTCATAAAAAATTATTAATATTGACAACTTGGAAAAATGGGTGATAACCATCCCCAAAAGGTGTTCTCTTTTCAATGTAGTGTTAGAATCCCTAAATCATTTGTTCCTTAATTATTCATTTAGGGCTCATGTTTGGAACCTCCTCCTTCAGTTATTCAAACTATCTTGGGTCAATCCTGACTCCATTTTGGACTTAATCATCTAATGGGAACCTCCCTATAGGAACCCCTCTTTGGTATTCCTTTGGGTTTTATTCCTTCCCCACTTTTTTTGGCTTATTTTGTCTAAAAGGAATGCTCATATCTTTGACTATAAAGGCTCTAACACTTTAAGTTCCTTCTACAAGCTTTAATACACTATCATGGATAATTAGTGGGCGTTAATACCTAATAAAAAGTTAGGATATTTCAAGGCTAATTAGGTTATTCTTAACAAGTGGAATCTCATCACCCCTCCCACTAGGCATGCTCTAGATAGGAGTCTCTCGAAATGGGAATGCCCCTCTAAGGGCTAGATGAAGCTAACTTTTTATAGAACTTCTAAAGGAAATCTTGGTAAGGTGGGGGGTGGTGGATTTAATAATTAAAATTCAAGTACCATAATTTTTACCTCTATGGGGTTGATGGGAAACTAATCCAACCATGTTACTAAGTCTACATTTTCCCTTTAGGGCATCTAGCTAGTTATCTAGGTAAATATTCCTAAACTAGCTAAAAAGGTGGATTCTCTCAACATTCTAAATGGCATGTCAATAAATACTAAGCCATCCCACATTATCATCCAAATCATATCCAATGTTAGATGTCTCCTTCACTCAATTGATTATACTATCTCACACATCTTCTGAGAGGGAAACATAGTGACTGATGCTCTTGTAAATATGGGCATACTCAACTCAAAACACTCCACATGGATCAAAGCCCTCAACATCCCATCCCATAACTGCCCCTTGATCAATAATTATTTACACTTTAAATCCCCTCAAGATTATATTAGGAACACACAAGAGAAAAAAAAAATGATTAAGTAAAGGTTAAAACACAATTTGTGTCTTAATAATGACATAATATTTGAATCCAATGATGAAAACATCACATAAAAAATATATTTAACAATGGTTGTGGAATAAAACAAAATATTAAATTTTTTAACTATTACTTGGTCCATTGTGACTTTTAGTAACTAAGTAGAAATAAGATCAACAACATGGGGGAGATTAGAGCCATTTTGAACCAATGTCTTGTTTCAAGCAAAATAAAAAGTGTGGATAAAGTTGAGAAAGAGTGGAATCATGGATTTGATGCTCGGTATTGAAGTGCATGATGAAATACTAGCTAGGGATTTTATGGTGGGTTGGAAATATCACCATGTTGTCTTTAAAAGAGTTACTATGTAATTCATGGAAGAGATCATAAGGGACATCACTGTCATGTCTTTTGAAGGGACTAAGGCTTTTCAAGATAAGAGGTGTAAATAAGAACTCATGTAGGCCTTATTTGAGATGGATACTATCTTCCAAATAGACAAAAATGGATTTCCCAAGGCTAATCTTCTATGAAGATGGTTGGATTTCTACTTATAGGTAATGCACTACTTGACTTTGGAAAAAAATTTCACTCATATATTTTCACACCATTTCTTATTTTTGAACCATTTTAAAGGGCATTGAATTAGTTTACCATATTATATCCTTAGGTCACTAGAATCTATAGTCCTATTATTCTAAGAAAAATTCACTATAGACATAATCTATCAATGATTAATTATCCTACTCACTAAAAGAGTGACCCCCATGAGGAGCCAAGAAATCAATATTGTGAAAATAAGTAAATATAAGAACTCTGATAAGTATAACCTAGTTGAGGGAAGAAAGGGTGAGGCTTAACCTTCCCCCTGCCTAGTTCACCCATTGGAAGGTGGGAAGGACAAAATAAAATCCTAGGATTCTTCTCCCCTAGATAAGATCTCAGGCAAGAAGGTTAACATGAATATCAAATTCTCATAGGGCATTAAAACCCCTAAATTTTAAATCCATGAATTAAAAGTGGTATAGGTATGGAAGTTGGATGATGATAAGGCTCAACTTCTGAAGGGATATAGGTAGAAGTTCATATAGTTCCATGACATTTATAGAAAATGGGAAGGCATGTGGTGTCACTTATGGAATATTTTAAAATAGGAATTTAATGGGCTAAGGGAAGGGATGTTAGACTTGAAAATGGTGAAATGAAGAAAAATAAAGTTGGAACCCAAAAAGGGAAATACATTCTCACCATCACCCTGAGGAGCTATAACACCAAGAAAGGAAAAACAATGGTAGATAAGGACAAAAGATTAAAAAAACATGTAATAAACATGGTGGAAGTACATGGAACACAAACCATAGGAATTATAAGTATCATTGTGAAAAATAAGATAGGTGGAAATAGGAAAGAGACCCACTCCAAGGAAATATAATTGGTGGCTCTATGTTTTGTTATTATTTTTGTTCTTATTTTGTTGAAACTTTGTTGACTTTTTGCATCTAATAGGCTAGACTAGACTTGTTATGTTATGTTTTTTTTTTTTTTCTTATTTCATTCTAAACTATGGTTTTCATGTCCCTATAAAAAAATATTTTAACCTATAAAATAAAAAACACTTACACATGTCTATATCCATGTTCATATATTTCATAGCATATTAATATGTTATGCTACAAAATGTTTTTCTTAACAAATATATGTAGGGACTAATATAATATGACTATGTTAGTTTATTATTAATCATATAATTATCACTTCCTTTAGTACAACATATTTATTTTTATTTTCTTCCTTGTGTAACATTTAAATATGTTCCTTTCCTATTGACCTACATGCCATTATATGGTTATTGGACATTTGAATATGTCAT
>JARHVA010002572.1:942500-985000 GCA_037957365.1 Torreya grandis
TTCAAGCTCCTTAACAATTGGCCATAACTTTGTTTGAGTATTTATTATTTATAACACCTAGAGTAAACCCTTTAAGACATTATACTTCATATATAATGTTTTTAAATTCCCATTTATCTCTTCGTTTAAGATGACACACTATATAAAGTTTCATGTAGGTGTTTGTGAAGGAGATTTTGGTCAGTTTTAGCCTAGTTTTGAAGTTTGAGAGCATATTTTTACACTTTGAAGACCTTTAAGGATATAAGAATGATTTAAGGGACATAATAAACCTTTATTTTTGCCTTAAATCCTATGTATATTTCTCAAACTCTCAATAAAACCATATAAAATCTTATTTTCCATGCAAAAAGATCATGTTTGGAAGCTTTTATGCATTGATTTTACAAGAAGATCTATTTAGGAGGTTTGATAAAACCTTTAGTTGTTGGAAAAAGGATGATAATAATTTTTTTCATTCAGGTATATCTCACAACCCTTACAACATTGCATTAAAAGCTAAAACCTATCATTTTCTTGGTCTACAACTTCCATGAAAGCTTGTCCCTATTGATTTTTGCCTAAAGTTTGTCATTCTCATCCATGAATGGATCTCTCTCATTGGAAAACATGAATGAAATGGATTGAAGAGTTTTATATCTTTGAGAATGGTTCCCTTTCCCACTAAAACCTTAAGAAACCTACATAAAAATTATTGAAACCTCATATATTAAATATATCTTCCTTGAGGAGTCTTGAAATCATGGTTAGAATTTGATCTTGATGACTTAAATCTAATATTTTATCCTTTAAAAATATATAATAAAATTGAAACAAGTATAACTTCATCATCATGAAATGGTTTTATGTTTCTCAAGGGTACTCTTCCACATTGAGAGGGATAAAAACTATAGAAAGACAAGAATATAGGGAACTTAAGACATTTAATACATTTTGACTCCTTGGTATGTAGTAGAGGGGTTCATGGAAGGATATTTTAAACATTAAATGGATTTTTGAGACATTAATAAGGCTTATTTTCCATGAATAACTTAAATGTCTCAAATAAGACATTTTGACCCTTTCTACCTTCAAATGCATTTTTAAGATCCTTTTTACCTCTTTTGTATAGATTGGTGTGGGATTATTGAGAGGTTTTCAAACATTATATGACCTTTATGAAATGTTTTATAAATACTATACTTATCAAAATGACTTTAATGAATTAATAAGGCCTCTCTAAACCATATATAAGCTTAAATTCACTTTTGAGACCTTTTCATGTGCTCATGGTATCATCATGCTTCTTAAGACTCCCTTTGACCTTATTTTCATTAGGAACATTTATAATTAGACTCTTTTGCCTTTCTCATGATTTTGGGATTTAGTATGACATTATGACTTTAGGAATAACTATTTTAGGCTCAATTTTTACCCTTGGAAGGGGTTCTTTAGGCCCCTTATAATTGAGCTACACAATGGGAACAACCCTAGGTTGTGGGTCACCTATGGTGGGGTTGGACCTCTAGAGAAGGCTAACTTCCTCTTGATGCTCACCTAAGCTAATTCTTGTCAAAGTCAAAAATTGTTAGAAAGGATTTAAGGGCTCCTAAAAAGACTAAAAAGGCGATGCACCAAAGTTAAAATGGACACTCATATAAGCTTGAACGAACACTAGATTAGCATAAGACAACTATAGCTCACACAATCTCATAATATCAATATTTGTATAAATATTTCATAGAATAGGTTCCAAGTAGAACACTAATATAGAATTGCAAGCTAGCTTGAAAATACATTTTAAGAGGCAAGCTAAAAGATAGTAAACTAGGAAGACTCTCCTTCACAAATTCACCATAAATAAGCATACTAAGCACTGATTGAAGAAAAGAGATAGGCAAAGAGTTTATCCTATTACTTCAAAAGGTAGTTCTTACAATATTTTGATAGGTTTTAACCATATCAATGAGAACACTTTTACAAGAGTCTCAATGAGTATCCTTGTCCCAAAAAAATTGAAATTTTCTAAAAGATGAGAACCCCTATAATGGGAATGAGACTAGGATATATGTGTGTGTGTGTGTGTGTGTGTGTGTGTGTGTGTGTGAGAGAGGAGAGAGAGAGAGAGAGAGAGAGAGAGAGAGAGAGAGAGAGAGAGAGAGAGAGAGAGAGAGAGAGAGAGAGAGAGAGAGAGAGAGAGAGAGAGAGAGAGAGAGAGAGAGGGAGAATTCTATCATAGAGGGAACACACCATCCTATATCATTAATTTATCTTGAACTTCCAACTTTTTTCTTGAATTCTCTACCACTATTTTTCTCAATCAAGACATTTCCCATGGCTTAATAAGTGGGAAAGTCCTAATAGGATTTTAGATGCATTTAATTTTTTTAGATTCAAGTCCTAACTTTTAGATCTTTTTTTTATCCTTCACACTATATCCTACTGAAGATAAAACTTTCATGCTCATGGATATGATAGAAACATGGCTTTGTGCATTTTAGGTAGTTGTTTGTCAAAAATAAGGCCATTATAAAGGATGAGAACCCTCTTCATGATCATATACATCTACCCTCAATCAAATCTAGACCAAATCTTTTCTATAGATGGAAAACCAATATCGTTTATCAAATTTCTAGTAGCCACATATATCAATGCAGACCTATAGACTGCATATGCTATTTTGATCTCTATTAGCTTCAAAAGACCTATTTTTGTTTTTGAGAATACATAAAAGATGAGGGATCATTATATATTAGATCATTTAAAAAATTATGAACATAGTCATAAAATAAACCCTACACACCATAAATATATAAACTAGAGGTTCATATTTAGCCTTAATGGTGTGTTTTTTATGTTTTTTATCCCTAACTATATGGCTATGTCTACTCCTTGGAATTTTATTGAGCTCCAATGGTATAATGATGACCCTTTAAGAATTTATTTCCCTATTTTGATATTGGTCACATGTTCAACCTCCCATAGAATATCCCCTACTCTTTCAAATTTGAACCTTGTTCATTAATTTACTTTGTATGAGATTCATACAAGCCATTGATTTTTCTAGGAGCCTAATTAGCTAATGACCCTTGGTAATCTATTGACTATCCTTAAGATAAATTGACCCTGTTGACCTTTCTCACTTTGTTGGATCAAGATGTACAAAGCAATGGGAGCCTTTTATTTCCTACCATGAAGATACTTTGACATGTTGACTTTTACTTGCACCATAGTATCATGTTTTATAAATGAATGTGGACCATTAGATTTTATTAGGAACCATCATTTGAACTCAAATAGCTAATTCACAATATCAAAAATGACATCTCTATGCTTATATTTGACATTCATGTGAATCTTTTTGACATCTGCATGACCATTATTAATATTTGTAAACCCTAATAGTTATTTTCCATGTATTAAATTTTTCATCTATGTGCCCATCATTTTATGTCTACATGATCATCATTGACATTCACACAATCATCAATCTTTAAACCCAAGTGTTTTAATTGTTGAGCTTCATTTTGATGTTTGAGTGAATGTTTTAATCTACAAGTCTATCTTTGAAGATTTATATCTCAAGATAAAGAACTCATTGAGACATGAAATTTACAAAGGATGATCTTGGCACACAAGAATTCATATAACTACAATATTTTTCATTTCAAGGATTTCCATGGTGTATTTTCTAAATGCACAAGTAAACTAGTCCATTTCTTTCTACATGATGTCCTAGGGATGGTTTGGTATTTTTGGACTTGTGTTTGAGTTGTTACTTGAATTCCTAGGGTTGAAATGAACTTCTTAGGCTTGTGAAAACTTTCTCCATTCTCATGAATGCTATAACCACCATGGAGATATGCTTTATCAAATTTTGATAAACTATAATTTAAGTTGACTCAAAGTATTTCAAAAGCTTTGCAAATTGCATGAGACATTTAAACCATCCATTTTATCTATCACTCCATTGAACCTCTTACTTCACACTAGGACCTCTGGATCTTCACTGCATCTAGGTAAGCTTTATATGTAGGCCAAATCGGCCAACACTAACATATAAGGATTTCTTGTAAAATTAGGCATTAGGATGTAGTTTGAGTGCTTCTTGGACATGGGCATAAGTTTGAAAAGGTTTGAGACTTTATTCAATACCATGACACACATATATTTATTAAAACCATACAAACACAATCTCTAATAGGCTAACATGACCATGACATCAACATGTATTTTAAGACTTATTCAATTGATAAAGATTAAAAAAAACTATGATGGCTCATGCATACTTAAATTTGAAACCACCTAACCATCATGAATATTCAAGTGAAGAGCTCATAATCAACTAGTTTTTTGAAAAAAATATACCCTCCCAAGTGTGTGAAGGTTTTAGGGTTCAAGGTTGGATAGAATAACCAATAATGAGGTGACCTCGAAGGGGTGTTTGCCTTTCTAAACACTCAAACTATTTTTCTTATGAAATCCATTAGGCATGGACTCAAATAAAAACTCAATATAAAATACATACCCTATTTTCCAAACTTCAATAATACTAAAAATCACCTTCAAAATAGAAAACAAAGAGCAAGAACAACAAACCCATGGGTAATATAACTTAAAATAAAAGGAAAAATGACTATGATATTTAAATAATGTGCAATAAGTACTTAGAAGAAGAAAATATAACTAATATTCTATGTAAAATTTGAATTCATAGCCATTACTCCACTAGGTCAAACCAAAAACCATAGAGGTTTCCTTTACTACATGAAAACATATGACCAAATGATCCATTCTTGAGATAAACATGCCACAAATGGATGAATGCTTTTATTTTAGACTGTCTACATGATCAATCATCCATTTAATATATGCTCTAAACTATCAAGACCTTCTCATGATCTCCCTCTATGAGAAATGAGTCCACTTTATTTCCACTAAAAAGATAGGCTAAATTTATCTTTAGGATTGAATAGACCATGTATAATTTCATGAACATTTAGTTGCACCTTAGTATCATAATAGGCCACTACTAATATTGACTGAGCTATAGAAAAAATAAGACTCCTCTTAAAAAGGATGATAAAGTTTGAGATCACAAATAAGGTTTAACCAATCTACTTTCTTATTTAGGGTAGTTGAATTTACCTCTATCTTAATATGTTGATCTTTCTCACATGCCTATTAACTTGGTGTAGATAGATCCATCACTGACTTGGCTTACTATTTTTTATCTTCTATTATTTCCATATACATTTATATCTAAGTTTCAATAGTTTAAAGTACATTATTATTCTCATTCTACCCTCTTAAAACTACTAGCCCACTAGCAACCTCAATAATGTCATAGTAAAACTACCAAATTTCATCAAGGTTTTCATGAGACTTCATGGGATTTGGTATGAAATTTTATTTTCCATGTATATAATAAGAGATTAAACCTACATTTTATATATAATTAAATGAATCAAATTCATAATACCCCTCTATAAGAGTGGTATCCTCATATGTAAAAACATCCTCTTTTATGGCTTGCAAACCTATGTTTGGAATGATAGAGTCCTCATCCTCATGAAATTAGTAAGCTTAAAATTTTATTACCTCATTGAGATTAATGCTCCCAAATTAACTTTCTTCCCAATTCAAGAGAACAGGTTAAAACTATGTTTTTTTTTTGCACTTTTTCTTCCTCTTCCATGATATATGGAAGTTCATTTTTATAATAAAGGTATTATTCATTCCCCTTAATACATTATCAACTAGATATAATTGACATTTCTTAATAAAAACTATCTTATTCCCCTTGTTCCAAGTCTGATTGTTCTTATTTGGTGGTACAAAAAAATTGCAAATAGTTATTCCCTCATCACTTTCACTAAAAAAATTCTCCTCTTCACCTAAATGGTCTTCATTTTTTCTCTCTATATAATGGGTCATCCATTGAAAAAGGATACTATGGGAGGGAAAAAGGGTTAAACTGATGAAGTATGATGAACGTGCTCATTACTAAGCTAAATATGAGGCATTATGGTCTACTCTCATTTATAAATTGGCTTTAGGGTTGAATAAACACTTATAAAACTTAGAAATTTACATAGCTTAGCTTCTACAACGTCTTTATCTTATATATTTTGAGTTGGTATGAGATAATTGACTTAACAAGGTTTGGCATCTTGAAATCAAGATGTTTGGTCCAAGAAGGCTACCATGGTTGAGAATTTTGAGGTTCTTGAGAAAGTAAGTTTTTAAAAATTGCCTCATCTTGATGGCATACTACTGAAATTTTGGCCTTATATATAGATTCATATACCCTAGTATCCATTTCTCTACTTGCATGTGCACATTTTTATTTCTCATGGGGTTTCCAACATGGAAAACACCACTTGGATTTTGAGAGTACCCTAGCAACTTTAGATACATAAGATTGATTACATAATTGAAAAAGCTAAGCACTTTTATAACTTAAGTTATATCAAGAAAACATAGGGTCATTATCAAGATATTATGGCTCATCAAATGGTTCTAAAATATTTCTTTGAGGGATAAGACCTATGTCTTCATGATAGGGAGGTGGAAAGTTGAAATTTCCTCTAAATCCATCCATGTATGAAATGTTTCATGGGGAGTATAAATTGGATAAAGGGTTGAAAAATAAGGTTAGTTATAATTTCAATAATTTCAAATGCTTAAATGTGATTAAGAAGATCAAATACACTAAAAACCACCAACATTTTACTTGAAATGGATGCCTATCCCAATAAAACAAGTAGATTTGATTTGATCCTTGAAGTCACCATGGTGTTAAATAAATACCTTAAATAGAAATATGCACTAAAGAACACACAAAATCTCTTAAATGGATGATGTGAGGATCATTAAACTATCCCACTAGGTGTGCCATAAATTATTGTTATCTTGATGTGGCACCGTTTGGTGAAGCAATTTTAGGGATTCTCCCTTCAATTGATACAATGGAAACACTCCTTAAGTTATGGGTGACCTTATGTGAGGAGTGAATCTCTAGAGAAGGTAGGTTCCCCTAGTAAATCAACTAAATTATAACTAAATCTACTACTACAATGAGTAAAAGGGAAATAAGGAAATATGACTAAATAGAAACTAAAAAAAGAGGTGATGCATTAGAATGTAGGTCTCATCCACTTGTTTGGAACTTGTAAAATGAAACCCAAAAGTACTGATACACCTACACAACCCTCAAATTTATCACTCTTACATAATTAATTTGTAAGAAGGTAAAGGATTTATGATTTAACTAAGAGGGATAAAATCTCTCCACATCTGGTTATTTCCAAGAAATTGATTATACATAACTCACAACCTACAAAATAAGGTTATCTTGCATGAAGGTTAGGAGAAATGGACAACAATAAAAAGGGAAATGAACTTAACCACAAATAAATATAAAAAAAACTCAAATTTTACATGATAATGCAAGCATGAGACAATTAAATTAATATTTTCACTGATTTATAGGTAATTATAAGTTTGAATTTTGGTAGGGTTTCACCATCACCAGAAGATAATATCCTTTAAATGGTCATTTTTAGACCTACATATATAAGAATGAGTAGAGAGGGAGTGAATATCACTAGAGGCTCATAGATTCTATTGTTTACACCATATTTTTAGTTCATATCAGAAATAGACAAATTAATCTATGTCATAAGTCCTACCCCAACGAATTAGGTTGTCATCTTGATGATCTGCTCATAGATAGTGGCATAAAGGGGTCTATTTTTGGTCTAATTTTACTTTTTAAGATATTTTTCATGTTATACTCAGTCAGCCACCTCCTCAATATAGTTATTCTTAGAAATCATGATCCCTTATCTTCATGAAGTACCATTTCCTTCTCCCATGCAAGCATGAGTGAGAGAAAATAGGTTAAAACTAACCTCCACTCCCAAATTTCATGCAAAAATCATGATTTTTCATGTAGGGTTAGTTACTAATTACATATATTACCTCTCCTAAGCTTCACATAGTACTTTTTATGGATCCCTATGCCATACTTGACCTTTAGTTACTTATTCAATGTGATTTCGAGGTCTTCAACTTGCCTTCCTCACAATGTATTTTTAGACTAGTTTATGCTTTCTCAAGATGGCCTAAAACCTTATCATGTTTTTTTCATCAGCTTATTGTACTGTATATAATATCGTGTCTTGAGGAAACTAATTTGAAGCTAAAACCTTATGCACTATTTATGAGACTTTAGAGAACATATTTACAAACCTACCATGGAGGCTTAGAATCCATAATAATGACATTTTAGGCATGTTAATCCCAAAAATTTACTTTGAAACTCCAAGTTACTATCACATGACATGTATGACAATTCCATAATTTGTGACCTTGAAGATCTAATAATTTGCATACACAATATTGATTGATATCTTCTTGATTATTCAACACTCCTTCCTTAACACTAAATAAAAATAATATATTTTGGAACTATATTGTAATATATTCATCAAATCATCACTAAATCACTTGGACATGAAAATATACATCATCATGTATCTACCCTCCTAGTTTCATATCTTTTGGGTATGTATTTTGTAAGATATGGAGGTTTTACGGTGCCTAGACAAGACTTTTGTGCAAAATTAAAGTCTTGCAGAGTATATTTTATAATTTTATCTCTCTTAAACCATGGTATAGACCTAAAACCATTTTTTAATACCTAGGGTTTCCATGGTAGCAAGCATGCCTATAACTAAAAAATTTTATATCTTGAGTTTTGTAGGGTATCCATAGCTAATTATTGATTTTTTGGGACTGTACAAAACCCTTCTTCAAATTATAATCCTTTTTTAGATTTAATAAATCACAAAAACATCAAAACTAACCTTTTTCCATGACCTACAAGCTTACATGGGTCTTTTCATAGACTTGAAATACCATTCTATTATGAGGATGACTATTTCTAGGATACACCATTGTTTAGATGATATGGGGATTAAGAGGAGAGTTTTTTTTACTTTTTTAAGTCTATACATTCAAAATAAGCACCTTATAATTACTTAAAAACTCCATTTCCTTATTTTAAACATATAAATTCTTCAAGATTGAAAACTTCTCAAAACCTTGCAACTTGAACCCTTGTGAACATGCACCTAGATTTTAATGGTATTAGAAGGTGAATAGAATGTAATTTTTCCTTATTTAGAACTTTAACCCAATTTAAAACACTTTATAATACATTAAAAACCTTATTCTTCCATTTTAGACCTGTGTTCTTTCATGTTTGAAACACACTATTTGGAATACATGAAGATTGCTTTAATGGGCCTTCAACCCTATTCAAATGGGATTTGATGTAAGGGATAAGGATATTATATATTATTTATGACTCTCAACTTCAATGAGAGTAACTAAAATTCCTTGAAACCTTATTTTTATGTTTTCAAGCTCATGTGCTCTCTTTTAGACCTAAAATCTTCCTTAGAACCTTGAATGGTCCTCATCATCTTGAAACACAAAACCTAAAATTTAATTATAGAGATTTCAAGGGATATTTAAATTTATCCTAACACTATTTATGACTTGATCTAATCTACATAATCCTGCTTCAATCAACAAAAATGGGACCATGAGCTTATAGGGTTTTAAGAGGGTTTGGGGCCGCTTGTGGTCACCCTTGCCATTTGGCATGCTCTAAAGCTTCATGATCTGATATAATGGATAAATATGATTCTATATATAACTATTTACATCTTTAAATATCCAATATTAACCATGAATTAGTAGAAATGATATCAAGACCCAAATCATGCCTCTTTAGAGCAGTTTACAGGAAATTTCAAGCTCTTTAATAAAAGTTCATAGCTTTGTTTTAGCATTTTTATTTATAAAACACGGAGAAGACCATTTTATACATTATCCTTACTATCTAATTGAAATATATTCCCATTTTACTCCTTAATGAAGATGTCACTCTATATAAAACTACCTGTAGGTGCTTATGAAGGAGATTTTTATCAGTTTTGGTCTAGTTTTGGGGTTTGAGAGCATCTTTTCCTCTTTATATACCTATGAGTATATGATAAGGATTTAAGGACCTCAAAAACCTTTATTTTTTCTTGAACCCCTTTTTACAATCTTGAAACTCTCAACAAAACCCCTAAAATATTATTTTTCATGCAAAAACATCATGTTTGAAAGCTTTTATGCCCTATTGATACACCCCTTAGGTGTTGGGATAAGTATGATAGTCCTTTTTTTCATTAATTTATATTTAAAAACCCTTTTAAAACTCCATTAAAATCCAAAACATGTCATTTATTTGGTCTACAACTTTTATGAAATCTTTTCCCTTTTTATTCTTGCTTGAAACTTGTCATTCTCATACATGAAAGGATCTCCCTAATTGTAAAACCTACATGAAATGGCTTGGAGAATATAATATCCTTTATCATTATACCCTTTCCCATTATAACCTTAATAAACCTATATAAAAATTATTTAAACTTCCTATTTTAAATATGTCTACCTTGAAGAGACTTGAAATCATGGTTGGACTTTGATCTTGATGGCTTGAATCTAGTGTTTTATCCATTAAACCTATATAACATTATTGAAACAATAATATCTCCATGATCTTACTTGATATGAAATGGTTTTGTGTTATTCAAGGGCACTCTTCCATGTTGAGAGGGATAAAAACCAAAAAAAGCCAGAAATTAAGACATTTAATGCATTTTGACTCCTTTATATGAATTAAAGGGGTTCATGGAATGATATTTTAAACTTTAGATGGATTTTTTAGACATTAAAAAGGATTTTTTTTTTTAATGACTTAAATGGCTCAAATAAGACATTTTTACCCTTTTTACCTTCAAATTCACTTTGAGACCCTTTTTACCTCTTTTGTAAGGATTGGTGGGAGATTATTGAGATGTTTTCAAACATTAAATGACCTTTAAAAAATGTTTTATAAATATAAGGCTTCTCAAAATGGCTTTAATGAATGAATAAGGCCTCTATAACCCCTATATAATCTCAAATACACTTTTGAGACTTTTTCATATGCTCTTGATCTCATCATGCTTATCAAAACTCCCTTTGACCTTATTTTCACTGGGAACACTTGTTATTAGAATATTTTTCCTTGCTTATGAATTTGGGCTTTAGTAGGACAATATGACTTTAGGACTAACATACAAGCTTTCTTGTAAAACTATGCATTATGATGTAGTTTGAGTGATTCTTGGACATGGGTATAAGTTTGAAAAGGTTGGAGATCTTATCAAAGAACTTGACATCTACATACATTGAAAAAATAAAAATAGACTCTGATAGTTTTAAGATAATCATAACACCAACATGGATTTTAGGACTCGTTCAATTGATAAAAGGTCCAAGGAAATATAATGACTCAATCATAACTAAACTTGAAACCATCTAACTATGATGAATATCCCTATGAAGATATCATAATCAATTAGGTTTTTTCAAAAAATACCCCCTCCCAAGTTGCAAAGGTTCTAGGGGACAAGGTAGGCTACAGTACCTAATAATTACATTAATAAACAAGTACAATCCTTCATCACACTCTTTATTTTCAATCATTTAAACTATTTCTAATTTAATAATATATGCACTAATTTATACTATAACATACCCTTGGTTACAAGTCATACATGAAAAAATCACTTAAAGTGGGATGAATCAAAGGCAAGGTATGTTATACACACCTAGGTACACATTTATTTCCTTTAACCTATAAATTTCATCCTTATTCATTACTATATTAAAAGGAAGGGAAGATTTAAATACTAAAACTAAAAATTTACAGCATCTCAATCTTTTACATTTGAAAAATATCAATCAGGGCTCTAACCTTTATTTATAGAGCTCCTTATTGCCTAAAGGCTCATATTCATCATTTCATTATGCTAAAATTCTTATCTACTAGTCAAATCCATATCATTATGATGACCCAGATCTTTTATAATACATAGAAAACTTAAAAGTTGGTAAAATTTCTTCACTGTTAGTTTCAAATCCATACCAATTTTATAGTCTTGTTGACAATACTAGCCATAGAGGGACACTACCACTGACAATAATTTCCAAATCCTTATCTAGTGTCTTTTTTCTGAAATTCATCAAAGTTTAAAATGATTTAAAACCTAAGGTTTATCCTAATCATCTTATTAGACCCTACTGTGAGATATTTTAAAAATGTGTGGTATAAATATAAGTCGAAGCCTTCTCATTCATCATCTAAAAAATACTAGGCAAACACCTACTAAATTTAAATTAATAAACTAAATAGTCAATTTATAATATCTTATCCATCCCTATTTTCATATCAAACATATAACTAATCATATTAGAGGTCTGAATAATTTAAAGAGTATCCCATGAGTGATATTTGTTGAATTTCAAGCTAGATCATTGCATGCATATTTATATCGTATATTTCACCATTATGCACACACTTTCCCACATATAGGGTAGAAATAAATAATTATAAGGCCCTATTTTTAGTATTTAATATGTAGGTATCACATATTTATAGAGGGGGGTTTGTAGCCTCTCAACACAATGATCCAATTAACCCATTTTTCAGCAAACTCATTCCAAGGGTTAAGAAGGGTGAAGAGATAGGGTTTTTATCAAACAATTAAGAATGATGTCATGTGTCCTAAATTTAAATACATAAAAACAAAGGTGAGATAAAACTTATAAAAATTTATTTAGTCACATCTAAATCTAATAATTATAACATATTAGATGCATGCATCACAATCATACACTAACATTGACGGTATTGTCTAGATCTAATGGTATTGTGTAGAGCTATAGAATTAAAATTTATATAATATGAAGACTGATCTATAATATTGATCTTACATAATTTACACATATTTCTAGTATATATCTATCTATGCATAGTAAACTATCTAAGTACCA
The DNA here is from genome assembly GCA_037957365.1 of Torreya grandis. NCBI lineage: Eukaryota > Viridiplantae > Streptophyta > Pinopsida > Cupressales > Taxaceae > Torreya > Torreya grandis. Next base: position 955,425 of record JARHVA010002572.1, read on the forward strand.
TTATTTCTTATTCATTACAATATCTTTTAATAATTGTACATTACTATTTTTAACAATCTCAATTGTATAAATTTAGAATATTGTTTATCTAAGTTTTCTATCTATCAACCTATGATTTATTAGTCTATCACCCTTGTGCTATAACTAATTCTATATTCTTAACCCTATCCAAATATATTTAATTTTAGGGTTAAAAAAACCCATAGCTTATGTTTTTCATACAAATTTGGTTCCAAAGACGTCACCCAAGAAACATTCATCTCATTTTCATCCTCTCATCATCAAACCACTTAAGGATGGAGAACAATATAATTATTTCATAATTACTCACTTACAAGAGGTTAGCATATGTAGTTTCTCTTCTTTTCTCTCTTGGATATTATATACAACATCTCAACCAAGTTACATCACCAAATCATTGCATTGGGTCTATCACATTACCAATCACTCATGATCCTAAATTATGTGTAGCATTATTCCACATTGATCCTACTTTAGAGAAACATAATTTAGTTCTTGGAAGATCATGGAAAATATTAATGGGAGCCACTCTAAATAATAAATTATTCTCTCACATTCTAATATGGCATTCCAATGGTCATAGTTTCAAAGTTGTGCATAATCATAACACGAGATCATAAAATAGGACATACTATACCTAATAGATCTTATATGACCAACACATATAGTAATGGATCTAATAAATATTGACCAATTTTGACCCCTGGGTCAAAATGATCACCCCTATATTCAAAAACATCACCTTTTCATAGGCTTTATAGTCTTTTAATTCCTTGTGATGTCCTCCAAGTGGCCATTTTACTGTTATTAGCATTACTTAAGGTTAATTTAGAAAATTTAAGGTAAATGTCATTTGAAACCTAACACTATTCTAGGCATTTATGAAAGTTGATTAAGAAGGTTTAAGTGGTTAAGTGGTATAAATTCTCATATTGGTCATGTCATGAAATATTCAAGTCACATCAAACCTGCTATAGTCTGTACCACTCCATAAAAAGGTGAAAGAGTCAAATTATAATGTACATCTCATTATATATGTGTTTTATTCCCCTTTTTATGACATTCAAAAAGATGTTTTTGCATGAAATGTAATCTTGGAGGGAAAATAAGATGTTTTAAATATAATTCCAAGTTTTTACATACATATACGAGTTGTAGTAGCACTTGGCATCTATCTTCCATCAATATCCATGGTAAATGTGATAGTTCTATGTCAAAATCAGGTGTTTTCACCAAGATCATATAGGTGTACCTAAAGGAAATTTATTTTATATGCTCTCATGGATGTAATTAAATACCTTTAAAGTACAAATCTAGGATTTATAGGAGTTACAGAGCCCTAAGATTGATAAAAAAATAGCCTATTCACCCATCGCTCTTATTGGCAAGCTTATACAATGCTTCAAGTTTTCATTCAGTATGGATAAGAGATAAAAGATTAGGATCTAAATTTTTGGGTAAATTAAGGGGGAAACTTGAATATATCATCTTATAATTTGTATACAAATCCATCTCTTATGCTTTATAATAATGGATAACAATTTGGTCACTCTCGTGAGCTTATCCATCTATGCAAGGTTTGAAGATTGTAATGATTTTGGCACATTTTGGGAGTCTTTTTATAACTTGGTGTTGTTTGTGTGTTCATAATGATCCCATATACTCTCTCCATCACCTAAACCCATGGATCACACATGAAGGAGTGTCAAAATCAAGAAAACTCCAATTTTTCTTCTATTTGTAGAGCATGGGCTAAATTTCTCAAATTGTAGGGTCTTTTGGTGCACTTAATGGAAAAAGATGATGGTGTTTAAAGTGTTTGATTATTCCGATAATATATATCATGTATTATTTACCTACCAAGGTAATAAATCAAGTCATTATCAAGTAAAGCATCCTCCATAATCTCTCCATGAACTCAATCTACATTTTCCCTTGTGTTAGTCATCATGAATAGAGTTTTATTATGTTTAAGGACATGAAAATGTCCAAAAGAGAATAGTTTTAGGCCACTTAAATTATAATGTATTCCAATTACACATAAAAAAAGTCAAGGGAGGAATAAAGGGAAAAATTGAGAATACTCTCCACAAAACAATGAAAACTTAGTCAAGTCTCCCAAAGTAATAAGATAGAGGCCTAAATTAAATGGTGAAGAGTAAGATGAGATATATGGATAGAGTATTCAAGGTGTCATGGAGATTGGAAGCCTTGAGAGATAGATACATGACACATGAACCTAATGGACACCAACATGGAGGTCTAGATGGTTAAAGGCATCAAGGATCCATGAAGGAGGTCTTCACCCACAACAATGTCATGTAGAAGGGGTCTAAGATGGGGATATCATACTATGAAACTAAGTAAAGGCTCAAGAATACTTGTCTTAAGTGAGATATTGCCAATTATTCAAGTTCCATGTTCTAACCAAGATCTTAGTTCTTAATTAAGTAGTTGATGGCCCAGTTGATGGAAGAGGTTGAAATTTAGTCTAAATAAACACCTATATTAGTCATGATTGCTACCTTAAGAGACAAGGTGTTTGGATTATCTAAGAGGTCTACATAAGTGAGATATAGTGGGTACTATGTGAGTCAATACACTATGCCAAAATACTAAAAACACTAAATTAGTGAAATCATGAAATTCAAGTTGCAGGGCCTAATTATAGTCTTAGCCTACCTTGTTAGTTAAAAATAAATTAATTTTGAGAATTTTAAGGTAATTTGGTTTCTTATTTCCAATAAACCACAAAGAGAGTGATTTTTTCTTCTCCAAATTAGGTGTCAATTTTCAAATATTTATGACAAGTTTAAAGTCCATCCTTGCATCTTGAAATCATCCCCATACCTATCCTATGTATGTACAAAGGTCTAACAACACATATAACAAGTACCAAAGAAGCATTCCAATGAATGACTAAGAAATTCTCTTCAAGGACAAGTACATGTGAGAAAAAATAAGACTTGTCATGAGATATAAACATGAACCTAATGTTATATGAACATCATAAATTGTATTAGATCATTCACCTTAGGTGACATGCTTGGACTATCTCAGTCTGCATAATGAGAAAGTTAAGAGACTCTTGACATTTAGATTATTGGAATGGAATCAAGGATTGTCCTAAGTAAAATATGAATAGTGAGAGGTATCAAGTGCATGATGATATTTTTGGATTGGACCACTTTCCAAATTACTTCCATATCCATCAAATCACTATCCCATAATAAGCCAAACTATCACCTATAGCCACCTAAATTGGCCTATCTATGACATGTGAATAAAGTTGAGTAAAATTTATGCTTCATAGGACTATGAGGTTTCTTATGGGAATTTCAAGGTGTGAGTAATGCTAGAAAAGGCTTAGATAATCCATATGGGAGACCTTAACTCTTTTACAAGCCTAACACAAAACAAGTATCTACATCTTAGGCTTCTTAAGAGAGATTGGCTTTGGGTTCAAAATGTGATAAAGGTTGTTGAGATAGTTACGAGGTATTGGGAGAAGTATATTGGTAAAGGAGATGGTCCATATTGAAAAGAGGCATATTTAAGACTTAGAAACCCTTACCAAGATATCATCTCAAGGTTGAGATCCCCATGACCACTTACATCTAGGGTCAAGTTTGACTATTTTGATTAAAATGCAAGTTACTTTGATCTAGATAATGAAGGCTAACAAGAAAAATGGAAATTAGAGAGAGACCTAATATGCTAAGGTGAACTAGGAGAAATGCTAAAGTATATTAAAGAGAGATCCCATCTCTTATAACATCATACATAGGTGAATTGACACTAAATGGACATCTACAGTCATGCTTGCTTGGCTCACCTAGGAGTTATGTAATGAGTATCATCACTCAAGGTAGTTAGTGAATGGGATAAGTTCATAATGACTCTTCTCAAAGGAAGATGACTTATAAAATGTCAAGAACACCACATGGATCCTATCTCCCTCAAAACCTAGATGAACACCTATAATAGCACCATATGTAGGTATATAGTCATCTTATAAGAGAAAGAAAGGTAAGTTTCAAGAAACAAGGTTGAGGTGTATGCACCTACAACCTACGTAAAACTAAGATCACTTTTAGCCAAACCATGCATAAAGAGAATGTATGTGCTAGAGTCTCAAATTAAAATTTTCTCTAATAAATATATAAGGATTATAATGAGTCTAAGACATTCATATGTGGTAGTGGATAGTGTGTAGGACCTGAGTTGTCTTACTAAAGGTCATAACCACATCCATTCACTCCATTCTGATTAGAAACATAGTTAATAGGTTTACTACTATTCTGAGCCAAAGTGATAGTTTTAGACCTTTATGGGCATGGAAAAGTATATAAACTTAGTAAAAATGGTCATCATGAACATTTGAAGGTACACATGCCTTCATTTGGTCTAGAAAAATAGTGGGTGTACCTAGTGCTTTGTCTTAGACCCAACCTTATCTATGATAGTAAGTCTAGTGGTAGATGGGCAAAAATGGGTTTTGGAAGTTTGAAAATACGCCCTTTGCATGGGAAGCTAGGCCATTCATAGAAGATGAGGAGGTAAATTAACTATAGATTCATGGTATTTTTTCCTAACTTGGATGTTCGTACAGTATGAACTATCAATAAGACTCCTAAGCACTCATAAACCTCTCTAAAAACCTAGGCAGATTGAGTTTTATAAATCTTGGTGTTTTAGCATCTTAGCAACCTGGAATGACATGATAAGCTCATGTAATTTCAAAAACACTCAGAGAGGACTCCAACCATGGCATTGAGTTGTATAGGCATTGTATGAAAGTGTTATAAATCCATACTTTTATAGGATTTTAAGTATAGATGAGGATATATAACTCTTTGAGATGATTCCAATCCTTGGAGGGGATGGTTTTGGACATTATTCACCTTCTAAATTCATTTTATGTTGAATTATCCACTTGTAAATGTCTTTGTAACTCATTTCAAAACTGCTAGTCTAAAAGTGCTAAAGAAAAGTGGACTAGTCAATTAGGAGAAGTGAAATTTTAAGTGCCTTATTATTGTATAAGACTATATTATAGTTCATGATGTTGATTCAGGTATGAATCACACTTATACATAGGTTATCAATCTTTATTACAGGTTTGAAGGAGGCCAACATACAAGTAGATAGGCTATTAGGCTTAATTGGCCTATTTGACCTATTTGGTCAATAAGAGAGCTCAAGTTTGGCATAGAGAGGATAATGAAGAGATTAAATTTAGAGTTATTACACCTAGTAAATAATGTATTTAATGTGTAAAATTCACTTTCAATAACCATTATGAAGGTGGCGGTGGTTTCAAATCTTGGCACATGTACAAGGGCTAAAAGGTTGCTCAATGCCTCATTAGGCTAATTACACTCCACTTGCACTTGATAACTACCACATGTCAGGATTTAATATTTCTTTGGCATTTATTTTCCTTCAAGAGGTCTGAACTATTATTTTCCACCTCATTCAACACAAAAAGGGGCCATTAAGTAAACATCAATACATGGAGAAGGATGGAAAGAGGACTGCATAACTAATGTTACTACCATTTAAGTGCATAATAGTAATTAATGACTTTATCTCCTCTTATTCATTCCATTATGACCTTTTTATCTCCCTATTTATTTTATATATTATATGATTTTGGCCTTGTATTGGATCCATTAGGCTAGTATGAGGAAACTCTACCAAGATTTGTACTTTCAAACCTATTAGACTAATGAGTAAAACATTTATAGTTCATTCATGATCAATGCTTAGTGTCTTCATGATTGTTTCAATATTCATAAGTGGTTAAATCCTCCCTTTTTCATGTCCAAGGTCACTTAGGTACCAATAAGCTTTCCTTAAAATTTATCTAATGTGTCATGAGGTTCATGGATAAAGCTTGAGGTGGATGTCTAATTGTAATTACCTTGAATCAAGCCTTATTCTCATTACCCTCTTATTCTAGTCACCCAAACTCACCTCTAGGTCAAACATTGTCACTTGGATGTCATTTAAGGTAGTCTCTTAGTTATGTACATTGTCCATTTTTGTGATTAAGATTCCAATTTGAGTGGATAAGTGAGTATATTGGTGTATCACCATTTTAGATTAGGTTTCATTTTATGTAATGTCTCTTCCATTTTCATCCCAATAGAGTTAGGACTTAGATAAAACATTAAAGTGATAAATTAAAGTGACTAGCCCCATAAAATCTAGAGGTCCAGACTAATCAATAAATAACCCACAACCTATAGGTCACTCCCATGTTAGCTTGGGTTTGAGGTGGATGTGAATAGTCCTTTCCTCAGTAAGGGTGAAACCTAGTCACCTATTAATTTTGGTACACCTAGTGGGACTAGCTTCAATTGCCTTGAATCATGTTTTGGAAACCTTGGAGGACATTTTGAAGCTAGGGAAGTATAATTTCAGCTTTTCTATCATTTTGAGTAGCTTAAAGAACCACATTAGTAGATTATAGTTAGTTTTAAAGCTCAAAGACATCTATAAAATCATTATTGTAGAGTTAATGAAGGTTATTTTTCATTAAATATTATTGTTCACATGTTACATAAGGAGTTATGGTAGCCTATGGGGAAAATCCCCATGATTAACCTCCCTATCATTCTTATCATGACCCCTATCAACCCTATGTTGACCCTTATCATCCTTACCATGGACCTAATGAATAACAAGACTATCTACCTTATTTTAAACCTCATCCATCTCCATGTCAAACTTCTTTTCAAACATGGTACCAATCTATTGTTCCTTATAATAAGGTTACACTAAATAATGATCATTTGCACTTAGAGATTGAGAAGTTAAGGGAATAAAAAGACAAGTTAGAAGAATGTTTAAGCTAATAGAAGGAGATTAGATACAAAAACCTTATTTATAATGTTGATTCAAAACAATGTACTTATGTTCAAGATTCCCTCCAAGATGTTGTGCCTTCTAAATAACCTACAGTAATCCAATTTTGGAATCCTTCATGGGCCAATGGGCTAAACTATGTCATGCCTACCCTTGAAAGGGAGAGTCAAAAAGATGAGTAGGTATGAAGTCTTATCCAAAGAGATGTATTGTGTTATCCAAACTCCCCATTGTACCTTCATGCTATAGGATCTTATGAGCACCAAAATTTATCTAAATTTTTTAAGACAACTGAAGATTTAAATAAGCAAGATGTGGTATCCAAGTGTGATACTCCAAAGATTTTAAGTTGGGAGAACACCCTTGAAACCATAAATTATACTAAGGAAATGTATTTCCCACCCAGCCTCTCCTCTCTTGAAAAGGATAAAATTACATTAAGACCAAAATTGGAGAATCCAAGAATGATAGACAATCTATCAAGGTTGATCAGTGAAGGGGTAGTTATTTAATAACTTGACCATGTGACAATTGTATCAAAGTCTCAAGACCACCTTAAATAAGACACCTCAAGTGTATGAAAAGAATACATTATTATTGGAACCCTTATTCATCCTAATATATTAGAATTTAAACATGAGGAGAAGTTAGATAATGTGGGGCAGCTACAATACCAAGATATTAGAGCTGATGTATATGAGATACAAACAAATCATTCCATATGAGATAGTCATGAAGACAACATTCATGAGTTCATTATTGATGCTAAAGATAATTTAATTTAGTTGGATAATAATTGGAAATAGCTATATTATGAGTTCCTAGATGAAATTGAAAGACTTGGTATAGTAGACTTAGATGATGGAATTGGACAGTAGGCTAATGTCCCAAGTGAAGAGGGTAATGTGAGTCAAGAGATACCAAAACAATAATAACTCTTGATTTAGTGGGTTGAAGAACTATATTTATCCATTAAAGATGAAGATGAGCAAGCTAAAATAGATCCAAAACTTTGATATGACCTTATCAAAGAGTTGGATGTGAGTGATCATCATTGTTTCTTACAAATAGATGAACCCCATGTTTTTTCAATTGACCATGATGAAATGTCTTTTTGGGAGGATTCAGAAAACTTTTGCTTTATATTAAACACTCCATATTTAGACCATGAAGATTTTGAAAAGGATCTTGTCAAGGATAATTTTGTAGCTGACCACTTTGAGTGTAATGGGAAAAATTAGATTTATCCCATGACTAAGGTAGAGTTAGCATTGCTCATATAAAGGAGGCAAACTTGGGATGAGTATGATTAGTTACTTAACTTACCCAATCAACTCATTCACCTAGAGATATATCTAGGAAGTATATTTGATTTCATAAAAATATATTATCATACATATACCATTAAATGTAAGTGGGAACCTTGATCTAATGAGTAGTACCTAGTTAAACTCAAGCTAAAATATGGCAATCACACCTCATGGTGCTATAGTGATCAAAGGGTATTTCCATTTGATCTTAGGGGAAGGAATTAAAATTTAAGTTAGTTATTTTATTTGTTTTTTTAATAGTTTAATAAGTGTGTCACATAATCTGAAATGAGTTTACTTGTCACTTTAGTTCCTTACCTTGTTTATTCCTAAATGTTAGGTGTGTTTCATAGAGCTAAGTGTTGTTTATTTGTTGTTGATTTATTTTTCTTGATGTTATTGCAAGTCCAAGAAGTGTCATTAATGTAAATAATTTTGGAATTATAATTATTCCTCAAGTCATATTACCTTTTTTGAGTCATCATGTCATCCTTAAGTCATGATTTGGTTAGCTTCTCTTGACCAGCAAGCTAATCACCCCTAAGAGACACTAGTAATGTTGACCAATTTCAACCCCTAGGGTAAAATGGTCACCCTTATATTCAAAAAATTAAACTTTTCATAGGTTTTATATTATTCCAATTCATTTATATGTCCTCCAAGTGGCCATTTTACCCTTATTATAATTATTTAAGGTTCATTTAGAAAATTTAAAGTAAATTCCCTTTGAAACCTAGTGTTATTCTAGGCATTTATGAAAGTTGATTAAGAAGGTTCAAGTGGTAAAGTGGTATAAAGGCTCACATTACTCATTTCATGAAATATTAAAGTCACATAAAAACTCTTATATTCTTTACCACTCCCCAAAAATGTGGAAGAGTCAAATTATAATGTACATCTCACTATTTATGTGTTTTATTGCACTTTTTATGACATTCAAACGGAGGTTTTTACATGAAATGGAAAATTAGAGGGAATATAATAGGTTTTAAATATCATTACAAGTATTTAAATACATTTAAAAGATATAGTAGTGCTTATCATACATATTCCATTAATTTTCAAGGCAAATGTGGTAGTTTTAGGCCAAAATTAGGTGTTTTCACCAAGACCGTACAAGTTTACCTAAATTAAAATTCTTCTAGATACTCCCATGGATGTATATATACCCCCCAAGATCAAATACAATATTTACATGAGTTAAATATCCCAAATACTACAAGACCCTATCCTATTCTCCCATCACTCTCCTTGGCAATCTTATGTAGTGCTTTTGGTTTTCATTTAGTAAGAATAGGAGAGAGAAGATCATGATCTAAAATTTTGGGGAAAATAAGAGGGTACCTTAAATATCTCATCCATGGATTTTTTTTTAAAATCCATCTCATGTGCTTTATGAACAATGGCTAATAATTTGGTCACTCTCATGAGCTTATCCATTTATGTAGGGTTTGAATATTGCAACAGTTTTGGCCCATTTTAGGAGTCTTTATGTAACTTGTTTCTAGTTATGTGTTCATAACGACCCCACATACTATCTCCATCACCCATACCCCTAGCTCACACATTTTATATTTTCAAAATAAAGAAAACTCTATTTTTTTTTCCATTTTTAGAGCATGGTCTAAATTTCTAAAATTATAGGGTCTTTTGGTCCACGTAATGGAAAAGGATGGTGATGTTTTAAGTGTTTGATTGGTAAATTAGCATATCTCATGTCTTCTTTGCCTCCCAAGGTAATAAAAAAATTCATTATCAAGCAAATCAGCTTAGGACCTGAGCATGTCCAAAAAATAATAGTTGTAGGCCATTTCATAAGGAAGGTTTTCCAATTCCACATCAAACAAGTCAAGTAAGTGATGCTTAAAGGGAAAAAATAAGAAGCCTCTCTAAAAATGAAAAATCAATAAACTCTCTATAGAAATTAGATAGAGGCCTAAATTCAATGGTGAAGATCAATATGAGAAAGATGGATAGAGTATTTAAGGTGTCATAGAGATTGGAAGACTTGAGAGATAGCTACATGACACATGAACCCAATAGACATATCCATGGAGGTTCAGATGGTTGAAGATAGCAAGGATCCATGAAATAGGTCTTCACATATATTAATGTCATGTATTAGGGGTATAATATGGGGATATCATACTATGACACGCAAGTTAGGGCTCAAATGCATTTGTCCTAGGTGAGATATGGGTAATTATTCAAGTTTCATGCTCAAACCAAGATCTTAGTGCTTAAATAATTAGTTGATGGAGTAGTTGATGGAAGAGGTTAAAATTTAATCTAAATAAGCATATACATTAGTCATGATTGATACCTCAAAAGACAAGGTGTTTAGATGATCTAAGATGGTATACATAAGTGAGATATAGTGAGCACTAGGTGAGTCCATACACTAGGCCAAAATGTCAAAAATATTAAATGATTGAAATAATTAGAAGAAATTTAGAGGGCCTAATTATAGTCTCAACCTACCTTGTTAGAAGAAACTAAGGTAATTTTGGGAATTTTAAGGTGATTTGGTTTCTTGTATCCAATTAACCATAAAGAGAGTGAGTGGTGATTCTCCAAGTTGGGTGCATGTTTTAAAATATTGACAAAAAATTTTAAGGACATGTTTTAATCTTTAAATCATCCCCATAACACTCCTATGTCCATACAAAGCTCTGACACCACCTACAAGTACTAAAGAAGAATTCTAATGAATGAATGAATAAATATCTTCAAGGACAAGTATAGGTGAGAGAAAAGAATACTTGTGGTGAGTTATAAATAATAACCTAATACTATATGAACACCATAAGTTATCTTAGAGAATTCACCTTAGGTGTCACAATTGGATTGTCTTAGTCTAAATAATGACAAAGCTAATAGATTATTGACAATTGGATTTTTGGAAAGGTATCAAGGATTATCCTAAGGAAAATATGAATAGTAAGAGGTCTCAAGTACATGAAAATATTTTTGGAATAGACCATTTTATATCTTACCTCCATATCCATCAAGTTACTATCCCATAACAAGCTAAACTATCACCTACAACCACCTAAATTGGCATATCCATGGCATGTGAAAAAAGTTGAGTAAAAGTAGTGCTTCATAGGACTGTGAGGTTTCTTATGGGAATTTCAAGGTATGAATGATGATCAAGGAAGCTTAGAGGATACATATGGTATAACTTAACTATTTTATATGCCTAACATAAAACAAGCATTTAAAACCTAGGCTTCTTAAGAGAGATTAGCTTTGGGTTCATTATGTGATAAAGGTTGTTGAGCTAGTTAAGAGGTATTAAGATAAGTATATTGATAAAATATGTGGTCCATAGTGATAAGAGACATAATTATGCCACATATACCCTTACCAGGATATCATCTCAAGGTTGAAATCCCGATGACCACTAATATCCAAAGTCAAGTTTGATTATTTTGATAAGAATGCAAGTTACTTTAAACTGAATAATGAAGGATAATAAGAGAAAATTATATTAGAGAGAAACCTAATATGATAAGGTAAACTAGGAGAAACACTGAAGGCTATTCAAGAGAGATCCCATCTATTATAACATAAAACATAGCCAAATTGACAATAAATGCACATTTATAGTTATGCTTGATTGGCTCATTTGGGAGTTATGCAATGTGTATCATCACTCAAGGTAGCTAGTGAATGGGATAAGTTCATAATGACTCTTCTCAAAGGAAGATGACTTATATAATATCTAGAATATCACATAGAGCCTATCTCCCTCACAACTCAAATTAATACTTACAACAACACCATATATAGGTCTATAGTCAAATTGTAAGAGAAATCAAGGTAAGTTTCAAGAAATAAGGGTGTGGTGTATGCACCTACAACTTATGTAAAACTAAGATCACTTTTAGTCAAATCATGCATAAAGAGAAGGTATGTGCTAAAGTCTAAAAATACAAGTTGATATAATCAAGATATAAGAATCCTAATGAGTCTAATATTTAATATAGGGTATTGGATAGTGCGTAAGACTTGAGTAGTCCCATTTAAGGTCCTAACCACATCCATTCACTTCATTTTGATTAGAAACATAGTCAATATGAAATTTACTACTAGTTAGAGATAAAGTGATAGTTTGAGGCCTTTATAGGAATGGATAAGTCTAAAAAAATTAGTAAAAATGGTCATCATGACCATTTAAAGGAACCTATGCATTTATTTTGTCTAGACAAATAGTGGGTATACCCATTATTTTATCCCAGACCAAGCCTTGTCCATGACAGTTAGTCTGGGGGCTAGATGGGCAATATCAGGTTTTGGAAGGTTTGAAAACTAGTTTTGTCCCACAATTTTTTTTGGATATTTCAAACATGGTGAACAATGTCCTTATATCTCCTAAAAATGGTTTATCACTTATAGCTATAGTAAAGTGCCTTAAGGATAGACCAAACAAGAAATCCTTAAGCATAATCTCAGACCCTACTACCATCTCGAGGTCTCTCCAAACTTTGTAACAATTTGTATGATTAATGAGTGGTGTATAAGGATTTTTAAGACCTTATAATGAGGTTTAAAGTACATAAAAGTGAGAAATAAGGAAAATTTTCTTCAAAACCTCACTAAAAAAACTCAACCCTGCACACAATCAATTCAAGAGCTAACTTCAAGTGTTCACCCACTTCATCACAATAAGGCTTAGGGACAAAAATCATATGGAATATTGATTATCCCTATGGAACAAATATTCATTAATGATTGTTTGGTATTTTGGAGATAATTTTTTTGAATGAGCCTTAATAAAATAACTTGTTAAAATTGGTCTATAGACAACCTGAGTGCCACCTTCCAACATTCCTATATTCATACACACTTTGCACGGGAACCTAGGCCATTAATTGAAAATGAGGAATTAAATACACTATATATTCATGTATTTTTTCCTTGACTTGGACATCCATACACTATGAACTATCACTAAGACTCCTAAGTACTCATAAACCTCTCTAAAACCCTAGGTAAACCCAATTTTGGGAATCTTGGTTTTTTAGCATCCTAGCACCCTATAATGACCTGATAAGCTCATGTAATCTGAATGAAACATAGAGAGGACTCCAACTATGTCATTGAGTTGTATGGACACTATATGGAAGTGTCATAAATACATACATTTATAGGATTTTGAGTAGAAAGGAGGGTATAAAACTGTTTAAGATGATTTAAATCCTTAAAGGTGATGGTTTTTGACCTTATTAACTTTTTCAAGTCATGATATGTCAAATGATCCACTTTTAAAATTATTTTAAACTAATTTTAAAACTGCCAGGTTCTAATTGCTAGAGAAAGGTTGACTAGTCAACTAGGAAAAGTGAAATTTCAAGTTTGTAATGCTTGTATAATATTATATTATGGTTTATGATGTTGGTTTAGGTATGAATCACACTTATACATAGGTTATAAATATTTATTATAGTTTTCATGGAAGCCAACATATAAGCAGCTAGGTTATTATGCCTAATTGGCCTATTTGACCTATTTGGTCAATAAGAGAGCTTACGTTTGGCATAGAGGGGATAATAAAGAGAGTAAATATAGAGTTATTAAACCTAGTAAATAATGGTTTGAATTTTTAAAATTAACTTTCAACAACCATTATGAAGGTGCAAGCAATTTAAAATCTTGTCACATGTATAAGGACTAGAGGACTACTCAACACCTCATGGAGGCTAATTACACTACACTTGCACTTGGTAACTAACACATATGAGGATTTAAAAATTATTTTTTCATGTCCTTACCTTAAATATGTATTAAAAAACATCTTACACCTCATTTCAATGCAAAAATTAGCCATTAAGGGAGCATCAATGCATGGAGAAGGTTTGAAAGAGGACTGTATAACTGATATAACTACCATTTGAGTGCATAATGGTCATTAATGACTTTATCTCCTATTCTCCACATAATTATCCCCTTATTATCTCCCCATTTATTCTATATATTGAATGATATTGTCCTTGCATTTAATCCCTCATGTTTGTATGAGGAAACTCTACCAAGCTTTGTACTTGCAGAGCTATTTTACTAATGAATAAATATTTACAACTCCTTCATGATCAACACTTAGTGTATTCATCCTTATTTTGATATGCATAAGTGATTTAATCTTCAATTTTTAAGTTCCAAGTTCACCTAGGTAATAATAAGCTTTCCTTGTAGGTAATATAATGTGTCATGAGGTTGATGGCTTAAGCTTGAAGTGGATGTTTGATTGTAAGTGCACTAAATCAGGCCTTATTCTCATTACCCTCTTGCTCTAGTCACTCAAATTGACCTCTAGATGAATAATTATCTCTTGTAATCCATTTAAGGTAGTGCATTAGTTTTATACATTATCCATTAATATGATTAAGATTCCAAATTGAGTGGATAAGTGATTATATTGATTCATCACCACTTTAGAGTAGGTTTCATTTTATGCAATCTCTCTTCCCTTTTCATCCCAATAGAGTTAGGACTTAGAGATAAAATTAAAGAAACAAATCAAGGGATATATCCCTATAAAATATATAGGTTTATCCTAATCAATAGTTAACCAATAGTCTATAGGTCACTCCCATGTTAGCCTAGGTTTGAGGTGGATGTGAACAATCTTTTCCTCAGCAAGGGTGCAACCTAGTCACCTAATAACCCAAAATGGTCACCCATATATTAAAATAATTAAAATTTTCATAGGTTTTATAGTATTTCAATTACTTTATATGTCCTCTAAGTGGCCATTTTATGCTTATTATCATTATTTAAGGTTTATTTGGAAAATTTAAGGTAAATGTCATTTAAAACCTATTGTTATTCTAGGCATTTATAAAAGTTGATTAAGAAGGTTCAAGTGGTTAAGTGGTATAAATGATCATATTTTTCATGTCATGAAACATTAAATTCACATCAATCCTCCTATAATATTTAACACTCCACAAAAATTTGGAAGAGTCAAACTATAATGTACATCTCATTATTTATGTATTTATTGGCCTTTTTATGACATTTAAAAGAAAGTTTTTATATGAAATTTAATGTTAGAGGGAAAATAATATGTTTTAAATATCACTTCAAGTCTTTATGTAAATTTACTAGCTATATGATCAATTGGCATCCATCTTCCATCAATCTCTAAGGTAAATTTGGTAGTTTTAGGCCAAAATTAGGTGTTTTCACCAAGACTGTACAGGTGTACCTAGATGATACCATGGATTTATATATACCCCCAAGTGTAAATACATTGTTTATAATATTTTAATATCCCCAATATTTCCAAAACCTAATCTATTCTCCCATCACTCTCCTTGGTAAGTTTGTGCAGCACTTCGTGTTTTCATTCAATATGAATAGGTGAAAGAAGATCATGATCTAAAATTTTGGGGAAAGTAAGGGGTTACCTTTAATATCTAATCAATTTAATTCATTTAAAATATGTCTCATTTATTTTATGATCAATGGATAACAATTTGGTCACTCTCATGAGCTTATCCATTTATGAAGGGTTTGCAGATTATAACAGCTTTGGCCCATTTTGGGAGTCTTTTTGAAAATTAATGTTGTTTTTATGTTCATAAGGACCCCATATACTATATAAATTTAAAAAATAATATATCACACATGTGGGAGTGTCAAAAGTAGATAAAATCCAAGTTTTCTTTCATTTTTAGAACAATGGCTAAATTTCTCAAATTATAGGGTCTTTTGGTGCAATTAATAAAAAAGGATGATGATGATGTTTGAAGTGTTTGATTGGTACATTAAAATATCTCATTTATTCTCTACCACCCAAGGTAATAAATAAAGTCATTATCAATCAAAATAGCCTCCATAAGTTCTTCATGAAATAAATCTACATTTTCACGTATATTGGTCATCATGAATAGAGATTTACTATGTTTTTTGACCTAAGCACATCCAAAAAATAATATTTTTTGGACACTTAATATGAAATTTATTCAAATTAAATGTCAAAAAGTTAATTAATGGAGGCCTAAATGGTAAAATAAAGAAGACTCTCCACATAAATATGAAAACTCAGTCAAGTCTCCCAAAGCAATTAGACAGAGGCATAAATTCAATGGTTAAGAGTAAGATGAGATAGATGGAGAGAGTATTCAAAGTTTCATGGAGATTTTAAGACTTAATAACCTCCATGGAGGTCCAAATGGTTGAATTTAGTAAGGATCCTCCATCTTCACCTATAGTAATGTCATTTAGTAGGGATTTGAGAAGGGGATATAATACTATGACACCCAAGTTAGGCATAAAAATAACCTATCTAGGTAAAATATGTCCAATTATTCATTTTTTATGCTCCAACCAAGATCTTAATTCTTAAAGAATCAGTTGATGGCCTAGTTGATAGAATAGGTTAAAATTCAGTCTAAATAAGCATCTATAGTAGACATGATTGCTACCTTAAGAGACAAGGTGTTTGGATGATCTAAGAAGGTTTGCATAAGTGAGAAAAAGTGGGCACTAAATTATTCCATCCACTAGGTAAAAATTCCAAAAACCCTGAATGAGTGGAATCATGAAAATCAAGTTGGAGGGCCTAATTGTAGTCTCAGCCTACCTTGTTAGCTAAAATTAAGGAAATTTTGGGAATTTTAAGGTAATTTAGTTTCTTGTTTTCAATAAACTATAAAGAGTGTGAGTAATTATTCTCCAACTTGGTTTTAGGATATCAAATAATAATTACAAGTTTTAATGCCATATTTACATCTAAAAATTTGTCCCATACCTCTCCTATGTCCATACAGAGCTCTGATACCACCTACAATAAGTACCAAATAAGCATTATAATAAATGATTAAGAAAGTCTCTTCAAGGACAAGTATAGGTGAGATAAGAGAAGACTTGTGGTTATTTTTAAACAAGAAAATAATTATATATGAAAACCATAAGTTTTCTTAGATAATTCACCTTAAGTGGCACACATGGACTGTCTCAGTCTATACAATGAGAAAGTTAAGAGACACCTGACAATTAGATTGTTGGAAGGGTATCAAGTCTTATCCTAAGGAAAATATGAATAGTGGGAGATCTCAAGTGCATGATGATATTTATGTAATGGACCATTTTCCAACTTACCTCCATATCCATCAAGTCATTATCCAATACCAAGCCAAACTATCACCTATAACCACCTAAATTGGCATATCCATGGCATGTGAAGAAAGTTGAGTAAAATTTGTGCTTCATAGGAATGTGAGGTTTATTATGGTAAGTTCAAGGTATGAGTGATTATAAAGGAGGATCATAGCATCCATATGGGAGACCTTAAATCTTTCATAGGCCTAACAAAAAACAAGCATCTACAACCCAATCTTCTTGAGAAAGATTGGCTTTGGGTTCATTATGTGATAAGGATGATGAGATAGTCAAGAGTTATTGGGAGAAGTATATTGATAAAGGAGGTGGTACATAGTGAAAATAATCATATTTAAGACTCATAGACCCTTACCAGGATATCATCTCAAGTTGACATCCCCATGACCAATTACAACTAGGGTTAAATTTGACTATTTTAATCAAAATGCAAGATACTTTGAACATGATAATGAAGGCTAACAAGAGAAAAGGAGATTAGAGAGATAAATAATATGCTAAGGTAAACTAGGAGAAACACTAAAGGATATTAAAGATAGATACCATCTCTTAAAACATCATAATAGCCAAATTGACACTAAAATAACATATATATTCATTCTTTCTTGGCTCATGTGGGAGTTATGCAATGAGTTTCATCACTCAAGGTAGTGAATGAAATAAGTTCATAATGACTCCTCTCAAAGGAGGATGACTTATAGACTATCTAAAACACCACATGAAGGTCATCTCCCTCATAACTGAGATTAGAACATATAACATCACCATATTTAGGTCTGTGATCAGCTTGTAAGATTAATCGAGGTAAGTTACAAGAAATAAGGGTGAGGTGTATACACCTATAACCTATGCAAAACTAAGATCACTTTCAGTTAAATCATGTATAAAGAGAAGGTATGTGCTAGAATCTCAAAGTAAAAGTTTCTCTGCTCAATACATAAGGATCTTAATGAGTCTAAGACATTAATATGAGGTAGTGGATAGTGTGTAGGACTTGATTAATCCCATTAAAGGTCCTAACCACATCCATTCACTCCATTCTAATTAGAAACATAGTAAATAGGCATTTTAATGTTAGTCTAAGCCAAAGTGATGGTTTGATGCCTTTTTAGGCATATAAAAGTCTAAAAATTTAGTAAAAATGGTCATCATGACCATTTCAATATACCCATGCCTTCATTTGGTCTAGACAAATAGTGGGTTTACCCACTTTTTATCTTAGACCAACCCTTGTTTATGATAGTAAGTCTGGGGGTTGGATGGACAAAATCAAGTTTTAGAAGGTTCACAAATGAGTTTGGTCCCATAAAAAGTTTTGGATAATTCTAACATGGTGAAAAAGGTCCTCATATCTCCTCCAAAATGTTTATCGCTCATAGCTATAGTCAAGTTCCTTAAGGATAGACCAAGAAGGTAGGCTTTAAGCCTAATCTTAGACCCTACTATCATATTAAGGTCTTTACAAGCTCCTAAAACAATATGGATGATTAATTATGGGTGTATGAGTATGTTTAATACCTACTAAGGAGGTTTCAATTATATAAAATTTAGAAACAAGGAAAACTGGATTCAAAACCTTACTAGAAACACTCAACCCTGCACATAATCAACTCAAGATCCAACTCCAAGTGCTCACCCACTTCATGTGCTCACCCACTTCATCACAAGAAGGCTCAAGGCCAAATATCATAGGGAAATATAAGTCTCCCTATGAACCAAATATTCATGAAATATTGGTTGGAATTTGGGGGTTAATATTTATGAATGAACATTAATAAAATAACTTGTCAAAACTCTATAGACAATGTAAGCTCCACCTTCTAATGTTATTATCTCCATACACCCTTTACATGGGAACCCAGGCCATTCATGGAAGATGAGGAGGTTAATGAAATATTTATTCATTAATTTTTTTCTTGACTTGGATGTCCATACACTATGAACTATCACTAATACTCCTAAGCACTCATAAACCTCTCTAAAACCCTAGGTAGACCTAGTTTTAAAAATCTTTTTGTTTTAGCATCCTATCACCATATAATGACTTTATAAGATCATGTAATGTGAATAAAAATTATATAGGACTCTAACCATGGCATTGAGTTGTATGAAAAATATACGAAAGTGTCATAAATCCATACTTTTATAGTATTTTCAGCATAAAGGAGGGTATATAACTATTTTAGATGATTCCAATCCTTAAAGGGATGTTTTGGGACCTTATTCACCTTATAAATTCATGATATGTTTTATTATACACCTTAAAAGGTCTTTATAACTCATTTCAAAACTACCAATCTACACGTGTTAAAGAAATGTGGACTACTCAACTAGGAGAAGTGAAATTTCAAGTACATATTACTTATATAAGCCTATATTATGGTTGATAATGTTTGTTTAGGTATGAATAAAAACTATTCATAGTTTCTCAAGATTTATTTTAGGTTTCATGGAGACCAACATACAAGTAACTAGGCTATTAGACCTAACTAGCCTATTTGACCTATTTCGTCAAAAAGAGAGCTCAAGTTTGGCATAGAGGGGATAATGAAGAGAGTAAATGTAGAGATACTATGAATAGAATATAATGGTTTGAATGGGTAAAATTTAATTTAAATAAACATTATGAAGGTGGAGGTAGTTTCAAATCTTAACACATGCACAAAAACTAAATGGTTGCTCAACACCTCATGGATGTTAATTACACTCCACTTACACTTGGTAAATACCACATGTGAGGAGTTATTGAATGTTTTGTAATGTCCTTACCTTTAATAGGTCTGACATAACATATTAAACCTCATTTTAATGACAAAAGGGGCCATTAAGGGAGTGTTAATGCATGGATAAGGTTTGAAAGAAGACTTCATAACTGATGTAACTTCTATTTGAGTGCATAATGGTCATTAATGAATCTCTCTCCTCTTTTACATTCCATTATCCCCTTATTATCTCCCCATTTATTTTATATATTTAAGACTTTTATCTTTGTATTAGATCCATCAGGCTAGTATGAGGAAACTATACCAAGATTTATACTTGCATACTTATTAGACTAATGAATATAACATTTGCAACTCCATGATCATTACTTGGTGTCTTATTTTTTTTATATGAATAAGTGGTTTAATATTCCATTTTTTAGGTCCAAATTCACCCAAGTACTAATAATCTTTCCTTGTAGGGCATCTAATGTGTCATGAGGTTGATGGCTCAAGCTTGCAGTGGATGTCTGATTGTAAGTGCCTTGAATCAAGCCTTATTTTCATTACCCTCTTTCTCTAGTCACTCAAAATGACCTCTATGTGAAACATTATTACTTTTAATCCATTTAAGGTAGTGTTTTATTTATGCTCATTGTACAATAGTGTTATTAAGAGTCCAAATTGAGTAGATAAGTGAGTATATTGGTGAATCACCACTTTAGAGTAGGTTAAATTCTATGCAATCTCTTTCCCCTTTTCATCCCAATAAAGTTGGGAATCAAAGACAAAATTTAAGTTAAAAATAATGGGAGCTATCCCCATAAAATTTAGAGGTTTGGCCTAGTCAATAGGTAACCCATAACCTATAGGTCACTCCCATGTTAGCTTAGGTCTAAGGTGGATGTGAACAATCCTTTCCTTAGTAAGGGTACAACCTATTCACCTAATAATAATTCTACACAATGCCATCTTATTCTAGTTGGTTTTTTATCATAAATTGAAGCAATTAGATACACCCTTTATGCATTAACTCCATTGAAACTCTCCCTTGATTTAGTAATTGATTAGATTTGCATATTTTTATCCTTATAGATAGATTATTTTCTTTTTCACTACTAATTATTTTACACCTTATCTAAGCATTCTTATACTCCTTGGTTTTACTTTTCACTATGGCTACTTACCCTCTTGATTTTTCAAACTAATTTGAATAATATAGAACAGCTATCACTATCGACTCCACTTGATTACTATTGTGTATCTTACACCTTATTGTGCTCACATAATCTCATATTTTTACTTATACATGAGAATATTTATCCTCTTCCCCTTTGATAATAATCTACATTCTTACTTATCTTACTCATAATACATTTTTATGACTCAAAATTGCATATACATTGGGAACACATTTATTTCCTTCCCTCTTATCCTACTATGCTTTTGTACCTTAGCAAGGATTATTTGAATCCCTCATAATTTATCTATTTAAACTTTTATTCTTAGAGCATATTTTCAAATCTCTTTTAGAGTTCAAATATTGCAAAAAATTCTAAAAATATACATATATTTCAATAGAATTCTAAAAAATACAAATATTTTCAACAAGTGAATATTACTAGCTTACTTATTTTCATATGTTTTTTTAATTATATGTTAATAAAATATCATATCTCTTATTTTAATACACAATGTTTTTCATGAGGTTCTTGAGTGTGATACATGACATAATTTCACATAATTATTTAATGTTAGGCTTCCCTTATTATCCAACAATATTTCTAAGTTTGGGGCATATATACACTCTTCACAAACACTTAAAACATGTATTTATGAACAACCTATCTACAATGTTGAAATACATATCATACAAATGTATTTCTAAATCACTCATATTTTTCACATGAATTATTCTAATTGCTAACATTCACATTCATACATATGATAGAGCTATATTAGTATCATTTGATAATTGTTTTTGTTTGCATTCTTATTTTAATAAATGATACATTAGACCCATTTTATTATTGTGTGTATGGCCCTTAACCTTGTATTTTAAAATTATTATTTTTATGGCATCATTATGCCATTTATAGGTGCCCCTTAGCCTTGTGTGTTATGAAACATACACATGTCCCATGGGTGTGGCCTCTTAGGCTTTTCATGTGAAATATTATGTAAATTAATGACATTTAATGAATTAATTTTATACTTATTTATTATTAATATGGAACCATGATTCATATCATGCATTATATATAATTTACAATGGTGACATGATTTATGTCATGAATCACTTATTTACTATGTCTTTATTCTAGTCTCATAATGTATATCATGGATGCATTATTTATATTCTTCAATGATACATATTTATAATACATGTTTCATATAAATAATTCAATGTTATGTTAAATACTATGAATGCAATCAATTTTAAAAATTCAAAGTGGGATATATTTCACATATGTTTTATTTTGAGATAACTAACTTTGTGGGCTATGTATCTCATATAAAAAGGGGGGAATCATAATGGTCTTGCTTGGAACAACCAATCCTCATGAGAAAAATTTCAGACTTATGGGA
This sequence comes from Torreya grandis, assembly GCA_037957365.1. NCBI lineage: Eukaryota > Viridiplantae > Streptophyta > Pinopsida > Cupressales > Taxaceae > Torreya > Torreya grandis. The sequence continues at coordinate 978,049 of JARHVA010002572.1, forward strand.
ATATATAGTTTTTAAGCTATAATATGATTTTAAAAAATTAATATATGGGGGAATGTGTCATGCATGGGCACTCATCACTATAATTTGAAATTATAAGTTTAAAATAGTTTCAAAAGTTACAAGTTGAAAATTTAAAAAAAATTCTAAGCTTCAATTATATGTTCAAAATATCATTTCAATATAATAGAGATACAACGGGCATGATATTCATTCATTTCCACATTTCTTCTATGGAATTTCCAAAATTCTCAAATTTTCAAGTTTCAAAGTTTCAACTAGAATCTAGATATGTTTATAGTAGTGTGATTCATCTCAGTTACAAGTGGGACATGTTAGAGTATATAGACACTCGATGTCTATGATTTCACATTTTCAATATACATTGGGACATAGTTCATGGTTCCACCCCTTAAAATATTTTACAAAATACTATATATATTCAAATCAGATTTGGAGCATGTACTATTTTAATCTCAAGAGAATTCAATGGTTTTCAAATTTAGACTTGATAACTCTTAATTCACCATAATTCAACACTTCTCCAAATGTCATAACAAGTGTGCATGGACACTTTTCCATATCCAAGTTATAGGAAAATTAGATTACATAATCTCCTTTCTCTCTTTTTAAATTAGAAATAGAAAATTTAAAATTTAATATTTTCAATATGAACAAATATTACTTTTAGTGGAATTATTACAAGTTTCTTACATTAAGGCATCTTTTACAATCAATCTTTACATCCAAACACAAAGTGTGTATACACAATCATGTTCACATCTACATTACTCTAGTAATTTCACTCTTTGAATCACTAAAATAAATTGAGGGAAAATGTAGACACATAAAATTAAACATTAAGTTCTTGACAATGTTTATTCTTGACATCATTACCCTTACTTAGTCTATTCACCATTTTGATAACTCAAAATATATAAGAGAGCCTTTATTATCTTATAAGTAATGAAAATATTATACATACATCCATATTTAGTTCCATTCATCCCTATTCATCCTATAAGAACTTTTTAAACATATCCCAACTGTCTTTGATCTTTTAGGACAAGTCCACATAACTAGATAAGGTTGCATTATGGCTTTGTCCTCTGATGTGGCCTTATCTTATATACTCCAATAATCACTTTTTTGAATTGATAAATTTCACAATGGCTCTCCCATGTGTTTGGTAAAGTTAGATAATTAAATTATTATAAATATTCTCTTATAAATTCACATCAATGAATTATAGCATTGTAACCCCGTTGGATCTCTATAACTATTGCAATACACATTTAAAAAATAGCATTATTTCTTCATATTTAAACTCTACAACACTCTAGTAGTATTAAGCCAAGTCTAATTTTTTTTATTTTAAGTCAATGTCATCCATTATCAATAACTTTAATAAATCTTCAAGCTATAGTCATTCTAGTAGCATCATCGTAGGTCATATAATCACTATATGAGGGAGAAATACATCAGATTGAGGCTTATTTGGGTTATGTAGGTAGAACTCAATTACAAGGGGTTTATTAGGCTAGTTCATCCATCCTCACTAACCCATTTTTATCCCCATTTTTTTTCAAATTTTTATTTATTGCATGTGAAATATCTAAGGTATTATATTTTGTAGGCCTTTTGAATGACAAAACAAAACATATAATTCAACATTCAACCCTTGTAGGTGATCACATAGACCCATATCATAAAATTAGGAATACATTTAGCTAGGACACAGTTGTAATATCCAAACAAGGCTATAGTATAGCCCTACCTACCTCCCATGGACTTGTCTTAGTAAACTAAAAATTATTATTTTCAATATTACAATCTATAGAAAAATTTCACATTATATTCAATTATAATGAATTCACACAGTTAGAATTACATTTATTTCAGGGATGTTTGCACATCGTTAGGATCTTTCACTATTTTTAGAAAATTATAATTAAATTTTTTTTCTATAGCATATTGTATTTGACTATATTTCAATATCAAACCAGTACATATCATCATGTCTATTTTAATATTTTAATACCATTAGTTTAAGTCACCTTAAATTAAAAAGGTCAAATAGTTGTGTGATTTACATTAATTTTCATCATTTACTTCATCATTCTTCACATATTTTTTTTGTTGATTTTCCATCTACTTAATTAAGAGGTCATTTTTCATCACTTAGATTTTTTATTTTTGACTATGAATTTTCTCACATTTGCTAGAAAATAAAAAGACATACATCACATTACATCATCATAGTATCAATTTTCTATAAGTCACAATGAGATTATATCTTTTTCCTATCTTTATTTCCATAGGTTCTCTTCACAAATTGAAAAAATCCTTAGAATTTTGGTGAGATAGATGATTTTTAGGTGGTAACAAGATTTTTTTGAAAATTTTGTAGTTTTATCTTATGTTTTAGGTTTGTCTCTTGTTCTACTCATTGGGTGCCTCTTATCATCTACTACACATGAAATATTTTATACATTCAACAAGGTAAGTTAAGGCACATATTTTCATTTTATTTAGTTTATGTTATTTTTCATTTCAATTCAATTAGTTCAGTTATTGTGTTTTTATGTTCTTTATCAAAACACCATCCCATATTACACTATTGTGACACATAATGAGTTTCAAGTGGAGCAAATGTATACATAATAATTTTCACTTTATCATTTATTGACATTTTTTGTGGTAGTGACTTATCAAACATTGATCTCCCTAAGTGCAAACCTTAAAGGATGCACTAGGAAAGGGGTGGGTAGACTTGTGGTGATTTGTGAGAGATGTTATTATATATACCATGATCATACAATTCTTACTACCAAATAAACTACTATGCATTTATCTTTTTAATTACCTCCATCCATCTTATCTTATTTAATCATATTAGTTTCCTTACATCCTACAATATCACCTAGGTCAATACCATCTGATTAGTACTTGTTCCCTTTATATATAGTATCCATTAGTTTGATATAATTTTGAGCCAATTTTATAACATTTGTAATGTATCAGCTTGGTTGATACTATTAAGTTCTAGTTGAAATATTTTAATCATATTGATTTGGTTAATGATTTTGACTTAGTACTTAGGATTTTTTGGGTATTAGAAAACTATATATACATATCATATTTTATTCAAACAATTCATATACACTACATTCACCCACACTTATACCCTATCACATTTATAGGAGTTAGGTCTATAATCTTGCCTTGAAGAAGAATTTCTTGTGTAAGTCTTGGAGATTCAATGGGAGGAATAATTGGTAGTATTATTCATTTGAAGTATACAAAACCATTGGCTAAGGGGAGATTTATGCTCAATGGCTCCACTCCAAGGTAAGTATTTATAAAATTATACTCTTTCATTTGTTTAATTAGTATATTATATGTTAATTATTGCTTAGTGAATGAATGTGTGTGTATTCTTGTCTAGGTTCTCTCTACACGAAATAAGTTGGTGTAGTTATAGTATTTATTAGACTTTCTATATTCTATTTTAGGTTTCCTAGACCCTAATTTGTTGACCACTGCACCTTACCCTTTTTTATAATTTTAACCCTTCCCATTTATTTTAATTTAATGTACTTGCATAACCAATTACATTTATTAGCTGTAATCATTTACTTTTAGAGAGATATAGTTTGAGTTATTTCATTACGTCATAGACTTAAGCTTTGGAACCTTTTTTTCTTAGCATTTATGACATAGGCACCCCTCTTCTATATATTTAGAGCCATTGGTCACTATCTAAACATTATGTATCAAAGTATCTATCTGATTAACCTTCATTAAGTCTAGATTTATTGAGATAGAATAGCTGTAGGCTAATCCTACCTCATACATACACATTACTCAACATCTACATGAGGTATAATAATCAAATTCCCTAGTTATGAATCATGAATTTTAGTTTTATAGTTGGAAATCATACTTGTGACATTAATCTTCTTAGGTAATAATTTATTTCTTAGTCAAATTTGATTTCTTAGTTTTCTCTTTCTTAGTCATGTTTTCTTTTTCAGACTCATGTTCCTTTTGTAAATTCTATGTATATAATTTTTGTTGTTGTAATTTTTCACATTGTAACCATTTATTTTTTTAAATATTTATTACGTATATTTTATTTTTCCAATTTTTCCATATATAAATTTTCTTTTCTTAATTTTTATTTATAAGATGTAACCATAGTTTGAGTAGGTTGCTCAATTATGGAAGGTGTGCTTGAGTTTTTTGGTGATTTAATGGATGTATCTAATCTAGTATCACCATTATCAATAATATTTTTTATTTTTATCTTTAAATACAAAAAAATATTTTCATGATTTCCATTCATTCTATGATAGGAACAATAATAATTGGATCTCTTAATTAGATGCATATGAGGACAAATGATTAAATATTCCAAAGCATATCCATTATAGTTTAACTTGGAGTATTTTTAACCTTATGAATGCTTATTGACCCATTATTTTTATTCTATTTTTTGAGCCATTCTTGAGACAAAAAAAATTGAGGCACAACATTATTGAATGGAGAGGAAGAAACATAATTGACATTATCATATTCTATATTTAATGTATGTGTAATATTATCAAGTAATGTAAATTTTAGACATATTTTATTTTATAAATCCTCTATGGACTTTCTCATAATAACTATCTAATAAATAATTGATTCACAAGATAAAACCCTAGTCATTATTTATTGCATATGCATACAGAGGTTGTCATGAATAGTTTTAAGAGGTGGAGGGGGACGATGAGAAAAAATATAATGACCTTCAAGTTGTACTACAAGTTGGGAAACCCTACCTCTTGGGATAGTAATAATATATACCTCTTGTGAGGGATGGCATCTATCACAATGTTAAAGAGGGAAAACATAAGCCACATTTTCATGTACTTGGGATTCAACCTTCAAACAAGATGTATGACTAAGGAGATTTTAAAATTAAAAATCATTAATTTTAGCCTATTTTTTATTAGGAAATTATTTTACTCTATTAATTACATAGTTATTAATTTTGTTTTCATATTAAAGGGAAAAACATGTAATGATTACAATTTTATCTTGAGTTAGAAAATAAAAACTGTGTATATCAATTATAGCCACATGTAATTTGTGAATGAGGGAAAATCATAAATTAGGTCTAAAAATTAGATTTAATTCAGAAATATGAACCCCTAGAAAGAAGGATGAAACCCTAAGGGGAAACCTATGGTTTTTTTATGGTCTATAAAAAAATTATGCTTTTTCTATATTCTATACTAAAATTTAGTTCACCAATATGGTTAGTGTTTAATTTACTTTTTATTATTTATACATATGAATAAAAAATGTAGGAGATTGATGTAATTAATTTTATTTAATTTATTTGTTAGTTACATAGGTTTTTGTAAGACCTAGACATGCTTATAAAAGTGAATCCATGATTCCTAGAGAACATCAAGGTCTCAAGAGTTGTTGAGATGCCTATGGAAAATTTAAATGCCTTTGGAATCTATAAGTATCCACATTATACCAGAAGTGTCCTCCAAGTTTTTTAAGGTTTGTTTTAGGATAGATCATTGTGCCTAATATTAAAATGACTTTTTGTGTGATATCATAAAATTGTTAGGTGTGTAGATCTAAAAACATTTTCTCCTTCTCTTTGAACACTAGCTCCACTTTTGACACTAGGTTAACCTATAAAAAATGGAAAGAGTGATGGGTTGAGATGACCCCAACTACTCTTTAATTAATGAATGATCATTTCCTATGTATCAAATACTCTGAGGTAAATCAAATGACATATATTTTTTATCCTTAAAATAATGTGTGAAATAGTGATCCACTAATATGAACACATCCTATGATCTATCTTTTAATGCTTGAAAATCAAAAACTTGACTTGGATTAAATGATTCATACTTGGATAGGTCCTACTCCTTGTGACCTATTTTAATTTTGAAAGTTTAGGGTAGTCCCTCTTAATATGTATATGTTTATAGATGTCTTCTTAATAATTGAGAGATATGGAATAGGCTGACTTATTATGTATAAATATGGGACTCTTTGGGTAAATTTTATCACTGACATGTTAAATGATGATCTAACCCATAGGATTGATTTGAATTTTTAAAATGACTATTAAAAATCATGCAAACACCTATGGTAATGCCTAGATGGTTATGATAAAAAAGGCATCCACTCTTTTATGGAGGTGTTTCAAGAATAAATATACTAATTTGATGATATAGAAACAATATAATAAGGATATTTAATAGATTAAGCATAGATTAAGTAATTTTTACAAATGACTGATATAAAATCAAGAAGGTCAAACCTATAAAAAGTAATTAAATAGGCAAGAAGGGTATGCAATATTTATATGTGTACACACAAGTCATGAAAGTTAAGGATAAATAAAAACTTGCATTTCCAATTATCTAATACCATATTTTAGTGTCTTTAATAGTCAAACACATTTCTTATTTATTTAAATAATAAAAACCTTAAATTAGGATAGAAGTGTTGAAAACCACATTTCTTATTTATTTCAAAAATAAAATTATATAATAGGATATAAATTTTGTTAGACACATTTATTATTTATTTTAATAATAAAATTTTATAATAGGAAATTAGAAACCACATTTTTTACCAACATAAACATGTAACTAACAAAATATAAGTAAAACTAAATTAGTCTTGATTATAAAATAGTGTATATATATATATATATATATATATATATATATACATATATATATATATACATATATATATATACATATATATATATATACATATATATATACATATATATATATACATACATATATATATATATATATACATACATACATATATATATTTATATATATACATATATATATATATATATACATACATATATACATACATACATACATATATATATATAGGCAAACAAGTATAA